>CM055828.1:15085228-15667728 GCA_029582265.1 Zoroaster sp. YZ-2022 | reverse complement strand
GATCGTTTCCCAACTATGACGTCACACGGAAGAACGGCTTGGGCGTCTTGACCTTTGTTTTTTTTTGAATCTTGAAAACGGGGCTTTAGAAAAGATAATAATTTTAGAGTTTTTCCAGTTTTAAAATTCTAAAAAGGTATTAAATCATTAACACGGATATATAAGCTACCAAATACCGTAAGCAGGTTGAATACAAATTTCACGTTCTAACCGGACTTTAACCTTCCGGTTTCGACCGGAAGGAGAGGTCAGATTAGAGTCAAGTCTTTGAACAAAACGTGACATAGTTCAAGATCTTTAAGATGTTGCAAAGATTGTGAAAATATCTTCAGTGGTTCATGAGATATGGTTTTTGGAAATAATAAACTTCTGGAGAGGACAGATTGTGGTCACGTCTGTGAACGAAGTGGCACATAAATGATGCAAACATTGTGAAAATATCTTTTGTGGTTCATAAGATATGATTTTTTGAAATATTAATCTTTGATTTAGTGTAATTCTATATCTGATGACCTCACCATGACGTCACAACTTAGGATATAACTACATGTCTTTTATTACAATATAAAAGCAATATAAAAAATACAAGGCTCACCCAAAATAGTGTTTGTCTATAAATTCTCAAACTTGTTGGTATTTCTGATTGACATAATTTGTCGGTTCATTTGAGTTTTGTGTTAGTAAATTTACTCCCCCCCCCCCACTATATACAATCATGGCTACACCACTGGACTTGCCCTTTGTTTTTTTATGATTGTTGATGAAAACAAAATATTAGTATTCCACAAACTTCACAAATAAGGCCTATTCCAACTCAAAACATATAACAAATGTAGGGATTAATTAGTCAGTTGGGGGAGGGGGAGGTTCAGTGGAGCCCATGGTTATGGGTTCTTATCCCTACCATACCCCCACCCCCCCAAAAAAAACTTGTAACATAAAGACTTGAAAATGAATTAAAAGAAATACAAAATCAATGAGCATTCCCTTTATTTTTTTCATCACATCAAAGGATGATGAATCTCCTTTCATTACAAATAGTCAGGTGAAGCGGTGGTCTAATGGATTAGACGTTTGACATTCGTGTAGGCGTTTTTTTTCTTTTATTGTGTAGCAATACAATTCAAACCCTTTATTTAAGTACGTTTAATTTAACCTATCTAATACCAACATGGTCCAGATGGCGCAGCACGTTGGCCAGACCACTGGAAGTGTCAATCGCGGGACTTCCAGAGCTGGGACGCACCGGTGCGAAGCCCTAGAACAGACCTAATTCAGGGACATGGCAGCTGCGGCAGCAGCAACGGTTTGGGGGCCGCCATGTCTGTTCCCTATTCGACAGTTGGTTACGGTGCGGGAAAGTAAAGGAGGGACCGGGGGTCTGCCGATTCCCCCAGAAGGGTGCTAACGTGGTTATCACGCTGGGTTCGCCTAGAAAATTCAACGCTCCCCAGTGCCTGGTCATTACCTCTGACTAAGGCTTACTCCTTACAACTAAAATTTTAAAACCACGTGGGTTTTAAGAAGTATTTTTAAACCACAAGGCTAAAAACCTTTTGATTTTGACTTGGAGAAAATACTGAGACTTACCCCTTGTGTATATATATTTTTTTGTTTTTATCTAAATCACAAGGGGTAAGCCTTGTATTTATATATATTTGTTTTTATCAAAATCACAAGGGGTAAGCCTTGTATTTATATATTTTTGTTTTTCTCAAAATCACAAGGGGTAAGCCTTGTATTTATATATTTTTGTTTTTATCAAAATCACAAGGGGTAAGCCTTGTATTTATATATTTTTTTCCTCAAAATTACAAGTGGGTAAGCCTTGTAATAATATATTTTTGTTTTCATCAAACTCACACAGGGTAAGCCTTTTAATGATATGTAATGATATACACAAGGTTTAAGTCTTTTAGTTTTGTTCTCCCTCTCTCTTCAACATCAATGCTTAGCCTTGTAGTTGAAAAATACTTCTTAAAACCCACGTCGTTAAAGAATTCTTAAAATTCACATTGAGTAAGCCTTCTCTGTTTATATATTTTTAAAATTTTAGTTGTTTTCATAATCAGGAGTAAGCCAGATCAACACGTAATAAGCCAAATCATCTCACTAAGCGGTAGTGAAGATAATTTCGAGAAGTCCCTCGTCTCCCAATCTATTCAGTGGAAATAGATAATAAAGCACGACATGTTTTTCCATTAACAACATTATCAAAAGCACAATAAGTAAGCTTTAAAAAAAATTATATCATCAAAATCACAAGGGATAAGCTGTGTAGTTGTTTGTCAGTGTTTGTGGGGGAATGCAATAAAACAGCTGTATGTTAATAAGGGACAAAACGTGAAGTGACATGGTTTGTGAGTGAGTCAATTTTAACACAAAATAACAGTAATAAAAATTATTATTTATATATTTTTTCAAAACTATTTTCTGCAGAAAGTTAGTCAGAGGTAATGACCAGGCACTGGGGAGCGTTGAATTTTCTAGGCGAACCCAGCGTGATAACCACGTTAGCACCCTTCTGGGGGAATTGGCAGACCCCCGGTCCCTTCTTTACTTTCTCGCACCGTAACCAACTATCGAATTGGGAACAGACATGGCGGCCCCCAAACCGTTGCTGCTGCCGCAGCTGCCATGTCCCTGAATTAGGTGTTAGTCAGGGGTGTTATGTCATCCCGTGGGTACTGAATGATTAGAAGATCCCACCTATCTAAACATGTCATATTGGTACTAGAGAAGACAAAAAATAATGTTGGCAATTTTGAAAGTGTTGTGGAGGGCAGCCATCTTGGATTTCAAAATGGCCGCCATTTAAGGTTTATTTTTTCAATAACTCTGGCTACGAATGTAGTACAAAGCTGATTTTGGTGGCAAAACCTACATTTACCATAAAAAGGAAGTAGTGAAACATATATTTGACATGATCAGAGTAAGTTATGTTTGGTTTGTCAGCCCAGGTAGAATTAGTCTAATTCTACCTCCATGGTCAGCCATACTGAAAATTAAAATGGCCGCCATTATCATATATTTGAGTAGTGTATCCTTTCAGAAAGAGTATAAAAACCGGCATGTTGACGTCCGTCTGTCTCTACAATGGAGTTCTGCGCCGTGGTTCAGTCTCTTGTTGGATTGCAGCGCCATGCTGCAGTTGTTGCAGGTGAATTCCGCGCCTGGCTCTGTAGGTGCTGATGCTGCCCTCTGCCGTCTGCGCTCTCTCCTCTCTTCCCATTGATCCTCTCTCTTCTCCTCACTCCTCTGGACACCCGCCTTCACAGTCATTCTCCAGCTGCTGCGGTCAGTAGCTACAGCCTCCCAGCCTTCTGGGTCGATGTCACCTGCCCTCATATCTCGTTTACAAACGTCCTTGTAACGTAGGACTGGTCTTCCGGTGGGTCTGGAGCCAGTAGCAAGCTCGCTGTACAGCATGACCTTTGGGATTCGGCCATCATCCATTCGTCTGACGTGGCCGAGCCAGCGCAGGCGCCGCTGGGTGAGCAGCACGAACATACTTGGGATGCCTGCCTGGTCCAAGATGTTCTTGTTTGGGATGCGGTCTTGCCATGTGATGCCCAAGATTCTTCTGAGGTTGCGCAGGTGGGAGGTGTTGAGTCTGCGCTCTTGGCGGGAGTAGAGGGTCCATGCTTCGCTGCAGTAGAGCAGTGTGCCTAGCACACAGGCTCGATGCACCTGCATCTTGGTGTTGATGGTCAACATGGAATTGTCCCACACCCTCTTTACCAAGCGAGCCATGGCTGTTGCTGCTTTGCCGATCCGCTTGTTCAGCTCGGCGGCCAGGGAGAGGTTGCTGGAGATGGTGGAACCGAGGTACGTGAAGTCCTCCACTACCTCGAGGGTGAAGTCACCGATGGAGATGTTTGGGGTACTTAAGTCTGATGGTCAAGCCAAACTCTCTGCATGCATGTGCGAAGCAGTTGATGAGTCGCTGTAGTGCCTCCTGAGAGTGTGCAGTCAGTGTTGCGTCGTCGACGAAGAGCATCTCTCTTATGAGTACCTGCCGCACTTTGGTCTTTGCTCGAAGGCGGGCAAGGATGAAGAGACTCCCGTCGCTTCTGGTGTGGAGGTGACTGATCAAAGGCGTAGGACAGCAGCAGGGAGAAGAAGACGCCGAAGAGTGTTGCAGCAAGTACACAGCCTTGTTTCACTCCGCTCTCGATTGTGAATGGGTCGGAGGATGAGCCGTCGTACTGGACGGTGCCCTGCATGTCTTCGTGAAAAGACGTGATCATCCTGAGGAGCTTGGGGGACATCCAATCTTCTGTAGTAGAGTGAAGAGGCCTTTCCTGCTGACCAAGTCGAATTGTTGCAGTCGCTTGCGGTCACCCTTGTTCTTATATAGGGTGACGATGTTGGCGTCTCGCATTTCCTGTGGCACAGTCCCTTCTTCCCAGCACTGTAAAAGGAGTTGGTGCAGGTGGTGGAGGAGAGCAGTCTTCTTTCCAGCCTTGATGACTTCAGACGGGATGCCATCTTTTCCTGGAGCTTTGCCGCAGGCTAGGAAATCGATGGCCTTGCCGAGATCCTCCACAGAAGGTGAATCTTCGAGATCCTTCATGACAGGCAGGTTGGCAGTGCTCTCGACAGCTGCATCCGTGACTATGTTCTCCCTTGAATACAGCTCCTGGTAGTGTTCTGCCCACCTCTCCATCTGTTTGCTCCAGTCCGATATAATGTCACCGACAGCTGACTTCAGTGGCGCGATCTTGGTAGCGCTTGGGCCGAAGGCCTTCTTCATGCCGTCGTACATGCCGCGGATGTTGCCGCAGTCAGCGGAGCGTTGGATGCCCTGACAGAGGTTCAGCCAGTAGTCGTTGGCGCAGCGTCGAGCAATCCGCTGAGCGTCGTTACTGGCCTTTCTGAGTGCAGCGAGTGACTTCTCTGAAGGCTTCCTCTTGTAGTTGATGAGCGCTGCTCGTTTGGCTTCAATTGCTGGCTCTAGTTCAGCAATGCCCGCTTCGAACCAGTCTTGGATCTGCCTTTCTCTTTTGCCGAAGGTGTTCATGACGGAATTGTAGATGGCATCACAAATGTGATTCCACCTCTCTTCAGCATTGCCGGCAGGGCGATCCTTGAGGAGTTGAGGGCTTCCCCGATGGAGCTGGCGAAGCTTTCGCGCAGGTCTGGGATTGCTGTCCTGGCGGTATTGATGTGTGGGCGTCCTTTCGCCTCTCCCGAAGCTGTCCACAAGGCAGTGGAACCATGATCCAATGGCCGGGGAACAGTTTTATATCAGACTTGTTCTTGTCCTAGACGGATGGCCTGCCAAGGCTATCGAGCTCCATCTGCCTATCATAACAACCGTAAAACATTGGGTATTTAAGCCTTCTGTACTCCAAAACCTTGTTGTGTTTGGAAGGATTAGCAACAATGTCTTCATTTGTTTCTTGCTGGCATACAAGGCAAAGAAGAAAGTTTGTATCCTTTCTTAGCACTTTTGCAGAAGGTGGGTCTAAGCCAGCCATGTTGCATAAATTACTACAATTATGCCTGCTTTGTTACCACTGCAAGTCGTGTTTACTTGCTTTACACTGCAAAAGAAAAAAATTAACCGAGACAAGGACACTTCTTTTTAGATTCCACTCATTTAATTATTGCTGTATGAATTTCTCAAATAATATTTTAATGACAGATGTTCTTTATGAGCCTCCGTAGTTTTTTAACATATCTGCAAATACAAACATTTTTGTACATTTTATTTTTGCTTTGAACTTAGTTTTATTTCATAGGGAATAATAATAGCAGCAGTAATGATTTAAATGGTACTTTCCAGAATGTATCCCAAATTTGTTTGTTCTAATTCTGTGTTGTACCAAAAGTAAGGAATTCGTCATTAAGCCTACCGGACAGTACAACCTATGCTACACACACCTGTAAATTTATGTTTGTAAAATACGTAGTTATTTCTATTCAAAAACTATTCCTTCTCTACTTAAAGACATAATCAACCCTTTTAAGGTGGATATAAGGTAAACTTACCACAAATTGTAGGTTTTTCCCCTGTTTGTTGTAATAACAATGGGCCAGTAAACTTTCATCCAATAACATGTACTGACTGTTCAGTAAATACAGCCTGCAGACACAATGTCGCCCTCTATAGTAGTTTTATAGTGTACAAAATCAGTGCAGGTATTTAAAAATACATGATGGCTGCCAATTTTAACTTTGCCCCAATGAATTAACACATATTTTGAATTCTTTTTAATCTATAGGTACATGTATTTTTGCAAAAGGAAATTCCTGAGACATTGAAACATATACATTTTAAATTAAAAAAAAAAAATATGTGGCAGCCATTTTGAAAAGCAAAGTGGCTACCATTCATTTGTTCAGCAATGAAAATTGCAAGTGTACATTTTTAACCTTTGGCATAAACAATTTGGGGTGTATAGCCACCAAAATTTATTTCATATGATATTCACAAGTTGAGGTATAGTCAAAAAGGGCTCACAAATGGCGGCCATTTTGAAATCCAAGATGGCCGCCATCTGCAACACTTCAGATTTTGCCAACATGTTTTTTCTTGTTCCTTAGAGTCTAAATAAGGTATCTAGCTAGGTGGGGTATGTTCTAATCATTCAGTGCCCACGGGACTTGATATCATGACATAAGCTCCCTGACTATGTATTCCAGGGCTTCGAACCAGTGCGTCCCAGCTCTGGAAGCCCCGCGGTTGACACTTCCAGTGGTCCGGCCAACGTGCTGCGCCATCTGGACCATGTTGGTATTAGATAGGTTAAATTAAACCTACTTAAATAAAACGTTTGAATTGTATTGCTACACAATAAAACATACCAACCGACTCTTCTCGGAGCCATCACTTCTTCCAAGAAGAGATCATTACATGGTGTCACCCGAAAGAAATTAAGTATACACAATAAAATATAATTAAACAAAATAAAATTAAATAAATAAAAACAAAAACAAAACAAGACGGGACTCAAACTGGGATCGCCTGCACGGATATAAATCTTCAAACCCATTAGACCACCTCTTCACTTGACTATTTGCAATGAAAGGATATTCATCATAATTTGATGTGATGGAAAATAAATGCTCATAGATTCATCACGTTACAAGTACATATTCGTAAAGGGAACAATAGTTTGCCGACTGCAAATGTATTGTGTTTCTAAGCACTGAAGTTGTTTATTATAAGCTGCGGTTTCGGGTGGCTGTTGTCCCTACCCCCCCCCCCCCCGCCCACCCTTGAGCGACTTTACAGATTGTCCATTTTGGGGGGGCAAACCAAGTAAATTTGTCTGGTCATATTAGAGTTCTGTCGGTAAATTTACTAGCAAAATATTTTTGCGCCCACCAACTCTGATATCAGTCGGCACATTGAATCACACCCCAACGAAAATGCCTTCGATACACCCCTGGCTCCACTGAACCCCCCCCCCCCCCCAACTGACACCCTCTTCTCGACCGATTAATTCCTACATTTGTTATATGTTTTGAGATGGAATAGGCCTCATTAAATTGTGAAGTAAATTTTGATGGAAACAAAAATATATATAAAATGCTTACCCATTGTAAATTTCGATGGAAACAAAACTATATAAATAAAATGCTTACCTCTTGTGAGTTTGAGAAAAACAGAAATATACCAGAGCTCAAGTTTTTGTTGGAACAAACACACGGTGTTCAAGTGAACTTCCGGTTCAATCAAATTATCATCAATGATGTCAATATCATATTTTTTGCAAAAGTGTATCATCTTTTATAATAATAATATCAATTTCATATTCAAAAGACATAAATTTTGCGTTAGAATGTATTGAATTTGAACTTCCTGTTTGGACTGGAAGTAAAGGTCAGATCAGGTGATTTAACGGTCATATATATGACCTCCTCATAATCATGAAAAAATAACGTTAGTACCTGCTTTGGTTCAATATCTGAGATTGGAAAATAATCCCTTTTTAAAACTGCTCCTAGGGGGCGCTCTGAACTTTGATGACGTCATCAAGCATATGTTTTGAAAAGATAAAACGTCACTAGTCACTTTATTCACAGAAGTCATATTCAAATTTCCTATGGTTTTTCAGATTGTATTTTTTGTCTAAACCTGTCACCAGCTGATGACGTCATCAGTCACATTTTTATAAAAGGTCACATGTCAATAGTAACTTCGTCCACTGAAAGCATGTTCATATACCATATCATGGACCCTATAAAAGTGCTTCAGAATATTTTTTTCACTTAAACTTCCGGTTTCGACCGGAAGGAGATGTCACATTGGGGTCGTGTCTGTGTTCCCAAATGTCACACAATTCAAGATCTGTAAGATGATGCAAAGATTGTGTAAATATCTTTTGTGGTTCATGAGATATGATTTTTTGAAATATTAAAATTTAATTTAGTGTATTTTGATATCTGATGACGTCAGCAGACGTCGCAACTTTACCTGAAACTATATGTCACAACTTTATTTACAACTACATGTTTGGGTCTAAGTATGTGTCAAGTTTGAAGGATCTGTGAACTTTGCAACTATGGTTTTTTGTTGGATAGGTTTCGCGAGGAAGGAGAAGAAAAAAAAACCGAAGAATTTCAAGAGGTGTTCGCGCTGTCGTCGCACGCGAACACCTACAACACCCGAACAATATCAAGAGGTGTTTGCGCTCAAAAAAACGAACAATTTCAAGAGGTGTTCGCGCTGTCGCACACGAACACCTAATAATAATATACCTTTTATTTAGTGATGGTAACCATGTCACCTATAGATGATATTCAGTGGGCCATTAATTAGGTACTAGAGACACCGGGGTAAACCCCTACTCTTGCACAATAAGATATGTGTTCTTTGACGTGCACTGATATTTGTAGTACACGGGACCTACGGCTTAACGTCCCATCCGAATGACGAAGCAATTACGGTTAAGTGTCTTGCTCAAGCTTCGCGCCCGGCCAGGCCGGGATTCGAACCCACATTCTGACACCACCAGAACTTAAATCCAATGCACTAGACCGCTCGGTCACGACACTCCATTAATGTCACCGATTCATAAATATTGGGGAACATGTCCACCCCCCCCCCTCCGTCCCCTGGAATTGCCGCCTATGAGTTCTCGCCATACGAGCCGGAGTATCGCTTGATACAGCCTCGGTGAGTGCGCATCCACTGGTGACATTTAATTTAATACAACAGCATACAATCACAACCCTTTCATTGATTGTCTTTGTACAAAATATAATAGCAGAAGAATTGAGCATATTTCTGGCTAATAATTGTGGAATATCTTTCAGTTTAGGCAAAAAAACAGTCTCCGGGTTCTGGTCATATAGGTCGGCTTTAAAATCGGTGCGGTGGCGCGTTTTTTTCCCCGTTTTTTTTTTCTTTTTTTTTTTCTTCTTTGCCACAGGAAAATACGTGATATACATATACACCAAATTTCCCATGTACAAAGTATGGTGGCTAAGAGAGGCCTCACAAATCGGGCAAATGTTCATAGCCCTATGTGAAAAATATCGTTTAAAACACAGTATGGCAGAATTCCAATAGATCCAGCAATTTGGGCTGCAATTAGACATCTTTTCACAGCAAACAAAACAAAACAAAACAAAATTAAAAATGCCGACGCGCGGGTCTGAGGCGACGCGCGCGGAAATCATTGCATAAGGCGGATAAAAAGCATGTAGTTCTATTTGCGATTTTTCCTGCGCAATAAAGTGTGTTCAATTTCAAATGGTACAGAGTTGTCATTTCGTAAGGATGCGTGTGGCTCTGAAAAGAGCCGCTTGGTTTTAGTCGAAGTTTAGGCTATATGCTCTTGATGTCTTCAGGAGACTAGAGTGAAGCCAATGCATTGCTTCTTGTATAGCCCTATATATATGTCCATATGTTGCTTGAGGATTCTTCTATTTGACAACAGCTAATGATGAGAAATAGCTCCTCGCCGTCAGTGCTGCAAGCGACACCTTTCCAAACATACCATCTTGTATGGGGACAAAAAGTGGACAACTCATTTTGACAGTAGAAAAGCAGAATGAACGTTTTCATAAAACGCATTTTTCTAGTTTTCTACTTTTCTGGTTGCAGAAAATAAGATTTAACTTTTTGGTAAAACCCATTTTTCCAAATTCCCATCTAAAATTTAGATTTTACATTTTCTCATACATTGGCGGTCCAAAAGTGGACATGTGTAATTCTGATTTTCTACTAGCTGAAAAGAAGATTGAACGTTCTGGACCAAACCCATTTTCTCATTTTTTACTAGCAAAAAAGCAAATTCTGAAAATTTCTGAGAAAATGTAAAATCTAAATTTTGGATAGCTGAAAAATGGGCATTTGGAAAAATAGGTTTCACCAACACGTTAAATCTCATTCATTTTCTGCTACCAGAAAAGTAGAAAACTAGAATAATGCGTTCATTCTGCTTTTCTACTGTCAAATGACAGAAAATTCAGTTGTCCACTTTTGGTCCCCCATAATCTTGCACTGGGGAAATGTCAACAGTAAAGATGTGAGACTCGGCCAATAGATTCATCAAAGTTATTTCTTTTCTCCTCAGTCCTCGGTAGTATAGTGGTGACTATCTCTGACTGACATTTAGGAGATTGGAGTTCGCTTCCCCGCCGGGGAGGACGCGATATTTTTGAGGAGTGCCATAGTCAAGCGGTTTAGTGCATCGGATTTGTGTTCTGATGGCCGAGTCGTCAGAAGGTGTGTTGGAATCCTGACCGCGACCGTGGTACTTGTGTCCTCGAGCAAGACACTTTACCATATTGCTTCTCTCCACCCAGGAGTTTGATTAGCCCATATGCGCCGAAATGGCAGCAATTGAGCTGTATACTCCCCAGGGAGCTGAGATGGTTTCCAGGAATGATTTATGCGCCTGATGAGCAGGGGTAATAATGTAATGCGCCTTGAGCACCAGTTTGGTGGATACGTGCGCTATATAAAGTCCACATTATTATTATTATTATTATTATTATTATTATTATTATTATTATTATTATTATTATTATTATTATTATTATTATTATTATTATTATTATTATTATTATTATTATTATTATTATTATTATTATTATTATTATTATTATTATTATTATTATTATTATTATTATTATTATTATTATTATTATTATTATTATTATTATTATTATTATTATTATTATTATTATTATTATTATTATTATTATTATTATTATTATTATTATTATTATTATTATTATTATTATTATTATTATTATTATTATTATTATTATTATTATTATTATTTCACGTTAGCACAACATGAAAAGAAAGATCTTGTTTTCCTTTCTGCCGGTTACACCTCGAGTCAAGCTACGTCCCGTAGCCTTAGATCTCGAGTGTCTTTCGCAGAATCCTTGCTGTCCCTAAGAGCGCCGCCTTCTGTAGTAATTCTACTCTAACAGATGTTCCTATCTCCTTGAGATGTTTCTCCAACGCCTTCGGGATTGTACCCAGTGCTCCCACTACCACAGGAATAACCTTCACCTTGACTTGCCACAGCTTGCGAAGTTCTCTCGCTAAATCCTGATATTTCTGTACCTTCTCCTTCTCCTTCGAAGCTACTCTACTATCACCCGGCACAGCTATATCAATAAGATGACACATCTTTGCATGCTTATCCAAGACAACAACATCCGGCCGTCTATGTTCTATAACATGATCTGTCTGGATGTTGAAGTCCCAGAGAATCTTGACATGATCCGTTTCTTCAACCTTTTCCGGCACATGGTCGTACCACTTCGATTGCACCTTGACACCGTACTTCTTACACAGATCCCAATGGATCACCTTGGCCAACTTGTCGTGTCTGCCTTTGTACTCTGTCTGAGCATGCACTCTGCATTCGCTGACAATGTGAAATACAGTCTCCTCCGCCGCATTGCACATTCTGCACATAGAAGAGACATCTGACTTCTCGATCCTTGCCTTCATCACATTCGTCGGCAGAGACTGGTCTTGCGCTGCAGTAATCAGACCCTCAGTTTCTTTCTTTAGTTCTCCTCTCCTCAACCATTCCCAAGTCTTGCTACTTGCCACTTCTTCTGTACATCTCAGGAATCGGCCGTGAAGTGGTTTTTCCTGCCAATCTCGTGTTCTTTCTTCTCTTCTTTGATTCTTATACTCCTTTGGACCTAATTCGTCTGCCTTCATGTATTTCTGCGCAACCTTCAACAACTTTTCCCGAGTACTTCTTACATGACACTGCAAGCTCCTTCTCTCGATGTTAACGCTGTCTGATACACTAAGTAACCCTCTTCCGCCCTCTGACCTTGGTAGATAGAGTCTGCTGACATTCGACCGTGGATGTAACATACCATTACATCGTCATTACTTTCCTCGTTTTCCTGTCAGCAACATCTAGATCTGCCTTAGTCCACTCGACAATTCCCGCACTGTATCTCATTAGTGACACAGCCCAAGTGTTGATCGCCTTTATTATATTCCCTCCATTCAGCTTGGACTTCAAACACTTCTTCACTCGTCTTATATACTCTTTCTTAAGTCTCTCTTTCGATTCCTCGTGCAGTACATGATCTGCTTCAAGCACTCCAAGATACTTATAACTTTCTTCTTCACCCAACGCCCTCAATTGTGTGCCATCTGGTAAAGCAATTCCATCCGAATGTACCCTTTTACCCCTCTTCATGGTCATCGCAGCACATTTCTCCAGACCAAACTTCATGCCGATGTCATCGCTGAAGATCCGTACAGTCTGCACCAAGGAATCAATCTCTTTCTCGTTCTTCGCAAACAACTTCAGGTCGTCCATGAAGAGAAGATGATTAATCTTGCATCCATCCTTCGTCATCTCGTATCCGGCACTAACCTTCCGCAAAATAACCGTCAAAGGGAACAGCGCCAAAACAAACAACAGTGGAGACAGAGAATCACCCTGGAAAATGCCTCGTCTGATGTTTACCTTACCAAGACATTCATCACTAGCCGTCAGATTTGTTCTCCATGTCTTCATTATTATTATTATCATTATTATTATTATTATTATTATTATTATTATTATTATTATTATTATTATTATTATTATTATTATTATTATTATTATTATTATTATTATTATTATTATTATTATTATTATTATTGTAAAGGTTCACTAATATTTAATTATCATCTGAGACCGAGATTAACTCTGACTTGTTGCTATTAAAATATGGAGAATTCTATTCCTAATTCCACAACCCAATCAGATGAGGGGAGAATTATAATACACGAGATGAAGGAAAACACTTTTTAAGTATTAAGGTGTTTGCCTCGATCTTGATCACCAATTCTAATACTGGGAACTGTCGGTAACAGGTTTGTCACTGTGGCAGTTGCGTTGTCCATAAAACTACGGACAACAACTAATGGATTTGTGTTCAATCTCGCAGTGGCCGACCTGTTTTTCTTACCTAGGCAGACAGTGGAAAAACTGCGTGGTGTTGGGGTGTCATGGCAGGTTTCGACATTTTAATCACCCTTCGATGTAGTATCAACAGTCTAGCTCTGTTTGCGATTAACCGATGGGTTACCATCACAAAGTCTCGTCTTACCACCCATCGCATCAACACTCGCTGTAAGCTTGCTGCCGTGGTCATCTTCTCCTGGGGGTATACCGCTCTTCTGCGTCTTGACACCGATACTGACAGACTTTGGTGAGGTTGGTTATGACTGGCAATACAGCGTTTGTGCACGGGAGACACCATGCCAATATTTCCCCTATTTCGAAATATTTTCTTTCCCAGTTCAGTTGATTGTCATTACGTTCAGTTGATTGTCATTATGTCCGTAAAACGGCTCGGACATAATGCTCCGACCATCTCAACTGAAGTCCAAGGAGAAAATCGAAGAGAATGCTACGGAAAATACAAGTATACGTCACAAAGAACTGACTGTACATCGAACTGACTGGCTTTCATATTTTGCCTATAGCTCCGAGTTGTGTAACCGTCCTGTCCTGTAACCGTCCTACATGTGTGTACGATGTATAACTTTCACAATTCTTTCGACTAAGAGTTGCCTTAACCCCATCATTTAATCATTTATGCAACCTTGTATCCAGATTTCAAAGTAAAGTTTGGGCATATGATACGATACCAGAAAATCCCCAGAGACAATTTTAACCAAGATTAAAGAAAAGCGTTAATCGCGATCCATTGGTGGCAATTTATTGTGCCAATTGGGACTGGGAGCAGTGGCGGACCGTCAAGGGGGGGGGGGCTGGGGGGGCAGCCGTCCCCCGGCCCGGAGGGGGGGGGGGCCCGGACCCCCCTCCCCAAAGAAAAAAAACAAAACATTTTTTTTTTTTACATTCTGGTGGAGGGGGGTGGGGGTGAGGGGGTGGGGGTGAGGGGGTGGGGGTGGTTGGGGAACCGGGCCCGAGCTGGAACTTACACAAATCAACCGGGCCCTTTCTTTATTTTGAGCTCCCCTGAAAACATGACGTGTAATCATGACGGGTCTCTCGGAAATCACGTGTGGTTAGGGAATGATGCCTGGCGGGGGGGGGGGGGGGCCCGACCGTGCGCTCTGTCCCCCGGCCCGGCGGTAACTTGTTCCGCTACTGACTGGGAGTGTGCACCTAGTGCAAAGGTATTGGTTGCCTTTGGTAAATAATGACATGTTTTCTTGGCTAATTATTTGGATGTGAGACTAATTGCGGTGACACCATGTGGAATCTCAATTGAGTAGTAATTAGTTCTGAAAAGAACTGGTGGTACAACTCGACGTCCAACCGAAGCTGTGGCTCCGATACGTTGATGACACCTTTGTGGTTTGGCCACATGGCAGAGACACACTCCAGGATTTTCTACAACATCTCAACCAGCAACACTCGAGCATCAAGTTCACCATGGAAACAGAAGAAGACGGCAAGATCGCGTTCCTTGATGTTGGCATTTCCAGAAACCCAGACGGCTCCCTACACCACAACGTCTACAGAAAGCCCACGCACACAGATCGGTACCTGAACCAGCGCTCCTTCCATCACCCAATCATCAAGTCATCGGTCAACCGTACCCTCGTACAACGCGCCTACAACATTTGTGACAAGGACAGCCTTCCCAAGGAACTACAGCACATCCGAACCACCCTCAAACGCAACGGTTACAACCCCAGCAAGATCAGCACAGCGAAGCCGGTTCCAAACCCCGAAAGCAAGGTAAGTAATCTAACCCTCTCTGCTTGTCTCCCCTATCTAGGTTCGACGTCTCACAAACTACAGCGCATCCTCCGACGAGCAGGCATCGATGTGTTCCACTCAGCCCCCAGCAAACTCCAAGGACTTCTACACACCCACAAGGACAAACCGGACTCAAACAACAGAGCGGGAGTCTACCGGATCCCCTGTGAGTGCGGTAAGGTGTACATCGGCGAAACAGGACGCAACCTCCCCATCAGATTGAAGGAACACCGAGCACACGGCCGCAGAGGAGATTTCGAGAAGTCCGCCATCGTCAAGCACTCGCACATCAAGGACCACCAAATCGACTGACAGGCAGCCCAACTCATCACACCCATCGACACATGGCACCCCAGACGCATCAGAGAGGCCATCGAGATCGTCAAACACGACACTGTACCACAGGACATCGGCTTCTACATCAGCGACATTTGGCGACCACTACTACAGATTGAAGGATCTTCTATATCCAAAGTCCATAACCCACCCCAGACTGAGGGATCTCCTATATCCTAAGTCAACCACCCTCCATCCCCCTGTGCTTGTCAACAACTGATTCAGTTCAGTTAGCACACACTCCTCTCCCCGAACCCCTAGGATCCTAGTCTCAACAGTTCCCGCCTGCGCGCCTCAATGAACTAATCCTCCAGCATCCATTTGGCGACCACTACTACAGACTGAAGGATCTTCTATATCCAAAGTCCATAACCCACCCCAGACTGAGGGATCTCCTATATCCTAAGTCAACCACCCTCCACCCCCCTGTGCTTGTCAACAACTGATTCAGTTCAGTGAGCACACACCCCTCTCCTCCAACCCCTAGGATCCTAGTCTCAACAGTTCCCGCCTGCGCGCCTCAACGAACTAATCCTCCAGCATCCATTCATGGGATGATCCTCCAGCAGTCTACTTAATTAAGCAGCAGCATTTTCCAGAGTCCGGCATTCTCCTGAGGACGATCAGAGCATACTGATCGAAACGTCGAGTTGTACCACCAGTTCTTTTCAGAACTAATTACTACTCAATTGAGATTCCACATGGTGTCACCGCAATTAGTCTTACTTATCATCCTCACCATGCAAAGCTACAAGTTTTACCTACCTTACGGTAATGTTTGACGGCACGGCTTTGTTTTTTAATAGAACATTTCACCCAGAACTCGGTAAAATTCGTAAGCCTTATTTGCATATGATCACGTGCTCATTTCTGGCAGGCTTGTCACAGTGGTAGTCAGAAATGTCGGTATTTTTGTAAGTTATTTGGACACGGCTTTTTTAAACATGATAATGACTGATCTTTAGCTAATTTGATTTAATCTAACCTGTACGCCCTGTGTACACCCTACAAAATGAAGGAATTCTCTTGCAATCGATAATCTATTATGTTACCGTGCCTTTTGCAGGTTTGTTGGCTTCTACTTCCCAAAATAATACAAACTGTTCGTGTTTCTGTGAGTTAGGTTTACATAATATGGACAATGTACGTGTAGTTTGTGTTCATTGGCATTGCATTGTACTGACATTGCATTGTACTGACATTGACTTGAACTGTCCGTTACACTGTAAGTGACTACCAACTAGGTTGGATGTTTCCGTGGGAGTTCGGCACCGTTTCAGGAAATAAATCGTGTATGAAATGGTTCATACGGGTAAGCATAACAGACCGCGGGCCACAAAGTGATGCAACGCTGGTCTAACGTGAAAGGGCAAGTCACCCGCCCCCATCGATAGATGACCATTGACCTCAGGCGATAACAGTTCGTATAACAATGACGTATCTAAGTTGGGATGTTCACTTCAAGATGTATTGCCCGTATTTTACCGGCAATTTCCGAAAATGTTTGGTTTTATTGGAACATTTTAGAAAGGAATACAAATACTTCGAAATGAGATATTTCACAAAATAATTGTCAGAAGCTTGGTTTAATAGTAAAAAAGTACCAAAATTAATTTCGATACATATTTACTGTAAAACGATTATTTTTTATAATGTGTCGTTTGACAGCATTTGTAATCACTTCGTCAAAGCAACGTTCCGATGAAAAATAAAGTGTCCCTTAAAAAAAACGGAAAATACGGGCGATACGGAAGACACATTTAATTTGAAAACGTTTGTTCATTTCAACCCTCTAATTTTCAGTAAATAAATCATTAAACTAACCTGTGAAAGTTTTGGACAACATATTTACTGTTTCTCACAATTATTTTTGAATAAAGTGTCATTTAACAGCATTTGTATTTACTTCATCAAGTAAAATAGCAAGTGTCCGATGAAAAATAAAGTGTCCGTTAAAATAGCGAAAGTTGCCGTTTAAGAGGCCTGGCTTTACGTAGGCCTATTTCCCTTTCCTCAATGCACTTTTACGTTGCCTATACTCACAACGTTACCTTTAAACTGACATAGCGCCATCACGTCCCATGGATACACAATTATTTCTAATAATAGATATTTCACCAACCTATAAATAGAAAAGGCGTTGTTGTTACATTGTGTCAATGGCGGATTCAGGGTCACGAAGAGGTGGGAGGGGCAAATGGCAAAAGGGGGCACTGCCATAGAAGGGGGGCACTCAAAAACATACGGTAAATGTACACGCATGGCCAGGAAAATGGTTTTCCCCACCCCAAACTCGTCAATGGCTTGTGTAATACAACATTTTTTAGTGTTTATGATCATGCTCACTGTGAATGCGCGACTAGTCACGTGTGTTTAAAATAATGTGCCTTTAATGTGTTTCTTAAAAATACACACAATTCACCAAACAGCAGATAAAGAGGTTAATGAAACCTCGTCCCCGGGGCTTTCGAGCAGTTTCTGTATACCTTGTGCCCGCTCGCTCGCCTGGAACGGCTGGAACGATTTCAATATTTAAAAATCTCAGCTATTTAAATTAGGTGCTCGTAGTCGATGGGGTTTAGGGTACAGTCTAATACCACGTATAACAATTATAGACATGATACTATAAAGCAAACCTAAAGACTGTCTTTCTTCAAAACAATACTTCAACTGATTTTTCATTTCATTTCACTTCATTTCATTTATTGATTTCACAGGTAGAAAAACAAATAAACACAAAATTACATTAAATTAACAGAAACAGAAACAAAGGTAGCACCCCTGTAGGATTACAAAAAAGTAAACTAAATTACTGTCGAGTTGATCTCCTGATGCTACCACTTAGGAAGTAAACAAACATTGAATCACACAAAGAATGATAAACAACATGGCTTTAGGCACGCTTTGAGGTATAAAAACAAAATAAAAAAATATTAAAAGTTAATACTACACAGTTTGAGTTAGGGCATCTCCTAGGCCAGGGACTAATAAATGTTTTCTAAGTGAATTAATAAATAAAGATAAACCATAAATAACTGTATCTTTAACATCTGCTGGTGACACTTCCAATAATCTTGGAAATCTATAAAAAAATATATATATAAAAATTAATTTAAAAAGAGAGAATGATGAGCAGCATTGGACCTTGCCATTTGAAATGAAATGAAATAAAATGAAACTGATTTTGCTTATTATTCCGTAACCATTCAGCGTTGCGGAAATCATCATTCCCACCTGAGCTCTGTTATACTGTCAGTATAATAGAGCTTAGTGATGTACTCTCGTCGTACTTTTTAGTTTTGCTCGTGCCCACCGGTACATCCAAGATTGTATTCTTTGGATAAAGGCGGTGGGACGAGAGATGTAAGCTTGTTGTTTTTATGCGAGACCTTATGAGGGCGCTGTTCACACAAACCATCGGTTGTCGCCAGATCAGCAAATAACTGGTACCGGTACTATAACAGTGTACGCTATTGGCGCTATTAAAATGTATGTTTTAACGGTTACTAAGGAAGATTTTTCCATTGTTAAATAAAATATTACAAAATGGCCGATGAAAATCTCTCTTTTCAGGTATAAAAAATGATCATATTCTACTCAGTGAGTTCTCAAGTCCAGCTTGTTGTTCATAAACAAAGTATAACGTATGATATTTGGATGAAAAGCATGAAAAGCACGGCGAGAATGCATCATTAAATGCAATTTTCATAGATACATATTCAACCAAATATAGATGCTTCTGTGTAGTTTAAACAAAATTGGTAATATAATTATTGTTGATATAAAGTGAAGAATGAGTATACCGTTTAAATTCACAAATATGCACATGCATATCCTTGACTCATGAGGGCGCATTTTTGTGAGATCCCAATAGGAACTCAGTGTCACAGCAGCATTATAGGTGCCGAAATGTAAACTCCAAACCTTGCCTAGGCAAGCTTTAGTTACCTTACTGTTAAGTAAACACTCAGCGTGTCCCCCTCCCCATACGTCAATATTGAGCACATTTTTCTGTTTTGTTTTTCTTTTGAGGCGATTATCACCCTCCCGACCTCTGGATCTACCACGGGAGACACCAGCACTTGCCTTTTTATCATTCATTATGTTCGCCTAAATTGAAAAGGATAGTGTTACATAGCCTGAAGGTCTGACGTCACGCGTTGAGGCCAGCTACGTGCCGCCATGTTTCCCAGAGATTCATCTTTGACTTTAGTTGGTAGCTAGCGCAAAACTCAGCACAACATATCCAGTGAAATCCCTTGAATGGTACGGCCGGAGCCTGTCTCTATTTTTGAGGATAACGAAAGGGGACCAGTCTACGTGCATGGGCGGATCCAGAACATTTTTTAGGGGGGCTGAGAATCAAAAACAATTATTTTTCAGTAATACAAAAATTACAATGAAATAATCAAAGGGAGAGAAAACTACAAAGCACAGTGAGGGAATGGGAGTGCGTTCTCCTCTCCCCTCCCCCCTCTTTCTCTCTCTCTCTCTCTTTTTCTCTCTCCTTTTTTTAATTTTTTAATTTTTTTAATACAATTTTAGGGGGGGGGGGCTACAGCCCCCTTAGTCCCCCCCCCGATCCGCCAATGACGTGTTACACTGCTCCATACGTGTGTGAATATAAGATCACATAAAAATACTGACGTGAATGTTCCAGATAATTACATTGTGTGGTTAATCAGAATGGGTTTTTCTGCCTTTATAATTTGTATTAGTCACTTAATAATAAATTGGAAAATAATTTGACTAATGTTGCTTTCAAGGAATTATAGCTGGATTTAAAGCAAGGTCAAATCGAAATAATAATACCTGCCCTTGACATCCTACATAACCCTACACAGCATCACCATCATCATTCAATGTGCGATAAATTGGATATTAAAAACTAAAAAGGTTACCATGGTAACAGTGAAAAGGCGATTGCCCACAAAATAGGAGAATTCAAGTTGTTTGTTCACATTCATTGTTCGATACGTCATTCAGCTTTTTTATTTTCCCTTTGTTGGGAAAAGAATAAACTGTTGGTTTTTACTGCTGTGTGATACATGCTCAAACACAATCGCATAATACTCGGTGTGTGAATAACGCCGTATAGAATTGTCCAGCAACAAGACGAGACAGTATTGCTGAACAGCGGACACAGTACTGGAGATAGTCGTTGAACCTAATTCAGCCAACAACAACAATTCGCGCGCGCAAAATGTTAACAGTCAAAGGAAACGTGTTCGCATTGTGTTCCGTGCCATGTCACAGATATTTCATCTGAGGTATGTAAACTAAACATTATTTCTGTACAGTAAATAGCCTGCTTTCGTGTTGTACTCTTCCATTGTTCATTATCTTCCAAATACTGGTCTTCATGCAGTTGGAGGCATATGTTAAGTATTGGCGACTGCGACTTTTGCTTCTTTAAACAGAATCGATATTTTCACATTTTCATTACATTCAGTAGAATAATCGACCCTCGTCAACTGCAACGTCGTATGCACAATACATACATGTACATGTATTTAATATAATGCTGAAATGTGAGCCATTATATTGAAAGGGTTAAAGTTGCACATTCTGATGAATTTATTACGGGGCCCGCCATAAATTAATTTCATAACTGTATTACTGTAAGGTATGTCTCTGGCAATCTGTGAAAAAAGGTGCCATTTTAAAGTATTGGGCCTATAGTTTGCCTTTCTGCAAGAAATATTGAAATTTTCAGATTCCAAATTGAGGAATCAGTAGTGAGATAGGGAACAATACAGGTGATACATCTTTAAGTAATATAAACAGAATAATAGACACGGAGGATGGCCTTCTATCCTTTCAAAGGTAGCAAATAAACAACCAGTCTCCCTAACAGTCCTGTGTAGTGTCATTTCCCTCTGGCGTTGACGCTCAGTTTCACCTACGAGTTTAGCCTTCTCGGGAGTAGCAGTAAATTTATCCACATTTCAGGTTTTTTTTTAATTAGCTGGGTTGAGTGATTCATAGTGTGAACATTTATAATATCTGAATGCAATGACTGATGATTGTAATATTGCTGAATTTGTCCACCAGAGAGTCAAGTTAAGAAATTGAACACTGAAGACAACATTTTAAAGAAGACACAACTCAAAACAAACAAACAGATCCATTAAATGCTGACTGAAGAAACGAAATAGTATATTGGTGATATTTGTGATTATGGCCCTATGATGATGGTGATGATGGTGATGATGATGGTGATGATGGTGATGATGGTGATGATGGTGATGATGGTGATGATGGTGATGATGGTGATGATGGTGATGATGGTGATGATGGTGATGATGGTGATGATGGTGATGATGGTGATGATGGTGATGATGGTGATGATGGTGATGATGATGATGATGATGATGATGATGATGATGATGATGATGATGATGATGATAATAGTGATGGTGGTGGTGGTGGTGGTGGTGGTGATGGTGGTGATGGTGATGATGGTGATGATGGTGATGATGGTGATGATGGTGATGATGGTGATGATAATAGTGATGGTGGTGATGGTGATGATGATGGTGATGATGATGGTGATGATGATGGTGATGATGATGGTGATGATGATGGTGATGATGATGATGATGATAATAGTGATGGTGGTGATGGTGGTGGTGGTGGTGGTGGTGGTGATGGTGGTGATGATAGTGGTGGTGGTGGTGGTGGTGGTGGTGGTGATGGTGATGGTGATGGTGGTGGTGATGGTGGTGGTGATGGTGATGGTGATGGTGGTGGTGGTGATGATGGTGATGGTGATGATGATGATGGTTATACGATATACAACTATAATGACGATGTTGATGACAATTATAATCTATTCAATTCACTTACATTTATTTGATGATTACGGAAAAAATTACGACGACTATAATAATTGTTATCAATGAAAAGAAAATTGTAAAAAAAGCTTACTACATGTCTAGTACAAAAATGTAATTATCTTATACCTAGCGTGCACCAAATCCCTATTATTTGTGTTTGTGTTTAATGCTTGTTGTGATTGTGTTTTTGCGATATTGTGATCGGTTATAGACATTGTACATAATATGAAGTCAGTGTCACATAATTTAGGTGTAATATAAAGTAACATAAACCATTAATGAGGCAGATTAACATATTCTTACGTCAAGGCGTGACATTGATCAGTAAATGAACTCAATTATAATGCAGCTGGATGACAGCACCTGCTGCACACCCAGTTCACAATTGGTTATCACACAATTCAACCCACGGTTCATTCAGCATGACGATACAGAGTTTAAATATTCATTCCAATGGTAAACTTTGATGTCTGAGTCTGTCTCGTCTTCTGCTGAAACACAAATAGAAATTTTAATTTGAACCTTCCGAGCAGTGTTTAAAGACGGTTTATATACCGTAATTAACCAAACAAAAATTGAGAGAGTTATTATATAAAAGATTATTTATTAAATATTAATAAATAATGGTTACTGATATAATTTCACAGGTTGATGAAATTTTTGAGTCGGGTGATAAACAATTGATTTAATTTTGCCTTACACTGACGTGTGTATAGCACTGTATACTTTGTGCTTTCCGAGTGTCTGTGGCAAAAACTTCCCTGCCAACTCAGGCGGGATTCGATCCCACGACCTCCAGCATATTAGTGCAGACGTCTTAACCTCTCAACCACCGAGCTTGCCCGATGACGATTGGCTGGCTAGAATCATATATAGCAGCGGGTTCCGTGATATTTATAGGTTGGTGAAATTCTTGCGTCGGGTGATAAACAATTGATTTAATTTTGCCCTACACCGATGTGTGTAATACAAATTCGTGAATACATGAAAACAAATATAAATAAGAAGGAGATTTGAACCAGAAAACACTAGCAAATAAAAATTAGGTTACCCAATAATAATTGATCCGGAATATATACACACCAAAAGTACGCAGTAAGTATAATGTCTACATACATTTGTTTTTAAATAATAAAGAAAACATAAACCTTGCCTAAGTAAACACAGTGTTTACTTCAAAATTACTGTTTACTGTTTGATAACCAAACACTCAGTTAATAAGAAACGTATTTTTTAGAACTAACCTTTGAAAAGATGAGAAATTTACCATTTATGCACAAATCAACCAGATGTTTCATCTTATCCTGCTATGACCTAACTGATTTGTAAATGAACATGTTTATTGCTAAAATTAAATGCCACAAAAGGTATCTTTAAAAAACCAAAGTGGGCAATTAAAATGTAGAAAAGTCAACATGGATACAGTTTCCTTTGAGGTTTATCACATTACATTGGCATTGAAACAATGTGCTTTACGATCTACAGTCAACTTGCTCAAAATTTACCTTTTTCGCTGAGTGTTATCTGAAAGGAATTTTTTTACAGTACATTTTGTTGGTATATATCTATCTTTATCAGAAAAAATATGCTAAACAAATATATAATAAATATATAAGGGGTCGCTTTATGTTGAAACTGGGACCTTTTCAGTGACGCCATTGACGGGAAAAATGTGATATTCAACACATGATTAAAACGTGAAAATATAACCCAAAACATTGAAAATAAATGATCAGTTAAAAAATGTTGCATTTGGTTGTTCATCACAAAATAAAATGAAATAGTAATTTCCATACAAGAAGGGGCGGGCAGCACACCCAGATATGTTTATTCTGAGATAAAAGACTACTTTGGACACATTGCTTTTTTCATGATTCTGTCAAACTTGTGCCAAGTCGCCTACCAATGGATATGCATCCAACAAATGGTGGCCACAGTAAACAGGTGGCCACTGCAGCATGTTTGACTGAATTATAATTGTATTTGGGTGCCGTTTTCACACCACTTGCTTAAGGTGACGGTGTTTCCACTCACAACACTGGTTTGCAGGGAGCGAATGTGGCAAATAAAGGAACACCTGGCTACATTGGCAAAACATTGAAATAGATTGGCAAATATGGGGAAGGGATCAAGGAAGAATTTACCAACCCTTTTTGAAAATCATACATGTAAAACAATGACGTCTGTTGATGTGCGACTGGATATTGTATCTTATAATTATAAACATATAAACATGTCCTCATTTGTGGTTATGCAGGTGTGTTCATAATGGCAGTTATTGCCGTTGCCTTAGCCGTATCTGGCCTTACCGCAGTCGGGGTTGGACTAGTCGCAGTCTGGGCAAAATTTTGCGATTCATCATGTGACGTCAACAAGTTCATTCGCTACATATGGGGTCCCAACGAAGAAAAGACAAGTCTGATGAAGACAGATTATGTAGCCGCGTACCAGGTAAGCACAAAACATTCCCGATTAGTTTCAAGGGACAATATCGTCACAATGAACAGGGCATGGAATCGGAGTTCTAGATGTGACTGAAAATAATATCCTACATGATAAGGTCATATAATACCGTTGCTGCTGCATAAATGAGAACCAATAATTTACATTCACTATGTTCACCTACAGGATACCTATTCCATGCCATGTTATACGGTCTGCTCTGATTGTGACGATATTATTCCTTTAATTTGTGTCAATGAGGTTTATATTTACCCATAGATCGAATACCCACATTAAAGGGTAATTTTATCAATAATATTCCCTTTAATGTCAATGGGCATTACAGCCATAGTTATGTTAAATGAAGTTTGTTTTTGTACTTTCTTTAAGGGAACAACAGTGGTCATTTCCAAAATATCAAATTAACGAATTTTCAGCTTAAAGATATATCGCCCATGTGTGGCTAAGCTGACCCACAAAATAGAATTTATAAAGAGAACGAATTAATATCGTCGTTAAACGAAAACAAAATAATAATTCGGATGTCGGAAACTGAAAATAAAATCTATATTTCAAACGTACTTGATTCTGATTGACAGTTGCACTGTCCAATCAGAAGACTGCCAACGCTCTCGGCCCGTTACATACATGTACATTGTGTGGTTATGTGTATTAACATGAAGATGAAAACGTTGGCTCCCGCCTTTATTAATTTGAATGTTTTATTTACTGGTACTTTTCCTTGATGGATTTGTTCGTCCAATGTCTCAAATTAAAGCTTACTTCCTTAACGCCAGAAAAATAGCAATTCAACATTTAAATCTGTTTTTACTGTCAAATCGGCGATAAACATGGGCAATATATCTTTAAGGTTTACTTGGTTATAAAGTTGGTACAAGTATCAATCATCCTGATAAATTATTATATCTGAAATACATGAATTGTTTTGTCGAATTAACAATATGGCACTCGACAACTTTTTGTAAAACGTTAAAACATGTATCAGTTTGTTATAATAACAACATTAAAACATGAATTTTACCGTTTTCTCATAAACTTGAGCACCTATTGTGATGAAACTTCCTTGTTTCGTGATATATTTCTTGATAATTAGAAAATTGAAATGAACGTAAGTTACTCAACACAAATGTTGTATCTGTCCCTTTAAATAAACCCAACTACGTATAACTAAATTAAGGTGTAAGTGAGAATATATGAGGTTTTTAGTAGCTCCTTGAGCGGTGCATGTCTCTGAGGAGACTTATAATGAGTGTGTTATTCCTTTCCTTGAGGCTGGCGGTGAAGAATGTCTTGAAGCCTACAAGCCATGTTCCTGTGTTTTGTTCTGTAATGGATCGTTTGAATTAGATGTCCCCTTCGTTCAAAATCCCCTTCATTCTTTTGGTGTGATGTGGTTGATTTTGAAAAGTAACATCATGGCCACTATCAAACGTATTAAGAAGATAAAAATACCGTTTATGAACAGCTAAATTATATCGGTTAAAAGGTTATTATGTCTAAATAATATTAACATTAACTAAGACAGTGGTATAATTTACGATTATCTAAAACAGTAGTTAGATACATCAATACATTAGTTCGATTAACCAAGACAATTGTTAGATTAACAAAGACATTGTAAAACAAATAATCAATACATTAGATTAACTAAGACAGTTGTTAGATTAACAAAGATATTAACATTGGTAAAATCAACAGAGACATTGGTTAGATTATATCCACTATCTTGATTATTCTTACCCACATTTCTTGGTTAAAATGACCAACACAATCGATTGCACCCATATCTACTGAACAGATTAATCATATTCAACCACTCTGCTATTAAGAGAATTGCAGTAGACGGACCTTGAGGGGAGGGGAGGGGAATCTAGAATGGATGAGCTAAAGATGTAGGCCTACTTGTGCTTCTGTGTTTCACGAACGTGTACGAAATCTATCACATTATTCTTCCAATGTGTACCCCCATCCCCCCAATTCCTAGCCTCCCGCCATCCGCCCCGAGAGATCGATGATGATCGAGCCAATACCGAGCACGGTTCACAAGCCACAAACAATTGTGATTTTTTAAAGCAAATTTGACTTATGCACTTCAAATACTGGGATGTTAAAAGCCATACCAGTGGTCAGTTTATATTGCCCATTGAACACAATGGACAATTAAAGTTGACACAGTGCAATGTTGTCATTTTATAACCACTGGTGTTATTTTAATATTCCAGTTCTGCAGGGTATCGATCGAAGCTATTGGATGATCCAGCAGTCAAAGGGCATATAATGTATTCAACATTTTCCATTTTAACTTTTTGACTGGGCCACATGTTCCCAACGTCAGGTCGTGTATACCTCCCCTCCCCCACATTTTGCAGCACCAGATCCACTCCTGACAGAACCATATTTTCAGACCCACTAAAAATAAACAAAAACAATATAGTCCGTCAATGCTGAATTTGA
The DNA here is from genome assembly GCA_029582265.1 of Zoroaster sp. YZ-2022. Classification (NCBI taxonomy): domain Eukaryota; kingdom Metazoa; phylum Echinodermata; class Asteroidea; order Forcipulatida; family Zoroasteridae; genus Zoroaster; species Zoroaster sp. YZ-2022. The sequence continues at coordinate 15,640,457 of CM055828.1, read as the reverse complement.
ACGTCTCAGTAAGTATATAACATAAACGCACAGTAATGTGGTTGCACGCACTATATACAATGAGAGGATGCGATAGTATTCTCTACACAATGTCTCTTGTGTATACTGCACTACATGTACGTAATTATGCATGCAGCCTCGTATGATTGCAAGGCGGTGAAGTAAGAAATGCAATTCGCCATCCATTTATCACGATTAATGCGAAACTGACGTAAAAACATCAGGTTGGACGCAACCGATTTAGTTTCATGTCAATTGTAGGGAATCGTTATTTTCAAAATCCGATAAAAGAAAATCGCGTTTTTAATCCACATCAGTCAATGCCACTCAGGAAATAACATTGCATCTGAAGGGTCGAGGTTATGATAGTCCAAGTGGAGATCATTTTGAGCGCATTCTCTGCCAGTAGCCGAGCACTTTAATTATTTACATCATTAACGAAGCTAAATATTGAGATATTGATGTTAAATATAATGAATGAATAATTAGGTTATATAGTATCCATGCCAGACCGACTCGGGGTGGCAAAAAGGTAGCAAACTGCTGACAAATGTGGGAAACATGTAAGGTAAAACTACGTGCGTGATGTCATATAAAGACGGGGTACACGTCCGTCTTGGCCCCCCTGGGCCTAATTTCATAGAGCAGAACATACAGCTTAGTAAATTTATCTGCCTAGTGAGTTTTGTGGTGACACTATGTATTGAAAGAATCTGTTTTGAGTAGTGAGGGTTCTTCTCAGAGGGTTATTCTTCCACCATGCATAGCCTTAAGTCTTAATCAAATTTATCAGCACAATTTGGCTGATAACCTGCCAGATGCAATATGCACTACGTGGCAATTTGGCTGGTTACCTTTTTTCGCTAAGCACAGCAATTTATTATGCACAGTAAATGTGTGCTGAGCAGCTCTGTGAAATTTGGCCCCTGGATGATTGTACACCATTTGTGTTTAATGGCGAATGGAATCGAATGATTCAGCTTATGAACACCGTTATTAATACTCATATAGGTTAATCATTTATTTATAATTGCATTGGATAAACAACCCTCGTGCAGAAACCCTCCTTGTGAACTTTCCTACTCGCCAAAATATGATAAAATACTGAAAATAAGAAGCATGCCGATCGATGAATACGCGATATGTAATCCAATGATGCATATAGAATCTCACGCACGCAGCTCGATCGGTGCCAAGTAGCTAATTTATGATTATGCTCATGTAACCCTGTGCATTGCTCTGTACTGGGAAGGATGTCACCTACGTTCTCGTTCACTCTTTCACCGAGATTCAGTTATATATAGGAGACGCAGAGGGTTCTTGATAACGCAGACAACTATACTATTCACATGAGAATGCCCACATGCTACACAATTAAGCTGGACATGTATTTTACTCAAGCTACAGGCGGTTTTAATTGGCTACCAACGGTGCTGCAAATGACCATTTTTTAGGAGTTCGTCACCAGCACCTGATGGATCCGGTATGGTAGATTACGTAGTTGATACGTTGATGACCGTATAAGATGTCAGCATGATGTGTTTATGGGAAGGTGTTATACTTAATACCTTACATGGCACGTGTCGAAAATACTGCTCGGTAAATTCCAAGCTAGCTGTGCTGTAGCGAGAATTAAAGGGAATGTGTACGTGTATGCTATACTCTCATTAAACAACCAACCCATGTTTCAGCTCATTACGTTGTGTCAGTCACGAGAGAAAAAATGCATTCAAATTGTGTTGTATTCATTCAGATGCAGATTTTAGGAAGTACTCTTTCTTAATTTGAATTGGACGGTGTTTTACTTTTCTTAAAAATTACTTCTTGTTTAATTACCAGTCTAAACTCATTAAACTGTACTGTTGATGTGATCTTATGTATGTATTTTTCAGTCTGTTTGGTCTTTCTTGCGCTTGTTGACAACACAATTACTCCCCATTGAAAAATTATCACTGTGGGACGTTGCTTTAATTTATATGGAGGGGCAAACAAGTTAATATTTCGTATGGCATCATGATTGGTTTCCATGACAACAGGAACGGACATGGGTAAATTATTTATAAGGATCAATTGTTCAAGAACAACACCATGGTAACTGAAATCATAATTTGTGTGCTAGCGTGATTCAATTTTGTTCTTATAACTCGTGCCATGACGAAGTTGAAAGCTGAACATAATAGTTAAGGCATTCGTGAGATTGGATATTGTGAAGCTGATGATTATATTAATCTTCTCTAAATATAATTTTGTCTTAGGTGTTGTCAAAGTGAAATAATTTCCAGTTCGAATTTAAGAAAAGGAGTACTCGTTTCTCGTTACGAAACGTCGTTATAAACTGAAACATTCACGGGTTGGTTCATTCAAAGAGAGTAAGCATCGTAGATGCAGTTTTGCCATCATATCCAATGGTGTACCTTCCCTTCAAAGGTCTTTCCCGAAAATACACTGAGCAAATCATTATCTAAATGCTTACATTTTAAAGCCACCTACACTATTGGTTATCTTGAAAAAAAAGAATGATCACTGATTTACCTGAATCTTGCTAAATGTTAAGTTTTGGTGAAAGTGGTAAAATAATTTCCAAAATTTTCTCATCCGAAGATCAATCTGAATACATGTTCACTGTTTTCAGGCTAACAATGAAATAAACTGTGTTTTAAACATATATTTGGACTCTCATAAATTATGGGTGTATTTACAGACATTTTACCAATAGTATTTACTGGCTTGTAATGCTACCAACATCATGAGATGTCATGTGAAGTCATTCCCTTTTTACAAAAGAAACGTGAATTGCACGTAGAAAAAATATAATTTGCCAAAACCTAAACGAGCACCCACTGTAAAATATTGTTCTCTAGGTGCGTGCATATTTAATGAGATTTTGATTAAAAATGTATACAAGATAAATCATTTAGGCGAAATTGCAACTCGTCTCTGGAAATAGTCATGAACAATTTCTAAGGCTCAAATAAACGTAATCAAGATCAGCTCCAAAATGTGCTGTTCATAGATGATATAATCGAGGCTCATATCCCTGGGGATGAAGATGTATTAAACTGCTCAATAATTTAGAGGGACCGATGCGCAATTGCTATTACCCCCAATATTTATTTATTTATTTATTTATTTATACCTTATTTATCATGGATAGACTAATAAGTGAATATCACTTGTTCTCCCTTAGGACTCAGCTTAACGCGCTGGTGCACCAGGAAAATAGTCTCACTATATTACACAACAGTGCACGTATAAAGCAGCAGCTGACATAGCATATCACTAGTTAGCATGTGTTATTAGAGTTCTATTAGTTACATGCAAGTCTTAACAGTTATCTCTAGCGTTCACAGGCTATTATGGAGTTTTGTACCGACATACCAGAAGATTAAATACCAGTGGATGGGGTATATATTCCCTTCAATAATTTAAGTGAGGGGATGACCAACGTAATCATTCCCCTCTCCAATATGTAAACTAATTCTGCAATAATTTTGCATCAATTTTAAAGGGATAGTATCGTCACGATCAACAGGGCATGGAATCGGAATGCTAGTTTTAGATTAACACAGCGACTACCATAATACCCCACATGATAAGGTCATATTACCGTTGCTGCTGCATAAATGAGCTAGTAATTTTCATTCACTGTGTTAATCTTAAACTAGGACATCGATTCCATGCCCCGTCGAAAGTCTGCTCTGATCGTGATGATACTACCCCTTTAAGTGACCCTTACAATTGATAAGGATGCCTCATAAATTCTCCATTATACATGCCTCAGATTGCATTTTACTGAAAGTATCTACAACCCCAAAATTTCTGCGGCTGTTTGCTCGCCTGATTACCCCCCCCCCCAATTCACAATGGATGCGTCTTACAATGCCCTAGCCTTGGAGAATGAGTGTGTTTTCACCGTTAGAGGGCTACAGTGAGCGGATAGCTGCATGTTCATGTACAGAGTATTTACCAGTGAACGTATGCAATACATGGCTGGAACAAAAGCAATGAATTGTTTCAACAAAATAACAGTGAGCAAATTTTCTTTGTTTTTCTACATAGGTCACCCAATCCACCGATATTCCCCCAGATGAATCAGGTCAGTTCACTCAATATGAAAACATCTTCGCTAAAGCTGAGCAGGCTATCTCTGCGGCTGCGCAGGAATCTCACAGTAACTTCCAGGCAGAAGACCATCACGACAGCGACTCAACACGTGATGTGGCTCAGGACGAAGTGCTCATGCGCAAACTGGTTCGGTGCTACTCCAGCGAGTCTCTCAGCTCCATGACGTCAGAGTCTTCGGTGCAAGACAATTTCATGAACGTGTAATTGAAGATTTTCATTTCTGTGAATACTTTCAATAAATATTATGGATTGACATGGCTGGTCAAGTGCATCAGACTTATGTTCTGAAGGCTGAGTCCTATTTATTTCGATTTATGTCCAAGATGCGCCTGGTGTATTTTCACAAATACTCTCCAAATGCACTGCAAAAATTGAGGTGTTAAAATAACACTAGTGGTGTCAACTTTATTCTTCCATGGTGTTTATATTGTGCGAGTTGCCTAATATAAACACCAGTGTTGTTGTTTTTAACACCACAGTTTTTGCAGTGTGGTTGAATTCTAAATTAAAACTTATTTGGTATACATCTGGTATCAATCTTATCTAGAAATAAAATTTTGTCTGAGGTGCTGTGACATTTAACAAAAAAATAATATTTTTACGTTCAATTGTTGAAAGAGTACTTTTCCTAAATTCCATATAAGAATGAATACAATAAATTTTCACCAATTACTTTTCAACGACACAACGTTATATAAACTTTTACAGATTTGCTGTTTAATGATGTCTTGATTCAAAAAGAGTAAGAATACTCGTAGAAGCATTTTTGCCAATATTACCAAACCTTCCCTTTAATTATGCTGATGCACCAAGACTGTTAATTTATCATAGATGCATTCATTATAACGACCGTTTTATTCGTTATATCAGAGCTGGGCAGATTGAAGTCGTGATGGATTACTCAACGGAACTCAGTCAGTTCACATTGACGCTTGTACAAGCAACCGACCTCAAAGCGTCGTGGGAGAATGCCACGCCCACTGATACATATGTCAAAATTCACTTGATGCCCGAGCACGAGGTGAAAGGTCAAACAAAGGTAGGCTGCCATCAGACCAGACATAAATAATCACCACCAGTGGGAATCATTGACATTTTTAGTTTCAATACTCAGCACATTATAGGCATATCGTTTCTAACCCTTGGCATTTTAAACCAAAATTCTAACCCTTGGCATTTAAGAACGATGAACAAATCCCTATGTCTGCCCTCAGGTAATGCGGGGGTGTGGGGAGGGATTGAGAATAATTTTTGAAATGCGATAACTCACATCATAAAAATGAAGCCATGTTTATTTAATATTACTGCACATGCAGGATGTCCCCCAAAAATGCCGATAAATTTTGTTCGGAGCAGACTTTCAACAGGGCATGGAATCAGTGTCCTAGTTTAAGATGAACATGCACAGTGACTGAAAATTACTGTCTCATTTATGCAGCAGCAGTGGTAATATGACCTTATCATGTGGGGTATTATTTTCAGTCACTGAATTAATCTACAACTAGCACTCCGATTCCATGTGAAAATATTGTCCCTTAAATTAAAGAAAGTACATTTTCACCATTTTGTTGTGAACGACGCACCGTAATTAGCTGAAACATTCACAGATTAGTTGTTTAATGTGATTCTTAAAATAATACTCTTAATAGGAGTTTTGTGAACATTACCAATGCTGTACCTGCCCTTAAAACTGCAAAATTATGCATAGTTATCCACACCTAACATGATTAAGGGTTTGATGTAGCATAATTAAGGGCCCGTGGTTGGAAATGGTTATCCAAAATTAACTCAAAATATTCAAAAAAATTTCCAACGATTTTTTTTCTTCTTTTCTTGGGATGGGGTTGGGGATATAATGTAAGGGCAAAGTCAATCATTGGAATTTGGAGGCATCCCCTACCTTTAACAATGACACATTTACACCACTATACAGTGCGTATCAAAAAAAAGGTAATCCGAATTCAGGGCGTTAATATGCCAAGGTTATTTAGTTTGACAATTTACATGTAGTGTACCAAAGAAGAGGAACTCCTCAGCTTTCCATTGATACCTGTATCGATCCATTGCTGTCACACATGGCCGAGTACATTGTTATTGAAAATGGCAAATTCAAATCGCATTTTTGCAAGTTTGGGTAATCAGTTCAAGGCAGTCTGAAATGGACGCATCACTTGACTGCCTAGATGATTATGTAAGATTTTTAAGCTGGTGCGGTAATCGTCTGTTACGACATCCTTTTCTTCAAGTTGGGTATTTAAGAAGGGCCTGGGTTTAGGGACAGGTAGTTGGAAAGATGGTACAACTAACGACTGAACAGCGAGTTTTCGTGATTACAACATTTCACCAAACTCACAGTTTGCAGCAAACTCGCAATGCTTTCAGGGAACGTTTCCCAGAACGGGAGCCCCCAGCAGCCAAAACCATCTGGGCGAATGTTAGAAAATATCAAGAGTATGGCACTAGCCTCAACCGCAACAAGGGGAATTCTTGCAGGAGGCGCACCGGGCGATCAGAAGGGAACATTGCAGCAGTAAGGCAGCAACTTTTGGAGCATCCTAGGGACACCAGCGCAAGGCGAAATGGGCTGAGATTGCCTTCGGCGACATTCAACAGAATCACGAGATTGGACCTCCACCAGCATCCATATCGGATTCACATCCGACATCAACTTACGCCAGGAGATTTTGCTAGAAGGCTGGCGTTTTCCAGATGGTTGATAGCCCGTACCGAGAGAGGTGTCAATTTTCTGCGGAATCTCGTAATCGGCGACGAAGCTGCTTTCTCCATGAACGGCAAGGTCAATACGCATAATGTTCTTGAATATGCACCAGCAAGACACCCCCCAGAATTCAATTTTGAGGTTAACATGAGTCGACAAAAGTGGACTGTTTGGTTAGGACTTTGTGGAAGTGGTCAGCTGATCGGACCGTTTTTCTTTCAAAGGAATGTCAATGGTAACATGTATCTGCAGATGCTCAATGATAACGTTTTACCGCAGCTGCAGGAACACTTTGAGCGACAGGTTCGTGGGGTCTTCAGACAACTCTGGTGGGCCCAAGATGGCGCCCCAGCACATCGCCTTATCGCTGTCCGAGATCGTCTGAGGGAACTCTTTGGGGAACGAGTCAGCGCCGTCAACCATGAGGTGGAATGGCCACCAAGATCACCTGACCTCACACCATGTGACTATTTCCTTTGGGGACATTTGAAGAACAAGGTGTTTGCAACTCCTCCCCGTGATCTTGATGAATTGCAGGGCCGTATTCGAAATGAAGTGGATGCTTTACACAATAATCCGGCTATGGTGAGACGAGCAGTGCAGGACATGCTCCGTCGCTGTCAGCTTTGTGTCGAAAGGGGAGGTGGACATGTTGAAGGTGTGGGTGCATAAAAGGGCAATGTTAGAAGAGATTCTTCTTGAATAATGTCCAGTCATTCCTAAAGAAAATCTGGTTTATCATACTGACTTTCACTAATTATCCTGCCTTGCACTGATTACCCAAACTTGCAAAAATGCGATTTGAATTTGTCATTTTCAATAACAATGTACTCGGTCATGTGTGACAGCAATGGGTCAATAAAGGTATCAATGGAAAGCTGAGGAGTTCCTCTTCTTTGGTACACTACATGTAAATTGTCAAACTAAATAACCTTGGCATATTAACCCCCTGAATTCGGATTACCTTTTTTTTGATACGCACTGTATAGAAGGCAACGGAATCCAATGAAACATTCACAGAACCTAGACAAATAATTGGGCTTCATGTCAAAAAAATGTGGCTTATTTTTGTAATTTTAAAATGTTCTCTCAAAATATCTCAAAGGTGTATCGCAAAAGCCTGAACCCAGTGTACAATGAGCGCATCACTCTCAAAATGGCTAAGGAGGACCTCGCAGAGCACTTGCTGAAGTTCACAGTGTTCTCATACGATCGTCATGCCCGGCATGAGGCAGTAGGGGAGACAGTCCTAAAGCTAGGTGATGTGGATCTATTTCCGGGACCGTTCAGTACATGGCTTAATCTTAGTGACATCAATGAGGTATGAGCACTGGAACCAATTCCATATAGCTGCTAAGCACAGAATTTTGCATTATGAAACAGACTACCATCCAAAATTAAAACATGTTGCATATAGAACTTTGGATGGTAAAAAACAATTACTATGCAAATTTCTCTGGTTAAGAAATTTCATTCTGCGTAGCAGCTCTATGAAATTAGTGGCACATCTCTATTAAACTGACTGGATAGGAAAGAGGGTCATACGCGTACAATGAATCTACAATGAATCCACAATAAATCCACAGTTAATCCACAACGAATCTACAATGAATCCACAATAAATCCACAGTTAATCCACACGAATCTACAATGAATCCACAATAAATCCACAGTTAATCCACAACGAATGTACAATGAATCCACAATAAATCCATAGTTAATCCACAACGAATGTACAATGAATCCACAATAAATCCACAGTTAATCCACAACGAATGTACAATGAATCCACAATAAATCCACAGTTAATCCACAACGAATGTACAATGAATCCACAATAAATCCACAGTTAATCCACAACGAATGTACAATGAATCCACAATAAATCCACAGTTAATCTACAACGAATCTACAATGAATCTACAATAAATCCACAGTTAATCCACAACGAATCTACAATGAATCTACAGCACGTTGCTGCTCATAAATTTTGAACAGACCTCTTCGCAGATACCACAGTATTTGCGTAATGCTTGCTAGTCTAGCTATTTCATGCTAGTCTGGTCTAGCTATTGACAAAATACTGCAAAACTGACCTAGTCTCCATAAATTTGTGTATCAATATTACAATCACACTGAATGACAGTTAGCCATTTTCTTCGATTTGTTGCAACTACGAAGATTATTCGATAAAGTATAAAGTAACATATGGGGAAATGTAGTCTTTTGTAATGTTAATTGGGAGAATTGGCCTCTCTATTGTATAAATATGTGCAGTCCTATGTGCATTCCTTATATGGTGCTTTTGTATGTGGAATAGTAAAATGGCCCAGCGATGGTTTCACTAAAGTGTTAGGTTCAAATGGCCTGACCCTCTAACTAGTCGCTATAACAGAGATCACTACGCCACCACCGACCAACAACATCCTCTATATCCGCCAATGGTTCGTTTGGCCTATACACATTCTTTCCTCTCTGTCTCAGTCCCAAATTATTCACTTATTTATTGATGATAGCGAAATGGATCAGCTGTTATGTTCTTTCAATGCCATAAATTGCCATGTTCTAACAGCTTCCGAGGTGTTACTTTTATTCCTGAGAGTCTCAACACTACGGTAACAAGATGCATAACATTTTATTATATTCCATTATTTATAATATCTAATAATAACAACTTAAAGGTGTATCACCCGTGTTATCTTCCATGTTTTCTTGTAATGGGAACATCGCTAATCTTCTTTGAAGAAATATAATTTCCAGTTTGAATTTAGAAAATAGTAGGATTTTCCTAAATTCCACATTGGAATGAATACAACAAAATGTGAATGCATTTTCACAATTTTCTTGTCGACGACAAAACGTAGGCTAAAAATCTGAAATTTTTACTGGTTGATGTTTAATGGATTGTATATCCTGGTTCAAAGAGAGCAAGCATACCCGTAGAAGCATTTTTGCTCACATAACCAATGCTGTACCTTCTCTTTAACCTACAAAACATTTCCCCCCGCCATTTTCAGAAACCAGCAGATTTGGGAGACATCTTATTCTCATTGAGTTACCTACCGACTGCCGAACGTCTGACTGTGGTCATAGTCAAAGCGCGTGGTCTAAAGTGGACGGATAACAAGGCATCTGCAGGTAGGGCTCAAAAACCTTCTCATTTACTCAAACTCAACCCCATTGAGGCCAATAGTGCCAATAACTACTATTTTGCAATTAATGCCAGTTAACTATTTTGCCAATTAACTATTAACTATACTACAGGTCATCAGGTCCTTTAGGTTGGTTAGCAGATTGCTTTATTTATCTCAACCCCATTGTGTGTAATCCATTGTCTTGCTTTAGTGGTTGGGTATAAGCATGGAGGAAGAAAACCATGGTATAAGCTAGGCCATGCCGTGGCAACGATGTTGCGTTCACAGCAATAGATTAGGCCTACCGTTCAAAAATTAAATTTATCTTGCTCAGAACACCATAAGACGAGGTTTTCTCAATATCATTTTAAATTAAACATTCCACAGATCCATTCGTGAAAGTGTATCTTTTACAAGGAGGCAAGAAAGTTAGAAAGAAAAAGTCGTCCGTCAAAAGGGGTGATAACTGTCCGATCTTCAACGAAGCCATGATGTTTGCTGTTCCGTCTGGTATTCTAGATGTAAGCTGATCGTTTTGTAAATTATTATTTATAGGCAGGTGTGACACCCCAATACTTTTTTCAGTCAGCAAATAAACCACATCAAACTATCCTGTCTAAAAATAAATTAAAACTGGAAAGACCTCTTCCTAAGCGGCTAGCTAAAATACAAATACTCTCCACAAAAAAGTCATGGAGACTTTTGCCCACATTGTTATCTTATTATTACTCGCACGGACCCTGATTTTAATATGTTCAATTTCCCCTCCCCTCCTTGAGCGATTTTTCCGGGGGAAACGTCAGTCGGCAAATTGGCATTCAACCCCCTCCCCCTCCCCCAAGATAATGCCTTGGGTATGACCCTGTTTATGAGGTCCAGTTGTGACAGGCAAAAACTTGAAAGAAGTCGATGTCAGCAGAATTTCCATTTCTATTTTGGTATTTTTAAAGGGAAGATACAACATTTATATTTGTTAATGTACGGTACTTTCAACCATCTAGTTTTTAAGCAATATATCATCATAGTAAGCTAACCCGTGAAAGTTTCATCACAATAGGTGCTCACGGTTTTGAGAAAACAACGAAAAACCGTTTTTACTGTTTTTACTTTTTACAAAAGTCTTCTCTAAGATGAAACCACTTCAGACGAAATACTTTATAAAGTTGATTGATACGTATACAAACTTTACACCACGTAAGTTTTTTAGATTATAATTCGTTATTTGATAATTTGGTAATAACCACAGTTGTACCTTATCCTTTACTGCACTACATCTCATCTTATTCATCTGTAATTTTTTTACATTACTTTAGAAATACAAGTACAAAAAGTAAGAACTACACATTACAAAACACTGTTTGCTTGCCGTGCAATCACCCTGGTACTCTAAAGGATACCCCAAGTGAAAAAATGCCACAAATAGTATTACTGGTACCCAATAAATTATCGTTGGGGGGGGGGGGGAGGGGAGGCAATTATAGTCAAATATCTTGCTCAAGGATACTTGTAGGCCTACGACGTTCCGATCCGGCCAGGATGCGATTATTGTCTGCAGTATGGTACAGCATTGCGACTGTACACTCACCTATATGCATATGTATTCAATGAAATGTTGAACTTTGTTTTCCGTTTTCCTATTATACAGAAAGGCTTTGCTTCTGAATTAATACATTTTAATTATTATTTTTTTACATTTTTGACAAAACCTAGTTTTAATCCCAGTACCACCTACATGGAAGGTGAGCGTTCTAACCACTGGACTACCATGCCACTCAAATTAATTATTATAAGAAACTTTTGTAAATTAGATTTATAAGATAATGGCAATTCTTTATTGCAGCCAGGATTCAAACCCACATTATGACGACTGAGCCCTTAGAACCTAAGTCTGAGGCACTTAACCACTTCGCCAAGACACTCGTCTATTAACCTGCCTTAATGTAAGCTTCCCAACAAATATACAAGTTGTTGTAATGATGATATGGCTGGACGGTGTAGTGTATCAGATTTGTGTTCTGATGGCTGAGTTGTCAGAATGTGGGTTCGAATCCTGGCTGCAACCATGGTACTCGTGTCCATTTTGCAAATGAACTGTAGCTGCCCAACTGTAATGAAAGGTAAATCATTTGTAATGTTGGCAAAACTGCAACTATATAACTCTTCTTGAATCAAGATATATATTAAACAACCAACCTTATAAAGTTTCATCGTATTATGTTGTTTAGTTCACGAGAAATAATCGAAAATATTTTGGTAATTTTACTTTACAAACATTTCTAGGGAAGAATACAACCATTATCACATTTACATTGAAATTCGACCATTGGTTATTTAGATTTATCAATCCTATACCTTACCTTTAAGTTTACCAATTGTATAATATTATAATGTGACTTTGATTTTGTTTCACAACAGAAAGTCACTGTTCGTGTTACAGTCGCTGAGAATGCTCCTGCCGGGAAGACCCCCAGCATCGGTCACGTGCTGGTTGGCTCGAGCTGCAAAGGCGCCAACGTATCACACTGGAACCAAATGATGACTGTCCTGCGCCGTCCGATAGCTATGTGGCATCCTCTGCGCAAATGAATATTCATTCATTAAAATATTGGCCATAATTTGTATGTAGGCCTATAATGACTAAGTTTAAACGCTCAAATTCAAGACCGACATGAAGGCTATTTTCTTGATTATTTGAAAATATCGTTTTGAAAGCTTTGATTTTGTTTGGCACATAATATCATAGACCTACAACCATCTTGTTTTTCTTCTATATGAATATGTACGTTACCAAACCGAAGCTTGTAGAAAAATAGACTTGCCCTTATAATGTATTGAAAATCAACACTATGATCGTACCTTGGTATAGGGAGGCCGACAAAAATGGTAAATTTTTGAAGGTGTGCAACTTTGACCCCTGTCATGTGTCAACCACTGCTAAGTGACAAATACTCAAATTACCTGTTAATGCCTGCTACATATTGGGTTGGGGATGTGGATGACAAACGTTCAATACAAACTGGCTCAATCGGGATTAGTTTTCATAGCGTTGGATGCTTGTGCATAATCATTGGTAATACATTATCAAAATCCTCAGGCCTACTTATGAAGCTTTTTGGAGGGGGGAGTTGGTTTATACATAAAAAGTGTGTAGAGTAAAATATTCTTTAACCATGTTCATTATGTGGAAAACGTTCACCCTTAAAAAATACCCTTAAAAATACCCTTATACCCTTAAAAGATGTTGTCGTTTTTCAGTTATGATTTAAACGGCCTATGAATTGCAATTTTATGTAGATACATATTCTACCAAATATCTATGCTTCTGGGCAGTTTTAAGTGAAGATTGGATTTTTTTCATGTACATGTTTATCCTTGATACATGAGGGCGCTGTTTCACGAGATCATACAGGAACTCGGTGACACAGCAGCACTAAAATTGCACAAACTCAAAACATCAACCCTTGCCAAATGAATACAGTCGTAACCTCAAAATGTTAACGGACAGGTATTATCTAAAATAATTGAAATAAATGACTTGTGAAAAGATGATGCATTTGTTCTGTACTGTTATGTACAAGCTCACCATGATGTTGTATCTGTGACATCACTGATATGCTCATGAATATGCCAGTTTTCATTAGTATTAATATCAAAAAGTGCGAGAAAAGGTATCAAAACACACAAATTGGCAATTAAATTGAAGTAATGTCAGCATAACGACTTGTGCATAATTTTCACAAGTTAGAAAATTCATATTTTATAGGCTCTTTAACGAGCATCGTCTGTCAAATGACATTTTGTGGAAGTACGAGGGGTGTTTGTATAACTCTAAATTCTTGATTTACAAATCGGATTAGGATTTTGTTAGTATATCGTCCTTTGAAGTGGCGACTATTATCTCAATCGCAACCACGAAAGATACTTGCGTAGAGGCCTACATTTAAATGGAAGATTTAACATTGGTAAAGTTAGCAAAACTAAGCTCTACGAGTATGCTAACTCTATTTGAATCAAGATATACATTAAACAAACAAAATGTTTCAGCTCAATGCTAATTCGATAAGTCATTCAGTAAAAAAGCCATTCATATTTTGTACAGAAAACAATTAAATCAAAAAGTATATTTCTTCGTGTTTTCTCTGAAATGCCGAGTGAACTTGTGACATAATACTGGGGTACTTTTTCAGGGTGATTGGTACCTTAACCAGATTCAGTTAGCTTTCGGAAAATAATTTGTTACTTTAATAATCTGGTAGTAAATACCACTTGTGTGCTTTCCGTTTAAAGATAGTTATTGAACAATGAAGAATATTATCACATTATGGTTAACTTTAGGCATTTAATAAAATAACTTATGTTCATGCCTGTATAAGTATACCAATGTATATGTTGTTCTTTAAAATGAATATTTGACGCAATATATAGTCTAAAGTGGCCAGTATTTTCAACAGCATGTGGTAAGCATTTTCTTTATCTGTAAGTATTTAACAATTTCTGTGGAGTCGTTTTAATTGTATTTGTTTATTGTATTTATTTATTTGTTGCTAAGTTTACACTCTAAAATCAACCTCATAAAACTTCGCTCAGTGACAATTCTTTATAAAGTTAGATTTTACTTAATATAGAAAGTGTTGAATTTTTACATCAAAGTTAGTTTACGGTTTACCTGTTCAAGGGATTGTACACAATTGGTAAAACGTCTATACATGGGTCCGTACTTTAATAAGAATGAAGAGATATAATATAAAGAAACCAACCTGTGTCATTAAGACCAACAAAAAAGGTCTCTGGTTTCTGGTCGCCGCACGTGTTCCATTTGTATTTATTTATTTTATTTTTATTTTTTGCTATGAAATGATGTCCAATTGCAGCCAAAATTGCTGGATCGATTTGAATTCTGCCGCGCTGTGTTTTAAAAGACTTAATTCACATAGGGGTATGAACGTTTACCTAATTTGTGAGGCCTCTCTTCTTAGCCACCATACTTTGTGTATGGGAAATTTGATCTGGTTCCAATAACCCCGTATACATTTTAATTAATGTATCAAAAAAATTAAAAATAAATAAATAAATCCACGTTGTCGCACCGATTTTGTAGCCGACCTATGACCAGAAACCGGAGATCTTATATTTTTTGGCATATCGAGAAAATATGGAAAATTTGTTTGCTTTTGTATGTATTCTAGATCTAATGTGATGGAAATGATCGTGGCTGGTGACCCATTTCAGATTTGCATATTTAATCACGTTTTCTTGAAAGGGGCAATATGTTAGGTGGAGTTTTGGTACCATTACCATCTTACAATTAAGTAAGCGTTACGATTATTCATTCACTTTGTTTGTTAAGGTTATTTCCAATGGTGTACATTCTCTTAAAGGGTCTATCAAATCAAATGGTATTTACATGTCGCAATTTTTGTATAGATTTCCATGCTGCTGGACAGTTTAAACAAAATGAGAAGTCTATTTTTAACCCCAAACGTACTTTTAAGGAAATGCTAATCTTTGACACATGAGGGCGCTGTTTTGTGGGATCACAGAAGAAACTCAATCTCAGCAACAATGAAAGTGTACATGAAACAAAACCCCAAATAAACAAATAAAACCTTGCCCAAGGAATCATAATAAACGTCAATAGGTTTATTGACTGCAAAGCGAATTCAGTAAACTTGTATGCACAAAGGAACTATGTCCTATATTGACATCACAGACTTACTCATTTATATGCATAATTGCAAAAGGATAGGTGCCAAAATTGATATAAAAGTGTTATAACTATTACACATTGGCTACGTACAAATTGTGATACCAATAGTTGTACAATTTGGTTTCAAGTTTAAAGATATTTTTGTTACAGTATTATTATTTAGGCCATTAACAGATTTGATGTAAACCCACACAAAAATAAAATGATTGCATGGTTCGATTTGTTTGGTCATAATGTTTAATTACAATATATATTTGTTTCTGAAAAAAAGATATACATTGAACAACCAATTCAATAGGCCATATAAACCATTAACACACACTTTAAACAAATTAAAATAAATAATTTAAAAAAAAGCTTAACCCTATTTGGTATTCAGACTCGTGGTAAAACATCACTTTGTCTGACATGTTGTCAGAAAGACCCACCTCCAAAAAGGAGTATGTGCCAAGGCCTAATTTCACAAACCACCAACATACACTACAGCTATTTTGAAAACGCATTTTCTCAATTTCCCGTCTTAAAACATAAGAAAGCAATACCTCAATTGAGCCCCAAATCATGAGCCCCAAATCATCCCTTTTAAAAACAAAATACTCATATAGCTTTACAGATTATGGTAATGATAAGATATAACTATACTTCCGAGAACGTGATATCAAAAGGGAACAAGAGTAACAATATTTCTCAGAACAAAACTCATGGTCCTCACAAGTAATTCGTGTACAAATCCTATGGGACATGTTAAGGTCCAACAACAACGGGAACAAATTAAGAGAGGAACAACAGTAGGTCCACTCGGAAACTCGCTAGTATAGTCATGCAGACATCAGTGATCTGCCACAGTCATGATTCGGACATTATTTAGTGTGGCGTCCACGGAATCACTGATACACCATCTCTGAGACGACAGCTTCTGCACCTTCCCCTCGAGACCTTTAAAACAACACTCGACGCAATTTTCTCATCTATTAGTGCCCGTTCCATAGCACTCTGCTTCCTCAGCACTTCTGCTTCCTCAGTTATGCCCCTCATTACGTTTCTTATTTAGGCATCTTTCATCTCCAGTCTTAATGATTTTAAACATACACTGCTTTAGTGCTTTAACTTGAGCCCAGATGTTTAGGTGTGAATGTGCTCACGTGGCCATGCCCACTAGGTAAGTAGACGCGTCACAGGTGTGGCCATATTCAGATTGGTATAGTGTTTTGGACGTGGGTGTGGCCAATGCAACGCCACGCCCGTGGGATTGTTAACGCTACAAAATATCTCAAATTTAGGTAGTATTTCTTTTGTTACAACTTGGCGCGTCTTCTAGTACAAGAACAGTCTCTACTCACAAATTCATTGTTTAAGTGGTGAAAATGTATTTCAAAATTTGACGAACTGAAAACAAAAATGGCGGTCATTCAGAATATTTTCAAAGTGACGTCACGTCACGTCACTTACCCGGGTTTGCCTCAAGCGACCTGCTTCGGGAGCAGGTTACTTGAGGCTGACCCGACAATGACGTCTTCAGACCTATACTCGAACGCACTGGAGTCAGACCCAGGTCGACCCGGGAAATCTACAATAACCATTATTACCTGAGCGTGAAACGACATGTTCAAATGAACATAATAGCCGGCCAGGAGGTTGCGTTCTGACAATTTTAACGAATCTTCCAAATATACATACAAATTACATTTACACATCACAGACGATTATTATATTAATAATTCAGTCTGTCAAAGTCAAATGAAAATTATATAACACTTGGTAACATCTGTACAGATCCATTGGATCAATTGGAAATGGATAAGTTCAGATACCGAATGATATATTCTTCCAATGCGAAATAAAGGCACTCAACATTTCGAAGAAATTGATTCTTGAGAGGGCCCGGTTGGTGGTGAACGTTGACCGTGATAGCACTAACGATGATTCCCATACCGCCGACAGTAAAGTTGATTCAAATACTGTCGGACAGGAGAGAAGAGCCGCCAGTTACAGGTAGTGTTGTCCGTGACTACGAGCCAAAAAATAGCCTGACCAAGCATCAGTGATGTACATAGGGAAATCTTATTTGATGGAGTCGCCATATCGACCGCAATGGGCTATGAATGCACTATAATTAAGTTATCTAAAAAAAAAAAAATGAAAAAAAAACATAATAGGGGTTGTTCCATAATATATTGACCTCTCACAAAATGTTGTGTGCATTGTAATGGCAGAATTAAGCATATGTTTGAGATTTCATTGGTGAACTGTGTAGTTTGATATAATAATTATACATCGTGTAAAGTTGATAATATAGGTTTTCCCGGCCAATTTCGGAAAAAAAATCATTGAATTTGATACCGGGCTCATTCAATTTCGTTTGAAAATAAATGCTCAGCTACATCAGCATTCAACAGTTAAAAAGAGTCATTCAATTTCAACACCTGAGCATTCACTCGACAAATAAGATCATTCAATTTCAACACTTGAGCATTCACTCGACAAATAAGATCATTCAATTTCAAATGGTCGCTAAGTTCATTCAATTTCGTCAAAGCCAGCAGCAACAGGCTGGTGCGCTTCGATGACTCTGAATTTGATTGCACCTATTGCGAAAATGTGGTAGATATTCAACATAAGAATGGTGATCTTGTAGTTTTGAATGTCTATAAACGAAATAAAATGAAAAGAAAGAAATCATGTGTGCACGAAAACGAAATTGAATGCAATAATATCGAAAGAGAAACCCTAGTTGGATTGAATTATCAAAATCGCGTGAATTTGAAAGCGTGTTGATGAAATTGAATGATTTTTTGTTGAAATTAGCCGGGAAAACCTATAATATAAAATATCAATCGATTTTTTTTTTTTTTCCTAAATGAATGTTCTACTCCATGAGACAAAACTTCCATTCTGAATGCATTTTCTACTGAAAGGGAAGGTTTAACATTGGTATTTGGAAACGTAGGTTTCAACCGTCTAGTTTTCAAGACATGTGTCTTAAAATTAACTTATCTTTGAAGGTTTTGTCCGAATAAATATTCACATTTTTGAAAAAAAACGACGATGTCAACTTCTTGAAATTCGACAAAACATTATTAATTTCCCCAAAATGAAATCATTTCAGAATGAATGATTTCTCAGCATGATTGATACATGATATACTTAGTGTATATATAAACTTTATATACCAAATAATATTTTTGATATTAACTATATAATTTGATAATCTAGTAATTACCCTTCAATGACACCATGAATACTGGAACTTTCACAGGTTGGTTTCTGTGCATAATTTATCTTGATCTGTAAAACCTACGGATGTTTTACGAAATGTATGCTTTAGCTACACTGAGATTCCCAATTTTCAAAGACAAAGGGACCAATTACGTAAACACTATTTTTTTATTCTCGAAAAACATAAATGATTATAGTTTTACATGAAACTTATACTTGGTGTAAAGTGGATGATAGTATCAAACATCCCATGAAATATTTATTTCTTAGGTTCTATCATTTTAGTACAACAATTATTTTGCAAGTTGATTTTTGTCATCCGGAGATTCAAATTCCACGTTAGAATGAATATGCGATAAATCCTAATGCCTTCTCACTATTTTTTCGTTAAGAGCACAATAAAAAAAGGTGGAACTTTCACAGGTTTGTGTTTATTTATGAGAATCTCTTGATTCTCATAAAGTATGGATGCATTTATATACATTGGTTGGTTTCTGTACATATCTCTTGATTCTCATAAAGTATGGATGCATTTACAGACATTGGTTGGTTTCTGTACATATCTCTTGATTCTTACAAAGTATGGATGCATTTATATACATTAGTTGGTTTCTGTACATATCTCTTGATTCTCATAAAGTATGGATGCATTTACAGACATTGGTTGGTTTCTGTACATATCTCTTGATTCTTATAAAGTTTGGATGCATTTATATACATTGGTTGGTTTCTGTACATAGCTCTTGATTCTCATAAAGTTTGGATGCATTTATATACATTGGTTGGTTTCTGTACATATCTCTTGATTCTCATAAAGTATGGATGCATTTACAGACATTGCTTGGTTTCTGTACATATCTCTTGATTCTCATGAAGTATGGATGCATTTACAGACATTGGTTGGTTTCTGTACATATCTCTTGATTCTCATTAAGTATGGATGCATTTATATACATTGGTTGGTTTCTGTACATATCTCTTGATTCTCATGAAGTATGGATGCATTTACAGACATTGGTTGGTTTCTGTACATATGTCTTGATTCTCATAAAGTTTGGATGCATTTACAGACATTTTACCAAAAGTGTATTCACAAAATGATTTCAATACAGAATTTCGTCTCCTCTTATAATTATACTAACCTTCTCTCGATACAAAAACACACAGAGTGTGATGAACGTCAGGAAACTAGACGGGAGTGCAACATTGTACACTCACTGGCCATAAGTATTGCAACACACACCAAAGTTCAGTTTGGAGAACTGTGTTACAAAACTTACAATAATTGATTTTATTTTATTTACACTACTTAAGACTTCTTGAAAGTGCCCGTGTTTTGAAGTCAATGTTCTTTTTTACTGTTCTTGCTCGGAAATTATGTAATACACGATCGATGAATTCAGATTAAATGATCATCTCACCTGTTACTGTAAAGTGCTATTTTGAGCATGTTGCAATACTTTTGGCCAGTGAGTGTACATATAAAAACTTGGCAGCCTCTCCAAGGTCAATATGAAATATAAATGTAGGGAATCGGGGCTGTTTATTTTATATATTGTCATCTCCTTTAATGTTCTAGTCCCTTTAATGCTATTTTCGCGGGCTTAACGGCCTTATAACCGTATGTCATTGCTATGAGATGTGCCTACACCTTGCTAAAGTAGTACAGTTATCAGTAAAACAAACATTCAGTATACTATCCAGGGCTATTTTAAATTCTAAGTATGTGTAAAACTTTATAATGGTTTATTTAAAAGGGTAATTAAGTTTTAATTTACACTTAAAAGGCTAAACAATTACGTTTATTAAAAGTAATGTGGTTTGGCTAAACTTCAGCCTCTCGCTTGCTGTCTTTGGTTGGTGATACATTACTTTTCACCACAATTCCGACTTTATTAGACCTTTTCAAGTCAAGCATATGTGATTATAAGGGTCGTAGATCTTTTTGTTTTGGGTGTATACTACATGGTTCGAGTTTTCTGAGCAATTAGAGACCAGTGTTGGGGGTCTTCGTCTTCTTCTTTTCTCTGTTCTTCATCTTTAATTTTGATGTAATTGAAATAAACCACGAGGATTGTAACCATCAACTTGTTGTCCAATTCCGATTAGAAATTAAAGGAACTAATCATCTGCCCCTGAACCTCTGGAGTGGGCCACCTGACACATAAGATTTAATTAAGCTGTTACATTTTGTATTTTTATGTAGGACTGCTCTCATTGGTATGTAGGACTGTACAATTGCGATTAATTAATTATATAGAACACAACGACTGTTTTATATAGCATTACTGCTTTAATTTTGTGCTGGTATTATTGTGAGTAGACCGTGATATTTTTATTTGTCTATCGGCAATATTTTCATTGTGAAAAAATTGTCTGCTTAATTTCCAGCAGTTATCCATTTGTGCTACAGTATCAATAACTGAGATGTTTTAACCTTTCTTCTATGTTGCAAAACTAGACTCAAAACAAGTCTGTCCATGTGTGTGCCAGGACACATAGTCTTTGGTACACATTTTACTGCATATCTACAACAAAGGCACGCAGTTTGATCCATGGTGTGCCATGGTCGAATGGTTTATGAACCTGATGAGCAGGGGTCATAATATACATAACAACAAAAGAAACGTCACCCCCCTAAATTTTGATAAGTCTGAGAACGTGTTTAGCTTATGTGTCCTCAGACGTCATACATGACGAATTTGAGGTCAACCAAATTTGCCACATTGTGTTCGTGTTACACTCCATACTCATAAAATTCTTCATTAAACAAATTATATTAATTATAAAATGAAAATAATAAATATTTTTAGGGGTGACGTTTCTTTTGCTGTTATGTATATAATGCGCCTTGAGCACCAGTTTGGTGGATACGTGCGCTATATAAGTCCACATTATTATTATTATTATTATTATTTTATATTTTATACATTTTCCATCATTTTCCCTACAATAGTAGGGGAAATGTTGTTTACCAGTTTGTGTGAAGTGTGTGGTTGGTAATTTAACTTTTCAGCCATATTTGCAGTAGTTAAGAAAGTAATGTGATGTGTTTTGTCTCTATGTTTTGGTATTAGACAGCTACATTTTACGCATGTGCTTTCTTGGTTATAAATTCCTTTCTTTGGTTTCCAATGCCTGTGAAGTAGTCCATACTGTAAATGGGCAAGTAGGTAATAAACTAACCCTGCTGTCATTTTGAGTAAAGCAATATTATTGGTCGTTTTTTGTTTTTTTTTAATTTCAAAACAAAAATTGTTTGTTATACTCACATCCATTAGACATATTGTGAATGAGTGGTCAACATGGCGTTACCAGAAGGGTTTGCAGAGGTCATGAATGGTTGCAAGAATGGTTCAATGACCTAGACACATATGCCAGACAACTTGATCTCTCTGGTAAGGCACTGATCAGCACAGAAATTGATCATTTAGGAAGTGATGCTAAGGAAGAGGTTTTGTGTTGTCCTCTGAAGGAAAGGGAAGATTTCGTGGGGCTCACAGGATTGTTAAAGCGTAGATTCGGCTTTCCAGAGTCAGTTCAGTCACTGAACGCCTCATTTCATGGTCGTGTGCAGAAAGACGGAGAATCCTTGACAGAATGTAGCAGGGTCCTCCGTATGCCTTTACCATCGCATGGAATCGGCAGCTGAGGGACCTGATGAGAAAGATGCACTCTCGCAGCTTAAAGAGAAAGCTCTTTAGCGAACAGTTCATCAAGAGGGTGCAAGATGTTTCTACCAGACGGGAACTCCGTAGATTAGCCATGAATCATTCAGAAATGCCTTTTTATGATCTACGTGAGCTGTCACTTGAGTTATTAGTGGATGAAGTATGTGAGGATGCTGAGGTGTGTGCGGTTGTTAAAAAGCGCAGTGGAATCCCTAAAGACAAAGCCAAGGGTGATGATAACCAGAAATTGTTGACAGAGTTAATTAAAGGTCAGGAACAACTCCAGTCAGCTGTCGAGCTGCTGGTCAAACAACAGACAAATATGAGTACACAATTACAGGAGGTGGCAAACTCGCTGCAATCTCTCTCTGTTAGTGGCCCAAACCGTGACAAGGGTAGGGCTTACCGCAGAAATCTTACCTGCACTTTCTGCAACAAGCAATGTCATGTAGAAGACCGCTGCTATAAGAAGAAGAACGCCGCAGAGAAAACTCATTCAGGCCCAACTACACAAAATCAACCATCAGGAAACGCAGTACCTCCGCCATAGAGGACACTGTGACGGAGCAGTTAGTTTTGCCCACCAGCCATAAGACCCCCACGCCAGATTGTCATGTTGATATTGATAATGAGTTCGAGGAAGATAAACCATTGGATGTTGATAGGGACGATCGCAAGAAACTCCTTTCGGGCAGCCCGACTGCCAAATTTTTTATTCATGGAGTTCCAGGAAATTGTGTTTAATAGACACTGGTGCAGAGACGTCCTTAATTTCCTCAAAGTTTTATCATAAGTTTTTAGAATCAAAGGTTGTGAGTTTGGATCAGGTGGGTACATTTCTTAAGTTGATAGGTGCCAATGGACTCGGTATACCAGTTGAGGGTTTTTTAGAAGCTCCGATTAAGGTTCTGGGATATGAGTTTGATGCATGTTTTTTTGTGTCTCGAGAGGAGTCTCCAGCACCTTTATGTAGAAGAGAAAATTACCCGGTTATGTTGGGTTGCAATGTCTTGAGTAAATTGTCTCTGGGTTGAGCAAACTGAACTCCAGCCAGCTGGGTCCGGATTGGGATAATAGCATTGCGGTGGTTCTCGTCTATTCAGTCGGACTCTCATCACACCAGTGAAGATATTGTTGCGGACGTGTGGACTCAAAAGTGTGAAACTGTGCCTCCAGATAGTGTTAAGTTGATATGTTGTGATATTGACAGATCTCATACCAAGTTTGTTGGACAACCTGTTCTGTTGAAACTTTATTCATTGGATGCTGTTCCCAGGGACAGTTTTACAGATGGAGAGGTTACGAGTCTATGGTCTGTAGTTGAGGGTGTCCAAGAGGTTAATGAAGCCTCAGTTTCTGTGCTTGTTGCGAATGTGAGTAAAGAGCACCTGACTGTTCCTGCTCTTACGAAACTTGGTACTGCTACAGCTGTTGTTGTTGAAGACGAAATTGTAGCTGATATTCACGAGGGTCAAGCAATAGTGACCACACAGAATGTGGTCCTTGACGAGCTAGACAGATCTGAATCTGGTTCAGACCCTGTTATTGAAGAGGTACTTGAAGTGGACCAACCTGAACTGAATCGAGAGCTGTTTCATTTTCTCGATGGTTCCAAATATTTATTGCCTCCAGGTGTCAGTGTAAAGAGTCTCGACAGTGATGCAGCGTCACAGTAGCAACTGATCAGAAAATATGAACATGCGTTTTCCATGGGATCGTATGACTTGGGTTGTTGTAATTTAATCCCGCATGAAATCAAACTTTCAGATAACAAGCCGGTGAATTTACCGTATAGACGGGTCGTTCCTAGTCAGGTAAAAGAGGTCAAACAGATGCTACAGGATCTTCTAGATCGGAATAATATTAGGACGTCTATGAGTCCATATGCGAGTCCCATTGTCCTAGTGAGGAAGAAAAGTGGTCAGCTCCGGTTGTGTGTTGACTATAGGCGCATCAATGAAAAGAACACGAAGGACTCTTTCCCATTGCCGAGGATAGACGAGACCTTAGAGTCTCTTGAAGGGGCAAAGTTGTTTTCGTCCTTAGATTTAGCCCATGGCTATTTCCAAGTGGCTGTCCACCCTGAGTCGGTGTCCAGGACAGCTTTTAGAGTGCCTTGGGGTTTGTATGAATTTCTGCGCTTTCTACAGGGACTTGTAAATAGCCCCAGCACGTTTCAGCGCATAATGGAGACAATTTTTGGTGACTTAAATCTTTCTAAACTTGTCCTGTATCTTGATGATGTATCTTGATGGGGTGTCGTGGCCGAGCGGTCTAGCTTACCGGATTCAAGTTCTGGTGTTAGCAACATAATGTGGGTTCGAATCATGGCCGTGACACTTGTGTCCTTGAGCAAGACACTTAATCATAATTGCTTCTCTCCACCCAGGGGTTAAATAGGTACCTGTGAAGGCAGAGTTGGTTTGCTCTATATGCGCTAGAAATGGCAGCAATTGAGCTGTATACTCCCCAGGGAGCTGAGATGGTTTCAGGAATGATTTATGAGCCTTATGAGCCTTATGAGCAGGGATAATAATATAATGCGCCTTGAGCACCACTTAGTTGGTGGATACGTGCGCTATATAAATCCACACATTATTATTATTATTATTATTAGTAGTAGTAGTAGTAGTAGTAGTATATTTTAATACGTTTGAAGAACGTTTGATAAGACTGTATCAGTCGGTTAGTGAATAATGTCCTTAAACTGAATGGGGGCAAGTGTAAATTCTTCCAGAAGTCGGTTAAGCATTTGGGATACGTTGTTAGTGATAGAGGTGTATCAGTGTACCTGGAGAAGGTAGAACGTATCAAACAATGACCAATTCCAACTAGTGTTGAACAAGTTCGTTCATTTTTGGGCATGGCTTCCTACTATAGGCGATACGTAAAGGATTTTTCTAGGATCGCTGGCCCTCTTCATGCATTGACTGGCAAGGCAGGGACAAAAGCAGGGAAGCCATCCTCACCGTTTGGTCTACTGGAGCGGAAGAGTCATTTAGTGCGCTAAAGGTTGCCTTGAGTGAGGCTCCTGTTCTCGCGTACACTCGATTTGATCGAGATTTTGTTTTGGAGGTCGATGCGTCACTCAAAAGTCTGGGAGCTTGTCTGTCACAGTATGACAACTCAGGAAATTTACATCCTGTGGCCTACGCTAGTCGCGGACTTCGGGGTGCAGAGAAACATTTTCCGGATATGTCAAGTTTCAAGTTGGAACTTCTGGCCCTGAAATGGGCGGTTTCGGAAAAGTTTGGGGACTATCTTTTGGGTCGCCATACTGTGGTTTGGACGGACAACAATCCCTTGGCACATCTCCTGAATGATAAGTTAGGAGCTACTGAACAGCGTTGGGTAGCCCAGCTGGCCCCATTTGATTTAGAAATCAGGTCGGGTCGGGTCGCACTAACAAGTGTGCAGACGCACTTAGCCGTAATCCATCCAACATGACAGGTTGTCTGCTGTTGTACAAGCAGTCATGCAATGTACGTTACTACCTCACAAATTGCAATTGGTCAATGAAACCTCTGCTTTTGACGAAGACGATAACTGTCAGCCAGATGAGATGTTGTCCTCTGTGTTGCCATCTTACTCTCACGCTGAATTGGCTTCAATGCAGAAGGGGGACGATGTTTTGAGCGAAATATGAGAACGATGGTGTTGCCATGTAGCCTGGTAGGGATTATCAAACTTCCGAAAACACCAAGAAGACCATTGCTGGTTGGGTGAGGGAGTGGCCACGAATTGTAGAGCATCATGGTGTGTTGTATAAGGCCACAGAAGACCATGGTCTGGGTCGTACTTATCAACTTCTTGTTCCCAGTCAGTTGCAAGCTGAAGTGATCCAGTCCGCCCATGATCAGTGGGGACATCAAGGGGTGGGTCGAACTTTAAGCCTTATCAAGGACCGTTGTTTCTGGCCTGAGATGAACAAACAGGTACGGGAATATATTAAGAATTGTTTTCATGTGTTGTGGCCAAAGCTCCAACCCCAGTTGTACGCCCCCCTATGCGACATTTGTTAGCGTTCCAACCTTTGGGATGCCTTGCTATCGACTTTGTAAAGCTAGACCGTGGACCTGGAAGTGAAGACGTGCTAGTCATGACAGATGCTTTCACAAAATTTGCCATGGCTATTCCATGTAAGGATCAGACAGCTCCGCGTGTTGCTAGGGCTCTGCATAATAATTGGTTTGTTCATTACGGGGTCCCTACAAGGATACACTCCGATCAGGGAAGAAATTTTGAGAGTTGACTTGTACGGGAGTTCTGAGTGATCTCTATGTGATCAAAAAGACTAGGACTAGCCTCTATCATCCCCAGGGCAACGGGCAAACAGAGCCCTTTGCGGATTGATTAAGTCGGTGGATCAGAAAGATAGACACAGATGGCCTGAATTGCTTCCACATCTTATCTTTGTGTATAACTCTACTCCTCATAGCGTTACGGGGTATGCCCCGTACACTCTTATGTTTGGTAGAAAGCCCAGAGTACCGATTGATCACTTGCTCAGTTGTTCATCTCATACTTGGAGCGATAATACCATAGAATATCAAGCCAGACTCTTGCAGAAGGCGCACGCTCTTCTAAAGAATCGCATGAGCAAAGCAGCTGAATCAAACAAGAGGCGCTATGATAAGCATGCTGTTGTGTTGATTGAACTACATGTTAATAGGTATAGCACGAACTACACGTTGTGTGTATCCATTAGTAAAATAAGGGGTCTAATATGGCGGCCCCCACAACACGAGTTTGACAGTTAACGAGAACTACGGTGAGTCTATTTATTTACTAGTGAAAGAACCCCTAGATATAACATAGTGGCAGCGCTGGTTCTAGTACATATTAGCGGACATTCTAATTGAGTTAATGAGACCGTATTTTGTCCTGTAGCTAAACGACAGACACAAACTTTACGTTCCGTGCGTCAATTTTATCGCAAGTTTTTACCGTGTTTCGAGTACGATGGGCGCAGTCTTCAGTGGGGGCGCCCACCCAGTTGATCGGTCGGCTTGATATGTACGACCAGGTGGAGGACATTACTAATTATATAGAGCGACTAGACCTGTATTTTGTCGCCAATGGCATAGCTACAACAACAAAAATCTGCAGTTCTGTTGAGTGCAGTGGGACCTACGGTATACAAGACCATTAAAAGCCTGTCAGAACCGACACGAGTATTATTATTATTATTATATTATTATTATTATTATTATTATTATTATTATTATTATTATTATTATTATTATTATTATTATTATTATTATTATTATTATTATTATTATTATTATTATTATTATTATTATTATTATTATTATTATTATTATTATTATTATTATTATTATTATTATTATTAATCAACACTTATATGGCGCTCTTCAAAGAGCACAGCGCCTTACAAAATTACAAGCAAAAAAATGTAAGCAAGACAAGTAAACAACAAAACATCTAACATTTATACAAATGTGTTTTCAAAAGACGTTTGAAAACAGGCACAGACATCGCCTCCCTCAACTGCATTGGCAAGTCATTCCATAGCCGTGGAGCAGCAACAACGAATGAATGATCGCCAGCTCTCTTCGTGGAGCGCGGAACCGAGAGCCTTGTAGTATCCGATGAGGAGCGGAGTCTGGGCCTATTCTCATCCGTAAATGTGTCACTAAATAAAGTAATAAGGTCACTCAGATAAGGTGGAGCGACATCCATCATACATTTGTATACAAATAACATTATTTTAAAATATATTCTATCCTTGATCTGGAGCCAGTGTAAGGAATCTAATAGATCCGCAGAGCACCTGTCCCGTCCGCACGCAAAAACCAACCTAGCTGCCTTATTCTGGAGACGTTGCAGTCGCTTAAGATCCGCTTCACGAGCACCAAACAAAAGCGAGTTGGCATAGTCAACGTGAGACAGGACAAGTGTTCTAACGGCATGATGACATGCTTCTTGAGTGATAAATCGACGTATCCGCCACAAATTGCGTATGTGAAAATTAACAATTTTACACAAGTTACTGATATGAATGGACATATTCATTGCACCATCAAATGTTACACCAAGGTTTTTAACAGAGATGGAAGGCTTAATTGATGTACCGTCAAGCGTCAGTTGAATATTAGACACAGAACTCAAAACTCTGGGGCTAGCAACAACAACAAACTCAGTTTTATCTTGATTCAATTGCAGTTTGTTTTGCAACATCCATCCATTTATATCAGAAATGCACTTGGTAATATTCTCCATAGCTCGCTCACAGTCACCAGGTATTTTATGATCGAACGCAGCATACAATTGGATATCATCCGCATAGCAGTGGAAACAAATATTGTGACGGCGGATGATGTCACCAACAGGAGCAGTATATAAAATAAACCCTTGGGGACCGATTATCGAACCTTGAGGCAGGGAGTAAGTGAGGATGTGTTCATCAGACAAAACATTCTTTATCGAAACCCTGATGGTACGGTTTTCGAAGTAGGATCTAAACCAAGAAACAACTGACTCACACAATCCAAACCGATCCCTAAGCCTCTGTAAGAGTATGGGGTGATCAACCGTGTCGAAAGCCGCCGACATGTCAAGTAGGACCACAAGAACAGTCTTGTTGTTGTCAACGTACTGGAGAAAGTCGTTCTTCACCTTAAGAAGAGCGGTTTCGGTGCTGTGGAACCTTTTGTACGAGGACTGGTATTTCTCGCCCAAGTTGTTACTGTCTATATGGCTAGTTACTTGACATGAGGCAGCTTTCTCGATTACATTTGACATGAATTTAATATTTGCCACAGGCCTGTAATGCTTGAGAATGTTATGATCAAGGCTAGGTTTCTTGAGAACAGGTGTAATTATTGATTGCTTTAGAGTATCAGGGAATGTTCCAGATAACAGAGAACGGTTAACTACTTTGGTTATTATGGGTAATAAAGTATGCAAATTGTCCTTAACAAGCCAGGTAGGTATTGTGTTCAACGAACAGGTCTTACTGGAAAAATTCATGATGATCTTTTTAACATCGCCTGTTGTAAGGGGATCAAAATCATGCATACTAATAACCTGATCAGTTGTGTTTTCCTGGTATACAGTTTCAGTAACATTTGAACCAACATTTGCTCTGATTTTTTCAACCTTAGCTATAAAAAAGGAAAGAAAATCATTAGCAAGAAAACAACATACACAGAACTTTGTGAGATGCTGATTTCACACTATGGACCAAAGCGTTTGGTCATAGCTGAACGCTTTCGCTTCTACAAGCGTGCCTAGAAAGCAGCAGAATCAGTTGCCTAATATTCGGTTGAATTACAAACATTGGCTGGTCGGTGTAAATTTGGCACTTTCCTGGATGAAGCCCTCCGTGATAGGTTGGTTTGTGGCATCAGCAGCGAATACATACAGAAACATTTGCTAACCAAGGATGGACTGACTTTCCAGAAAGTCCTGGAGGTGGCGAAAACCCTTGAGACGGCAACCAAAGATTTCAAATACATAAAATCTTCTGCAGATGGTCCCAAAGTCCATGCAGTTAAGTGATGCAACACTCATCCAGGTTTTCTGGAAAACCTACTGCAGGTCGCAAAAGCAGTTTTTCCAAGTCACAGCCACACGGAAAGATATGCAACAACTGCGGTTATGACACAGCTCATAAGACATGCCCGGCAAAAGGGCAGAAGTGTAACAAATGTTACAAGATTGGACATTGCTCGAAGCCACACAAAAACAGCTGAGGGCCATTCTCCAAACTGACATGCCAGACTCTGATGTATGCTGTAGAAATGACAAAAGTGATTTTTTCGTTGGAATGATAAATCACAATCAACTGCACATCGCTGATGTATGGAAGCATGATCTGTACATTCATGGCCAGACAGTGTCCTTTCTGCTGGATACTGGTTCTGAGGTTAACATCCTGCCGATGGAGATCTACCGTTCCCTCAATATTCCTGACAAGACACTGCAGCCTTCCCCTACACGACTGTTTGGATTTTTTGGTGGTAAAGCCACACCACTTGGCCAGACTAAATTGATGTGTCACAACAAAGGCAATACACAGACTCTCATGTTCCTTATCTTGAAAGAGGGGTCACCTATCCTGGGCAAGGGAGCATGTGAGGCACTTGGGCTACTGCAGAGTGTCTACACACTCATAAGCCACGACAGTGTTTTCGAAGGCCCAGGATGTCTTCAAGGTAAACCGGCAACTATAAAGCTTGTCCAGAATACGACACCATACTGTGTTAATGCACCTCGCCAGATCCCCATTCCCATCCTGCCTCAACTCAAAGAGGAGCTGGAAAAACTGGAGAAACAGGGAATCGTCAAACGCATCAATGACCCAACTGACTGGTGCTCACCCATAGTAATAGCACCAAAGAAATATGGCAAAATTTGATTGTGTGTAGACCTGCGTCAGTTTAACAAAGCCGTAGCCAGGGAGCGGTTCATCTTACCAACCGTTGAGGAAGTTCTGGGTAGGATCTCTGGTGCACAGATCTTCTCACTGCAAGATGCCAAGCACGGTTTCTGGCAGGTGCCGCTTGCAGAGAAATGTCAGAAGCTAACAACATTTATAACTCCGTTTGAACGTTTTTGCTTCAAGCGCCTACCATTTGCCAT
Source organism: Zoroaster sp. YZ-2022 (assembly GCA_029582265.1). Classification (NCBI taxonomy): domain Eukaryota; kingdom Metazoa; phylum Echinodermata; class Asteroidea; order Forcipulatida; family Zoroasteridae; genus Zoroaster; species Zoroaster sp. YZ-2022. The sequence goes on along the minus strand of CM055828.1, from coordinate 15,609,278 downwards.
TACATCCGCTCCGGAAATGTACCAGCGGATTATGAGTGACCTTCTGACAAATCTACCTGGCGTTGTAGTCTACATGGACGATGTGTTGATAACCTGCCAGACAAAAGAGGAACACGATGAGCGACTACAGCAGGTGCTCCAGATTGTCCAGAAGACTGGACTGAAGCTGAACAAAGACAAATGCAAGATCGCTCAGACACAAGTTGATTTCCTCGGCATGAAACTGGACAAAAATGGTGTCCACCCCGACCCTGCTAAGGTTGCAGCAATAACACAGATGGCACCACCAACATCAAAAGAAGATGTGAAACGACTCATGGGAATGGTAAACTGGCTTGCACGTTTCATTCCTGACGTATCAACGGTTGCCGCCCTGATCAACGACTTGCTGAAGGGTAACACCAGCTGGACATGGGGATCATCACAGAAGTCAGCATTCCGTAGCATCAAGACGCTCCTGACGTCAGCACCAACCCTTGCGTTTTACGACCCATCAAGGCCCACTATGGTCAGTGCTGACGCGAGCAGTTATGGGATAGGAGGCTGTATCCTCCAACAACATGATGACCAATGGAAACCTGTTGCTTACGGCTCCAAAAGTCTAACAAGTGCAGAACAGAGGTACGCGCAAATTGAAAAGGAACTATTAGCCTCAGTGTGGTCCTGTGAACGGTTTTATGTGTACCTCAGAGGCCTGCATATCAGACCACAGACCTCTTGTCCCACTCATCAACAATAAGGATCTCTGCGATGTTCCCCTCCGGTGTCAACGTCTTCTCATGCGAATGATGAAGTACAACTGCAGTGCTGTGTACACACCTGGGAAACTCCTTGTTGTTGCCGACACCCTGTCACGAGCTCCTTTGAAGTCAACAGCAGATGATTTTGACAACCTCGTAGATGCAGTAGAGGCTCATATCAACATGATTCAGAAGCATTGGCCCATCTCTGAGGGAAAACTAGCGGAGATAGAGCGCGAGACGACTGTAGATGATAACTTGATAGTTGTTACATCATACGTCACCAAGGGATGGCCCAAGTACACCAAAGATGTGGAATCTGCAGGGGTGAAATGCTACTGGGATCACCAAGAGAAAATCAGTATGATCAATGGTGTCCTCACCTATGGTGATCGAATCATCATTCCAGAGAAGATGAGACCAGAGATGCTTCAGAAGATACACGAGGGGCACCAGGGTATCTCCAAATGCAGAATGCGGGCTGGCCAAGCAGTATGGTGGCAAGGCATTGGTAGCAATAATGCCCAGTACATCTCTAAGTGTGGGCATTGCCAGCTAAAGCAGCCAACCCAACGAGCAGAGCCACTGATCTCTACACCACTGCCAGAGAGTCCATGGCAACGAATAGCCTGTGACTTGGCTGACGTGAAGGGAAAGCAGTATATTGTTTTGGTTGATTACTACTCCAAATGGATCAAAGTCCATCACCTCCACAAGACAACATTTTTGTCTATCATCAACTGCATTAAGGCCACATTTTGTTTGTTACGCTATCCCTGAGATGGTAGTGACGAACAATGGACCGCAATTCCCGAGTGAGTTCAACCAGTTTGCGAAGGAGTATGACTTCAAACATGTCACATGAAGCCCTCACTACCCACAAGCCAATGGTCAAGCAGAGAAGGCAGTTCATATCGCAAAGATGATGCTTCGTCAGACAGGCCCAGTTCAAGCCTTGATGATCTACCGTTCTACTTCCATACCAGGTCTCGGAGTATCTCCATCACGACTCATGATGGGACGAGAAATACGCACCACATTACCCATACTACCACGTAATCTTCGTCCTAAGATCACAAACTCCAAATTAGGTTGGAGTGCATTGGGTGAGGTAATCCGGAAGGCTGGTCCTCCGTGTTCTTACATCATCAGCGTAGACGGTGTTGACTTTCGCAGAAACCGCCGTCACTTAATGCTCACTCCGAAACCAGGACCGAACCTGTCCTTGATGTCCAGATCCCGCATGAGAATAACCCAGAGGATCCAAAACCACAAGTGACCAGACCTCATCGCATGGTGAACAAACCCATATGGCACAAGGACTATGTGATGTACTGAGAACTGAACTCTAAACATTGAATTTGCCTATTCCAAATCAATCAATCTCATATTATGTTGCATGTTCCTTATGTTGATTTAATTGGAGAACTCTAGAAATTTGCATTGATCATAATATTAAACTCTGAAAGCTAATTTGGAAAACAGATAGAAAAATACCTTGTGGACTTGAACATCAAGATGGCATTGAACATTCAAATGGACACATGTTTTTCAGCAGCTTACCAAAACACTCATTCTCAGTCCTGTTTGTTTCACTTACATTGTATTAACATGTTTTGTTTCCATTCAGAAAGAAGGGGAGATGTTGTGTTGATTGAACTACATGTTAATAAGTATAGCACGAACTACACGTTGTGTGTATTCCATTAGTAAAATAATGGGTCTAATATGGCGGCCCCCACAACACGAGTTTGACAGTTAACGAAAACTACAGTGAGTCTATTTATTTACTAGTGAAAGAACCCCTGAATATAAGTTGGCTGATAATTTTGGTTCTGAGCAGTATATTGTTGTGCAGAGTAATATCAATCGCAATCTGTATGCACGGTGAGACCTGCTGCTGGTGGTCCAGAAAAGTGGTTAAATAGGAAGGGGTTAATCCTTGATCCAAGAGGTGAGATGGAGCTACCAATACTTCCACCACCTGACGATGTCAATGGTTCTGTTTTCAGGTAATGACCCTGATTTTGGGAGTTCTTCAGATGAGTGGGTAGTGACCAAGTATAATTCACGCCCCAAATCGTCAGAAGTCAAGGCAGAGCGACCTACATCCACTTCAGAAGCTAAGCCAACTAGGACAGTCGACCCTCCAACGGAGTCTGGGAAGACGCCTAGACGTTCAGAGTGGCTTAAGAAGAAGCGGTTTGTTGGCCTCTGGCCTAATGATATAACCTTGTGTAAAGTTTAGTATTATCATCTGGTAGTAGGTGCCAGGAGTCGCTTGCTTCACTGTATGGTGCAGCAAGACATGGTTTTACCAGTTCCGACATTCTACCTATATCATATGACCTTTTGATTTGTGCAAGGTACTTCTAGGTTTTTGTGTGGTTTTTATCTGTGAACTAAAGTACTTGTATTGATCAACGTTATTATTCTTATAAACTTTTACTGTTGAGAAGTTTTGTAATTTTGTAACTTTAATGGTACAATTGTACACAAATTTACTTCCACCTTTTTATTTGGTCACTCTTTCCTGAAGAGACTTCTTAGAGAGGCACATCGGCTTCATAAATCGGTTGAGGACTTGGTTGGCCTCACTGAAGGTATGAGTCTATATGTTGAAGGCATTCAGGCTTGATAGAGTGTTGTCTAACCCAAAGTTGTATTTGAGGAAATTGAAGTCGAAGCCCGTTGATGTCCTGTGTATCGATCTTGGTCCGAATGACTTGTGTAGCCCTGAGAATTCACCACCGATTGTGGTGTGGAAGACCACTCAGTTCTTAGATATGTTGGATGATGAAGGTGTAAGACCTAGGATTCAACGTTCAATTATTCATAGACCTGGCCAAGTGTCCATAGCTAATTTTAATCATAGAGTCAGACGTTACAATCTACTTCTTAACCGGGCATTGGAATCAGGATATCCGTCTGCATCCGTTTATACGCAGAGACGCATTAATTATCCTAAATACTTAGTAGATGGTTGCCATTTGAACCAAGAAGGTATGATTGAGTACTATATAGAGGTATAAAGAAATTCTTGTTTGGAACAAATCCTAAATTAATAAAATATTGAGTTTACATTGTTCTCTTTGTTGATCTGAAGTGCAACTCTCTTTATACAGGGAGATAGGGTCTTTTCCACACTGAAGATCGATATCATTGTAAATAATGTTATTATTAGATTTAACTTGTTTTGTATAAATTAAAATCTGATTGTTGAAATACTTGCTGATTTTTGTAAACTTTTATAAACTTGTTATGTTATGGTTAAGTGGTACCATTCGTGGTCGCTGGTACTCAAGCAGGGAAGCGATAGGGAATGAATTGGGGTTGTTTATTGTATGTATCGTCTTCCCCGTTAATGTTCTAGTCCCTTTAATGCTATCTTCGCAGGCTTAACGGCCTTATAACCGTACGCCATTGCTATGAGATGTGCCCATGAGAGGTTATCGATCCATGTGTTAATGCAAATTATCGCAAATTTTGATAAACTGCAACAAGTAACAGCTTAGTGGTTAATTAAAATTTCCATAAAGCTCTCTGCTGAAATCCATGTTAGATTACATAGTATTTAATATGTTTACTGTCCAACCCATTGTTTTCTGTATACAGTCCAAGGATATCAGCAAATACACAATTCTAAACAGGATTAAAGTAAAATAGGCCTAGATCAAATGATGGAAAACATCAAAGAAAATGGTTTCTACAAACAGTTTTAAACTAATGGACTCACTGATACATTGTGTTACAGAGGAAGCTTTATACATAATGTTTGGAGTGAATATAAATGGCAGAGTAAAGAAGAAGACCACAGAGACAAGTATAATAGGGTCAAACTGTACTTTATTCAAGAACACTGACTTAAGTTAATATAGCTATACCGACTACAGGAGGAAAACCGTGTTTCATCAGCGTCCTAGTTTTTAGGCTCCGAGATGGATTCTGAATATTTGAAGTCGAATGTTTTAGTACTGTCAGGATTTTAGTACTGTCATGTATTCGAGTATTGGTCAGGTATGTCCTACAGTCGTGCCCTTTCAAATAATTATAGATAAGGACACGTTGAACGTGCTGAATTTCTCGGGCCAGAAATCGGTATGGGTTGGAGTACCGTGGTAAGTGCGCACAAAGGGGACACACGAAACAGTTCCAAAGTACATGAGTCGGGCGCGTGATGCCAATCTTTGTCATTCTGATTGGTTGAACAAAACAGCTGGCGAACAGCTGGCACATATACAAGCTGCTAAGATTTTGATAAGCTGCTAAGATTTTGCCAACCGTTACTACACCCCACGTGATTTGTTTTGTCCAATCAGATTGTCTAAACTATCCTTGACATTATTCATGTATTCATGTAAAAGGAATATTCAAATATAAAATGTAATTTATACCAATCGCCTTTTGTGACTGAGGTAAGCCTAAACAAATAATTTTTGCATTATTCCTTTAAACATGCCTCAACCAAATCAGTGGAGCAATATAAAGAAAAATATAAGACCACAAAATGAGGCGTGGTCGTGTGTGGTGTTTATTATCAGGGATGCCGCATGTGCTTTGACTAACCATGATCCAGAGGCCAGTCCAGGTATTGGCCAACGAGGGGACGCCCTCCGTGTATTTCGGGCCGGATTAAAATTTTGGTGAGTTTTCTTAAATATATGTACATTTATGTTCAGCAAACAAATGAATAATTAATCATTATGACAGCTTGAAAAGCATAGGCGCACGCCACGCGCGTTCATATCTATTGCCTATTATATACACACAAGCTTAGAATTATTAGCGTGTGAATTATTTTTAACATGGTTAACCTCACTGAAAATATTTTTCAGGAAAAGTATATAATTGGTAGTGTTGGCAAAACTACTTTACGAGAATGCTAACTATATCTGAATCAATACATTATAAGAGCAACACGTGAACTGTGGTAATCTACTTTTCTTATTCATTGAACCATATACTATGTATACTGGTGTATGGTCATTTCATAGGAAACCGGTAGAACCTTTAACATGCTTATAGACCTATGTTTAGACCGCATTACATCATTTTGGGTATGTGAATCCGCGTTTGAAAAAGGGCAAATATTATTGTAAAGTTAAGTGTTTTACCTAACATTATTGTGGTATTGTGTATTGATTAATAATCATCAAGTTGGTTTATTTGATAATTTGATAAACCGTAGTGATAATTACTTTATGATTGGATTCATAACACAATTATAGGCTATTCCCACTTGGTACTGATCTTGGTGTATGAATATTGATATGAGTGGTGCGGCGCCTGATGTCTCATAAACATTTTAGCTTGTTACATTGTGTCGTTAACGAAAATGAAAATGCATGAAAATTGTTCATGTTAATGCGGACGTTTAAAATTATTTCAATGTTTTAATGTTTCTTATAAGTGACAGAATATCAGACAAAATTACTAAAATTGATACAAATATGAGCTTAACACCAAGTTTCACATTACAATTACACATTATTACACAATTATTAAAACAAATTATACATTGTAATTATTTTCGAATTGCCATTCCTATGCGTGACTACATTTAACTACAATACAATATTTGTTGTACATTTTTATGACTACATCTCTTCAATTAGCAGATTAAATATTTGTTTACGGTTATAACCTCACTGAAAATATGTAACTTATATAAGAAAATGCACTGTATATTTTCATGACTAAAATGAAATAACTGACAATTCATTCACTGGTGGCAATGCATTTCCCAAAAAACGTAGAGCTTCCAAAACAGAATATAATGGTGGTCATGACGAAGAAGATTCGATCCAGAACGATTGCCACCAACTTCATGTCTCTGTCACCCTGTGGTCAACAAAGAAAATCGTGCATTCAGAATTCATGAGGATCAATACATTATGCCTTGCCTGGTTCATGTTTCCTTTCATCCTACGATCTATTTAGTTTCAAGAGAAATCTCATTTCCCACCTTAATCTCCTCTGAGTGTTTTTTACTTTTTTACTTTTTCTTCTATTGTAGCCCTGTACCTTGAGTGGCTTTTAGCTTTGTTCGGGCTGAATATGCATAACCATAAATCATTCATCGCGTTTGGAAGAATATATTGAATTTTAATTTTCAGATTTTATTTTTGTTGATACAATAGTCAAAAGAGGGCGGTGTACTTTCTCAGAGTGGGCAGTTTATTTGAACCAAACGTGCCTTTGGCTTCCGATACTCTCAAGTGGTGTTGACGATCGAACACAATTTGCAAGTTTAGTTAAATCTCTTAAATTATAAGTTTGATTTTATGACCAAAGTAACACCACTTACGATTTCAGGTAAAGCTGAAAACATAACTTTTTATTGAAAATTACTAATAATTGTTAAGAGGCTTTAATGCCCTAAGTTTAAATTAAATTTTAACCAAAGCAGTAATTTAATATGGGATAATATTAGTAATTATTCAAGGAAGGCGGTTATAAACAGACTTGTATTCGTGTCCTCAAACATCGAGTCCGAGTCTTCATTGTTGAGTCTGAGTCCGAGTCTCGAGTCATGAATGTCGAGTCCGATTCCCGAAAGTCGAGTCCGAGTCACGAGTCCTTTAAAAGTGGAATTTTAGCATGAATTAAAAACATTGGATACCACTAACTGACTTCCGCGATTCTGCCCCCATTGTAATTTTATGATGTATAAACTATTTTTTATTAAAGGTCCTGTGAAGAGTGTATTTACCAAACTTAATTTTTTGGTGCTGTTATATTGATTGGTATGAATTAAAAACAATTTTAAATGTTTTTTTTTAATCGAGTGGATTATTAATGGTTTATCTAATAATCAAAAATTTACCCCCCGAATTGACAATTGTCGAATTGTCAAAGGCAGAGAATTTCTGTACGTTCTCGCGGAGCTAGGCGGTATGTGGTTTGGTGCCAGACTTTGATCGGGTAATAAACACTAAGCCCCACTGTATCATAGATTGTATGGAAATTAGACTTAACTCATATTGACCTAAAGGATTTAAGCTTTACAACATGATGCTGGCAACGTGTTTACACAAGACTTGCGCAATATAAACATGCACTCGAACAGCGATAACCCAGCCACAGATGTACCGTTGAAACGCAGCGCAACCCCCACGGAAGTGGACTGGGTTATGCATGGGAGTATAACTAAATGGCCACTTACCATGAGTCTTTCTCGCTTTAAAAAAACACCTCTCTTCTTCGTTGGAGCCTTCCCAGCCTTCTTACTTAGCGGGAATATCGTTGGAATTGCATCTGGTAGCAGCATGGCTTTATAAGCTATACCGAACTAGCTGTGAAGGCCCCGTTCAAAGTATGTCTGCTCGAAGTGTGCACTTTATAAGAATGAGTGTTCCGTCGGTCCCGGCGACTTCGCTCTGGTCAGCTTGACTTTAGCCGTCCAAATACGTCTGTATTATGGATCAGACGGAAATCGGTGTAGACTAACACCGTCTTTGGTGGTGTTGCTGCAACCTGCAGCGACACACCTCGATGGCATTATCGAAAATAATAAGCTTCAAACCTGACAGTAAACTTTAGGAAACTTTTTCTCTAGCAACACTCTGCATGCAGTGGTGCGCTGTACGACGCATACTTGGGCAAGTGTTGTGGATCGCGGATCGGGAATCGCCTGAGTGTACGTCACGAATTTTATGCTAATGAGGGGATATGGGCGTGTCGAAAAGCACCCCCTAAATTTAGGGGGAAAATTACAAATGACAAATATATGTTCCAGTAGGCATACTTTATTGTATACAATGAAAAAAAACCTATTTCATAGGACCTTTAAAATGATTAATTGTTATGACTTTTTCTAATAATTTCAAGGGATTTCTTCACATTGAGCAATCTTCGCTGGGTTTAAGAATGGTTATATTACTTCCGAGTCCGAGTTACAAACGCTCGAGTCCGAGACCAAGTCCGAACCTGAAGGGTCGAGTCCTAGTCACTGTACATGGTGACTCGAGTCCGAGTCCAAATCACTAAAAAGTGACTCGAGTCGGATTCGAGTCCGAGTCACGAGTCATATACATGGAAAGCTCTACATGGCAACTCACCTTCATATATTCAAGATCTTCTTACCATTCACAACTCTAATCGCAGTGGACTACACTCAGCAAACCAAAACTTCCTTACTGTACCACATGGAACTTCTAAAACTTTTGGGGATAGGGCTTTTTCTGTTGCAGCCCCTTCCCTTTGGAATATGCTTCCACAAAGTTTAAGACTGTGTGACAATTTTAATTCTTTCAAAAAGCTTTTGAAAACTCACCTTTTTGTGCAAGCTTATAATGAATGTTAATTTTGTGCATTTTGTTTCATGTATTTATCTTTGTTTATCTAATGTTCCATATTTTTGTGTCTTTTTCATTATCACCAGCGCCTCGGATTAGGTTTCTAGACAGATGGCGCTTTATAAGTTTCATTATCATTATTATTATTATTATTATATAAGTCTGATTCAAAATTACGATTGGACTGTGATGCCGCTTCCATGTCGCATTCTAATAGCTCATTTAATTATGTGATATGTGATTGGTCAGTGGCACTGGCCACTGAATGACCGCATTGCAGATCCTGATCTGAGAAATACGCTCAATGTACAACTCATCATTATTCGAGCACGAACGTGCATACCCTGCACAACCTGGAGTGTTAATTAAACAACATCTGTGGTGTCATCTTTATTCCTCCATGGTGTTCATATTTGGCGTGTTGCCTAATATGAGCACAATGAAGTAGGTTTGAACACCACGGTTTTTGCAGTGTAAGCACAAAGTTTATAAACATAACAAAAATAAGGAATTGTTTTCTTTTCAAATTGAACATATAATATTTGTGCTGGCGTTTGGACCCTCTCATTATTTCGCCTGGACAAAATTCTCATCTGGAGTGTCGTGGCCGAGCGGTCTAGCTTACCGGACTCAAGTTCTGGTGTTAGCAGCAGAATGTGGGTTCGAATCCCGGCCGTGACACTTGTGTCCTTGAGCAAGACACTTAACCATAATTGCTTCTCTCCACCCAGGGGTTAAATGGGTACCTGTGAGGGCAGAATGGTTGATTAGCCCTATATGCGCTGTAATGGCAGCAATTGAGCTGTATACTCCCCAGGGAGCTGAGATGGTTTCAGGAATGATTTATGAGCCTTATGAGCAGGGGTAATAATATAATGCGCCTTGAGCACCACTCAGTTGGTGGATACGTGCGCTATATAAGTCCACACATTATTATTATAATTATTATCTGAAATCATCGTATGCCACATGTTCATGCATTTTGTCTTGTTTTACTTACATCATGAGGAATGATTGCGTCTTCTTTCGGCTGGACTTTGTTAGCTCCACGTCGGTCACACATGACGATCAGATTCTCATCTTTATTCGTCTGGCTTACCACTTTATTCTCAACCAGACCATTGTTGGCGATAACTTCTGTGCCATTTGGGTGATCTCGCTCGCTGTTCTTGGAACGCATGTGAGTCGACACAAAGACGAAGCGAGGCAGTATGTCGATAAACAACTTTCGAAGGAATCGATTCTTCAGAGGGCCCGCTTGGTGGTGAACGGATACTGTGATAACACTCAATATGATTCCCATACTGCCGACAATGAAGTTGATTTGAATATAATTGGAAAGGAGGGATGAGGTGCCAGTTGCAGGTAGTGTGTCCGCGACCACGAGCCAAAAGACTGCCTGACCAAGCATCAGTGACACGCCGAGTGAAATCTGAAAAAATAACGTCCACATGCCCAAATGAGCTTTGAAGTATGAGGCCTGGACCAGAGCAGTATATCGATCTTGTGACCTGACCCATAAACATGTGCATTGAACATGCAGAGCATGATGGAGTTGTAAATATTTATTGAACAAGTATCCAGGTCCCTGGTTCACATGTGTATCCGTTTTATTCGTTGTATTAATTACCGGTACCCTCAGGCATGGACCATAACTGTTCGACACTAACCAGCCAGGCAGGTAAATCCACCAGTCCGACATGAATAAGTATCACACAAAAAAGTCAGAATTGTTATGCCCAATTATGGCCCAATGCTATACACCGGCTAAGCCTGCCGGTATATTCAGGATTACGACAGCACATGAACCCACCTGGCACGTGGGCGGGTGTTATTCCTGAAAGCAATTGGGAAGTGGTCGTCGCAACTCAAATCAATCTTATCATTCCTATGTGATATATTCAAAGGGCTCTGATTGACAAGGTGTATGCAAGATGACTTCGTAAGTTTAAATATCGTCGCATCCGCCCAATAAGGTCGTATCTAAAAATGCAACAAGGTCATAATTATGTGCAATAATGCATAAACTTGCATATATTAAAACAATTGAGTGCAACGACATCGTATCTTCTTCCATAGGTTTTGCGTGTTCATCCTGGAAAAAAGATAAGACCTTGTTGCACTGAGCCAAGTCTGCAACAAGGTCGTAACAAGGTCACACAACCCGGCAACAGCAACAACACGGATTCATGTGACTCATTCAATTCAGACAGCTACAAACATAGTTTCTTCCCAAGAACTCTGCGTGACTGGGATGCGCTCCCCCAAAACATCATTGAACTACCCACAGTGAAGCAGTTCAAGGGAGCCATCAGTGCCTAAAGATAGGAGCAGATTTTTACTTGCACCACATATGTATATAGAGAGCACGTTTACACAAGTGTCCACCATTTTGAGGCACCACACCACAATCCTGAACAGGCTTTCAACGAGTTCCAGCATAGAAATAGAAATAAGAAATAATAACTATGATACGACGCTTGTTGCACTGATGCGACGATATGCGCTTTCGATGTGTTTTCGTACATCATACATTTTAACCGATATTATTAATCAGTCAGAGAAACATTAATGTGCTATAGAGTGCATCTTTAAGACTCACTTACCCTCTCCCCACTTTCGGGAGATAACCAAAAAACCCAGAGTGTGATGAGCGTCAGGATACAAGACGGCAAGGCAACATTGCATATGTAAAAAGTCGGTATCCTCTCCACGGAGAAAAAGAAAAATACACATGAGAATTGTATCGTGTATCCTGCTTGTGCCGGATCGTTGATTTCCATCATACCCTCGTTCCCACGCAGACTGAGCGAACGCCACTGCGAGTTAATGCTGTCTTCCATGGCCATAACCGGGTCTAAAGTAGACTCTCCAACGTGCAGATAAATGAGAGAAGTCGGCATGTTCTGGGTTGCGAACTTCAAGGAACAGTTTTGAAGGTCGAATGGAAATTTTGAAAGATCCATCGGGCATGTTGTTTCGTGAACTACTGCACCTGGAAAAATGTGATTACAAGTGTGAACTTAAATATATAGCCAGGCAGTAAAAATAAGTTTCATTGGAACGTTGCAAGGTTCTATTAAATATAAAACACAAAAAATTGTACGTTTTTATAGGCTGAAATAAACTGAAACTTTCACAGGTTAGTTTTTAATGTATATCTTTCAGTGCCGGCGATTTCTTGTTACGATCGGGAGACGGTTGGGAGCTGGACCCATGGCCTCACCCCTCTCAACTGACTCCGCCCCTCACCCCCCACCCCCCGCACCTAACACCTGACCCGAAATGCATTATAATGTAGACCTAAGAAGTTTTATAACTTCGATTCAATTTGATTAAATTCATTTCACATTTATTTCCATAATCTGTACGAGACTTAAATCAAAGCTAAATTACGGTTTATTAATGGTCGGCACGTACATGCTATGGAGGACTATTCAAAATGCCGAAGCTTGTGACAAAATGCCTTTATGATTTCCATATGCACATAGTGCTTGCGACATTACTAATTTTATTGTGTTGTGTTGAGTAGTGTTAGCGCGCTAGCGCAAGAGGGCGGGCTTTAAGTATGACGTCCGTGACTCAATGGTATCATCCTGTCATTCCCTATAAAGGCCTCCAGTCGTCTGATGTTTCCTCTATGTTCAAAGTGCAGCGAATCGCATTATGTCGAAGAACGTGCTCTGACGGGGACGTGGGTCACGTGGGTCACCATGGAATTGCAGAAAGCACTCCAGATAGGCTACAGAGTGTTGAAGATTTACGAAGTCTGGCATTTTGTCTGTGTATGATCCCGATACAAAAGAGGGAGGCTTATTCGCTTCGTACGTGAAAGCTTTCCTCAAGTTGAAGCAAGAGGCCAGTGGTCGGCCTCAATGGTGCCAGACGACTCAGGAAAAGCAACAATATATTCAATAGTTTTTTGACAAGGAAGGAATTCATCTAGAGTGGGACCACATCGAGAAAAATCCAGGTTTGAGGGCACTTAATTGCAAAGCTGATGCTCAACACTTTTGGGGCAAGTTTGGACAGAGAACCAACATGACCAAAACAACACACGTCACTGACCCAGCAGAATTCTTGGACCTCATTGATGTGAACAGCGTCAGCTCTATAAACGAGGAGATGGTGGAAGTCCAATGGAAAAATACTGAAGACTTTGCTGAACCATCCGGATGCACAAACGTTGTCATCGCTGCCTATACTACGGCACACGCACGACTTAAACTTTACGAACTGCTAGAGGGTGTAGGCCGCCGGGTATTGTATTACGATACGGATAGTGTAATATACGTTAGTCGGGACGGAGACTGGGAACCAAAAATTGGGGACTTCTTTGGCGAGTTGATAAATGAAATTGATTCAAATAATCACATCGTTGCATTTGTTTCTGGTGGACCCCAAAACTATGCTTACAAGTTGGCTAAGCCTGATAGGGATGGATATTTGACACATTGTAAAGTTAGAGGCATGACCTTGATTTATCGCAATCAATCTATTGTTAATTTTGACACAATGTTCCACATGGTCCGCAAAGACGGTCCCAAATAAAGTTCAAGCGGTAGATCCCTATAAAATATGCAGAAACAAGAAAACAATGAGTATAAAGACCAAAGAAGAAAAGAAAAACTATCAGGTGGTTTACACGAAAAAGGCTACAAATTGAAAATTTTGACACCGTTCCTTACCGGATACGGCTATTGAGTCACCTACTGTATGCTCCATATACTATCCTTGTTGGGATAATATCAGTAGAGTTCACATGCATGTATTATCTACATAATACATACATTATTTTCTGAACAATTGCGTTCCATTACATATTTTGACGAATGTTTCGTTTTTTATTATTATTATTGAGTGTACAACCTTATATAAAGAATAATCATTAACCATTACTTGAGATAGGATTTTCTGCATTTTGAGTTATAAAATATACTTATCAATAATGATACTTTTACCTAATTACCAAAACATTTAACTGACAAAGGTTTTTTTTTAAATTAAATTAAAAAAAATTAAAAAAACATTAAAAAAAGTAATAAATACATAATTAAATAAAAACTAATAATAAAATGTGCCCGTTTCCAGAGTGATTATGGTAATTCATTGCAGGAAAATGTTCTCTTGCATTTTAAAGGTTTATTAAAGGAGGTTACTCTTTTGGTTAAATATCTGCCTCAATGTGGTTCTGATAACATTTTAAAACGCAACAAGTTTTCGTTTTGTATTCAAATTGTTTTTCTTAATTTTCGTCTTCTTAGTTTCAAAACTGATTTTTTTATTTTTTTTAATTTTCAGCAATGCTTCGAATCGAAAGTGTAACCTTACCTGTTACGTTAGATTATTGAAATTATAATAAAAATCAGTGAATTGATAAATATATTGTATTAAATATGCTATTAATGTAATGGCTGAATAAATAGCTTTGAGCTGTGGTTTAACCTCATAAAGAATCGTTTGTGTGTGGTTTATTGTAGTGTGTATATTTATCTTTATGCCAAATATAAAAATATCTGTATTTTTGGTTCTTATTCTAGACCAGAAACCAGAAAACCACATTTCACACCGCAACGTAAATTTATTGGCGTCGATCATCTGTTACTTTTTTCTATCGTACTTTTTGACAAAATTTGAATCAAATCAAACCGTTGTAAAAAACATAAGAAAAAAAATATACATGAAAATGTATTTACCCATCTCCCGGTATTAAATAGTAATGTGAAAAGAAACACCCTATTATGATATATTATTGCCTTTAGTTATAAACAAACACGTTAATGCAAAGTCAATGTTTGGAAATGGCTATGTAAAATGTGACTTTGGTAATGGGTATAGCATTCTATATTCCATTATCAAATGACGCAATAAAGGAGTTTGACACAACACGTTCGGTATGCATGGTAGGATAAATTATTATATCGTAAGACTGAACTAATATTCATCTTTACAACATACCTTTATAATTACATATCTTTATAATTATACAGATGTTTCTAGTTCTGAGTAAATTATTTCAAGCATGCATATGCAGTTCAAATAAAGTCTGACGAGTTGTTGTCGGACAGCCCTTGTCGTTGATACGTGACGTCATGTTTTACTAACAAGTTCCCCTCGAATTGATATTACATGTTGGGACAAGTTGAAGCGTGGGGCATCCCACTGTATCATCATAACACAGGTCCTTGGTGTGTGAATTGACCAGCTACTATGGGATTCAAACTCTATGATTGCATAATGATGAACGCGTGATTTCATGTGAAGAGGACTGGTCAACATTTTACGCACTTTGCACACTTGTGACGTCATGTTACCAAATATTGACTTTTTCTTAAGGCCTAAGGAAATACAATAATAATTAAAAATCAAGTCGGACCCAACAATTGTCAATTCACCCCGACACTTATTACTGCTTTATTGTTCGGACATTCAGTGCCCACAAACGGATGTGGGTGTAATTGTTAACCTCATTGAGTTTTTCCATCAATTTGACGGACATTCAATCAAGTAAATTTTTGTGGGTGTATACCTTCGTACATGTCTTATGCTGATACATTAATATTTTCCATACATTGTCTTTCCTAGTATTAAACTGGTCTCCATGTAAAATTATTTTTATCGTGCGCTCGAGTATAATAGGTCTTGTAAGTTTTGATTTTATGGTAAATGTTATGTTTTCCTGTCTCGTAAGCCATTTTCCCTGCATAATTTGGTTACACCGGAGTGACCTAAGTTGTTAGTTAAAGCTGTAAGATATAGGTTCAAATAATATTATTAATTGTATTGTATTATATTTTATCCCGAATCTGGAACAAACCCCTTTACCCGTTCAATAATAATAATAATCGCACTGGAAGGAGTGTTTACAAAGAGCATACTCTTTCATTTTGATTTACAAAGAAAATATATATTTGGCAGCGCAATTAATGGTAGCTTCATCTGAAGAGTTCATAAGGAAATTCTGTCTTTCTTTGTCAGTTAAAATTCAAAGTGATCATTTGTTTTGATAATATCAACAAACATACATTTTCCTAAAGTCCTTGTATAGTAGACAGTCAAACAAACAAAAAAATGAATTTTCTGATTTCTGATTCAACATCAAGGTGCCAGCGTAGGCAAATTCTCTGACTGGAATCTTGACCAATTATTTCCATGTTTCAATAAACAGCTTGTGTGAAGAGTATCTAAAATGGGCGGAACAAAGAATGACGGTATGATGAATTATTAACACAATACAAATATAACTCAAACTCAAATTTATTTTCACGGTACGGTAAGTCCTGAGCTTGTTTCTCTGGTTAGGATTAATTCTGGACTCATACCGGTATGTATCAGACCAGTTAGAAATGAACAAGTTACAGTTAATAAAGATCTACATTCATTTTATGCAGAACACTTATTTTGTACTTTACATACTGAAATACCTGAAATGATGAAGGGACTCGTATAATAAATACAAAAATAAATAAATGATTAAAAACACGTTGGGAATATACATGTAGATAAAGTCGGCACAGCATTTTATACATAAATTATTAAGTTAATTAGACACCAAAGATATAATGTCACAATCCTTCTTGGTCTGCTCCCGTGACAATTTTCATAGGGAAATATCATACATTGTGTATAGCTACATGTATTCACACGTATTTGGTATACATGTGTCACGGTGCCGGTCCCGGTCACTTTATAACGGTTTCGATAATCCTTTCGAGGAAGAACTTACGTATCGATAGGCCTATGTACTGACCCGGCTGTTTAATCCTCTACCAAGGACATTGTCCAGCGGTACGACCCGTGATATAAATAACACTAAAATACAGCGGAAATTGTAGACATTATAATTGTGAAGTTGTAGTAAGAGTAAACATTATAATTGTCAGTTTGTGGTAAGAGTAAACATTATAATTGTCAGGTTGTAGCAAGAGCAGACAATATAATTGTCAAGTTGTAGTGAGGACATACATCAATGTTGTAGCAAGAGCAGACATTATAATTGTCAAGTTGTAGTAAGGACATACATCAATATTGTCAGGTTGTAGCAAGAGCAGACATTATAATTGTCAAGTTGTAGCAAGAGCAGACATCAAAATTGTCAATAATAATGGTCAGACATTTACAAGTCTGACCATCACATCCTTAAGTATGACGTCACGGACGTCTTACTTAAAGCCCGCCCTCTCGCGCTAGCGCGCTAACACTACTCAACACAAGTTTGCACATTTGCACACACTCATGTTTGCACATTTTTAGTCCACCAACGGGGTCTGAAAAGCGCCTCTTATACTACTCACGCAGCCTATTTACTTTGGGGCGCTAGGTGATAGTAGCCAGGGATGTGATGAACACATCTATCAAAGAAAAATTAATAATGTTCATATTTTAGGTTGAGTGACGATATTTAACGCCATTCGAAATTCGGTGCTGGACACAACATATTCGGTGCTGGGCCTGAATTTGGCGTTGGGTCTGAATTTGGTGTTGGGCCTGAATTTGGTGTTGGGCCTGAATTTGGTGTTGGGCCTGAATTTGGTTCTCATTTCAGACTAGTGTAAAATGGCCCTTGTGATGACTTCACTAATTAATTAGGCAACTTTATCCAGTCATAATAGAGATCAGTGGTCATTTTCTGATAAGACTCTTACCCTCCAGTGTGATAAACCCTGTCCATGATGCTAACACTTGAAACGTATTTTCATTAATTGGATTCTCTGCATTTCCATTTGCCCTAAGCGGAGAGAGAAAAAAGAATGGTTAATAGCATTTTTGGTTATTTTAATTTTTAACAGGTCAAGTGGTCATATGTAAAGACTGTTTGTAGTGACACACCATGTGAAAAAATCTCGTTTGAGTAGTAATTAATTCTGAAAAGAATTGGTGGTTACAACTCGACGTTTCGATCAGTAGTCCTATGCTCTGATCGTCTTCAGGAGAATGCCAGACTCTGGGTGACACATGGTGTGGGGTGAGACCCACCAAGGATGGAGGATCTTGGCTTGGTACTGGGCTGTGTTGTAGGTGGGTGATCCTCTGGAAGCGACAATGTGGCGGAGAGGAACATCAGGTTTGTGGATCATCAGTTGTCCAAGGGACCTGGGGCAGGCATGAACCAGAGGGTCTGAGGTGTCGGTGGAGGTGAATGGTGAGGGCCCCTGCACGGTGGAGAGCAAGAATTTGCTAGTAACTGTCTTCTTGAAAGGGTTCTTCTTGAGGGGCGGTATGAACCAGATGATAAAATATCACAGTTTCAATATCTAAAACTCTTCGATATTTAAATTAGGTGCATTGCAAATGGTCTTATGTTTTTCTTTGTATTTGCCGATTTGGTAGACAAATGTTAATGCATTAGGTAACTATTTTGTTATGATACCTTATTATGACGTTTTAAATATAGACTAGCTTTATACGTTGATTGGTTTGAATAAATTTACATACATTTTTATTGCCTGACTTAGGGCTAGTAATGGGAGGGGTGAATTATTATTCGAAGAAACAAAATCATGTTATTTTTAATAACATTTCATTTATATAAAACAAATTAACATGCCAAATGTTTTTATAACTAATGTTTTTCGAAAAGGAATGGCGAATTATAACGAAGTGCATTATCTACCTGTATTGCGTACGATTTAAAATGTGTATGGCCTAGTCCCGGCCTCTACTGCAGCACACGCTCTTGTTGGTAACTGTGTAACAGACTATAATCCGAAAACACCGGTTGCAATGCACATATAGAAGAGTTTTTAATATTGAAATCATGTGGATACGAAGTACACAGAAATTGCTCAAAAGCCATGGGGCTGGGGTAACCCTTCACTCCTTCCCACCGGTATATCCAATATTTAACCTCAATCCTTGGGTTAATCTTGTTCTCATGACTATACTAGGTCAAGAAGTGGGTATGTATGGGAGGAGGAAGGGGTGGAGGTACTGGCGAAGTAAGGGGCTCCATGGGAGGGACTATATGGCCCACTGTTGCCATTACCAGAAAGGCAGCAAAATGAAAATCCCCAACTAACGACTGAAATCGTTTGTCTTAACCCCACCCCATGTTCTAAATGTATGTGTACTATGATGTGTGAAGTGAGGGCAGTTGGTGTCGATGCACCTATTTGCTTACGTATTGGTTAGAAGAATCTTGGGTGTCCATATTTCATCCAAGTTCAGTGATAAGAACTTCATATTTCCGTATGCTGCAGGATCCCATTGGAATTTATAGTCTTCCCATTCCTGAAATAAAACACCTTTGAAAGTGAGTTTATACCAGCCCCTGACGTCAGAGACAGACCGGCCATGTTTGGGCATGTTCAATTTGTACAGAATGGCATGTGCGTGCAGACGTGCACTTATTACATAGTCCTAATTGATGAAGTCGGTACATATAAAGCCATACACTTTTGGTAAAATCTATGTATATGCATACTCTTATAAGAATCGGGAGATATGTATAAAAACCAACCCATGGAAGTTTCATGTTGTTAACGAGAAAAAAGTAAGATTGTTCGTAGGCATGCTCATTCCAGCGTGGAATGTTTATCCCTTCGGATGACGGAAATTTTCATTTTGGAAACTGCTGCTCTAATTTGACCACAATTAGGCCCTATAGCGCCTGAGACATGAATATTACAAGGCATGTTTGAAATCCTCATCAACTTTACATCTATAAGTTTCATGTAAAACTGTGATCCTTTACGCCTTTCCAAGATTACCAATAGTGTATAAGGAATAATAGAATGATAAATTTAGTATCGTTGCGATAATGTTTTTAAGGGAATATACACCATTATAGTAATTACGCGATAGGAAACGGACAACTTATTTGGTTTAAGATGGTAGACGTAAGAGTACACAGCATCTTCGGATGTTATTATCTCTAACATGTCATTTTCTGAATACAAATACATATAATCTGAATGCTTTTAAACTATTATTTCCTTAACGAAAAAGCTGAAACACAAGTAGATTTTGTTATTTTTTTAATATTTCTTTAATTAATTTTTTGGTCCTTATAACGGAGGGATGCATTTACATACATTTTACCGACATTGCAATAAAGTGGCATGCAGTAGTTGTGTGTTGTTTTACAGCACCAAACCTTGTTAAGGCTTATACTAGTTAAACGGGGAATTTCTTAAGTTGAACATTATATATGGCTCTCTTTGTATTGGCATTCCAGGTAATTTCAAACGAAATATACTGAACATTTTGTGTGACACTGTAGGCCTAGTCCTATTTGGTATACGCTTTTAAAATAAAATAACATTTTCTACTTTTTTGAAAATTTTCCAGTTTTCCGTCCGACAATGGTTAGATTCTTTACTTGGTTTTTAATCTTCCCCAAACAATTTTTCGTCTGAGGTAAACTTTTTAAGGAAACTATCCGAATTTAGGAAGGAGTATTTCCTAAATTCCACGCAAATTCTATGAATACATTTTCACTATTTTATCGTGAACGTTACAACGTTAAAAGCTGTAACATTATCAATTTAATTTTTAAATGTAAACCTGTATCTTGACTCAAAGACAGTAGTAAAGCATACCCGTAAGAAGTAGTTTTGCCATTATAACCAATGTTGGACCTTTAAATTAGAAATTAGAAAGAGCATGAACGAATGCCACAAATCACGAATGAATAAGAAATAAAATGAACTGAAAACGAAACAGAGTTCTTGTTTAAACAAAACTAATATTGCTATTAATGCCATTACTGATAATCTTACCATAACGAGCCATGATCCGCCTTTCATAATTTGTTCTTTCTCGTTCTGTGTGGGTGAGAGGAAAATGTTCTTGGTTAGGCCGACTTAAACTGTAAAAACACCTAAATATGTATATGTCGATTTGCTATCTTGTGGGATATAACAAGATATAATAATTATATTCACATGAATAATAACTTACACTGTAAATTTCAATCAGCTTACAAGTCTGGCCACAGCACGGAGACGGCGTTGTTGAGAGTCAAAAGTGATATTATACGTGCGATTGACAATCGACAAGCCGTTTTTGTGGTGTTGCTAGATTTGTCTGCTGCTTTTGACAACATTGACCATTGTATATTGTTAAATAGATTGTCTAGTGTTTTTGGTTTTCATAATAATGTTTCCAAATGGTTTCAGTCTTATCTTACTGGTAGGACTTGTAGAGTTAAGATTGCCAATAATTATTCTGATCCGCAAACTCTTGATTATGGTTTACCACAAGGTTCCTGCGTCGGACTTCAGATGTTTTCTTACTACACACACCCACTCTCAGACATTATTAAGCATCATTCTGGTGTTAAATTCCATTTTTATGTTGATGACACCCAATTATGTGTGTTGATCCCCGGAAACCTGGTGAAATAGATCGTGCACTTTCAACTTTATCTGTTTGTGTTTCTAACATCAAGGTATGGATGTCACAAAATATGCTCCTCCTCAATGATGAAATGATGAAAAGAATTTTTGTTGTTGCTGCCAACATAGACTTTTGAAAACATTATCTGATGTCACCATTACAATTGGTAATACAGTTATCAAACCCTCCTCATGTGTAAAAAAAAAACCTTGGTGTTATTTTTGAAAGTACTATGAGTGTCTCTAACCATGTATCTTCAATATACAAAACCATTAACTTTCATTTAAGAAATCTGTCGCAAGTTCGTATCTTTATTGATGAAATCACTTGTCATCATGCAGTCCGTGCTCTGGTCACATCACGTTTGGACTATGCAAATTCACTTCTCCAAGGATCCTCTAGCAAAGAGATCAAACGTCTTCAACGGCTTAAAAATCGTGCTGCAAAATTAATTTTCATGGCTAAAAAGTAACCATGTCTCCCCTCTCCTACGACAGCTTCACTGGCTTCCCAATTCGAGACCGGATTGATTTCAAAACATTGACTATTGCCTATAAATGTGTTACTGACTCTGCGCCATCCTATCTCTGTGAGATTATTATACCATACCAACCTAACCACAGTGGACTCCGTTCAAATTCTGATTCCTGGATCTTCAAAAAGCCAACTACACATTTAACTGCGGCTAACAAGGGTTTCTGTACTGCTGCACCCAGCATTTGGAATGAGCTACCATCATCCGTCATGCTTCTTCATTAAGTCAATTTAAAACATCTCTCAAGACTCATTTATTTTAGGCACTGTGTATTTTTAAATTGTACTTGCATCTCACTGTAAAGCGCTGTGATACCGTTTGTGTAAGAGCGCTATATTACGGAAGCCCATTAGTGCCACATTGCGTTTCTCTTTCACGTGTAAGTGTTTCTCTTTCACCTGGTTACCGCCACTTAAATAACTGGCGGCCGCCACTTAGTTAACTGGCGGCCGCCACTTAATAACTGGCGGCCGCCACTTAATAACTGGCGGTCACCACTTAGTTAACTGGCGGCCGCCACTTAATAACCGGCGGCGGCCACTAAATAACTGGCGGCCGCCACTTAATAACCGGCGGCCGCCACTTAAATAACTGGCGGCCGCCACTTAAATAACTGGCGGCTGCCACTTAAATAACTGACGGCCGCCACTTAATAACTGGCGGCCGCCACTTAATAACTTATATTTAAGTGGCGGCCGCCAGTTAACTAAGTGGCGGCCGCCAATTAACTAAGTGGCGGCCGCCAGCTATTAAGTGGCGGCCGCCAGTTATTAAGTGGCGGCAACCAGTTATTTTGTGGCGGCAACCGGGTGAATGAGAAACACTTACACCTGAAAGAGAAACGCAACGTGGCACTAATGGGCTTCCGTACTATATAAATGCCTTCATTGTATTGTGTTGTATTGTATAAATTTATGTTGGGCATCATCATTGTCATCGTGTATTTTACTATTTCACTGGTAACCTCGTTAAAGAACGCTCGGACAATTGCTTCTATAGATTTTCTAGCCAGTCGTCAACCCGCTAAGTTTCTATTATTTTCCATTGTTACATTATAATAAATTCAACGTCTCTTTGTATACCCTTTATTCTATTAGATCAGTGTTATTTTATTTTTTTCATTTTGATACGTTGGAAGATTGTTCTGCCATTTTTTATTGAAGAGTATTTTGACAGAATTACATAGGCCTATTGAGTATTATACGTTATTTATTTCATCTAAACCCTGAACCGGTAATTGTTAATATCGGGATTACACGTGACACTTGTAAAAGGGAATTATATCACTTTCAACAGTTCATCGGGTGGCATTCTTTGACCAGCATTAAGTTTATCACGTTGTGTCATTATATTGAACCATGCCCAACGTCAATAATTGACGTTTTTATGAAATGAATGGAAAGGTGAATCGCCCGTGATTTTCATCTGAACATTAACTATATCCCTTTAGAAAGAAAAATAATTACTTTGAAATTATATATTTCACGGAAGCTCAGTATTCTCGTAATAACTTGCCCAAATGAATTCATTACGGGACCCACAATAAATTCATTTCGGGGCATATCTACAGTAAAACCATGACTCCATGATTGGTATTATGAGAAATGTGTCATTTTAAAGTATTTGTTTTCCTCTCCTCAAGTAAAATAGCAGTGCTCCGATGAAAGAGAAATTTCCAGTAAAATAGCACAAAACATGGGCGAGATAGGCCTACTTTTTAGTAACTAAACAATATGTAGCAACGCTCGCCGCCCGCTTAACAATATTAAGTGATATTAAGCGCTTGACCGATATAGTAATAATCTTGTGAGTTGTGACCACATACCAGTGATATCAAGGCGTACATATACAATGATAGGTAGACTTCAACTGGCTGATTGGATATGTTGACTGGCCTTTCTCTCACATCGTATCCCTCATGTCCCATTAGTGCGTGTCGCAAACGTCTCTCCGCTCGGTATGCGCTGGTATCATCATCAGCTGTCTGAGACACAACGTCTAAATAACATTGGAAAACAGAACAGAACATGAAAATGTCATTACAGTGGATCAAAGGGGAGCCAAGGAGGATTGTTGTGTCACCCCTGTAAATAATTAAATCAATCAAAATAATAAGACAATTTAATTTCAGTTTCAACCCTATCAAAATAACAATCTTTATGCAAAAAAAGTGACTGAAGTTTCTGTAGACTACTCATTTTGTGCTATAATAAATGAGTGTATGATTTAGTCATAACTACACATTTCACGTGTAGGAACTCGTTTTCTGAGATTCTCCGTTTTACGTGTGTACACTGTGGACGGTATGCACAACATAATTGCAAAGCAAAAGTCGATTAAGTAAGACTAATTGCGGTGACACCATGTGAAATTCTCAATTGAGTAGTAATTAGTTCTGAAAAGAACTGGAGGTTACAACTCGACGTTTCGATCAGTGTGCTCTGATCGTCCTCAGGAGAATGGAGACGATCAGAGCACACTGATCGAAACGTCGAGTTGTACCACCAGTTCTTTTGAGAACTAATTACTACTCAATTGAGAATTTCACATGGTGTCACCGCAATTAGTCTTACTTATCCTCCTCACCATGCAAAGCTACAAGTTTTACCTAAAAGTCGATTAACGAGACCAGCAAATCTTCGAGACTTCATTGGTCTAAGACCGAGACGATATCGAGACAACAAGGAATCGAGACTGAGAACAAGACCTATCTATAAAAGTGGCTGTAAACATGATATCGGTAACTTTAGCCCTATATCAATACTGTCTGTGTTTTGTTTGTTTGTTTGTTTGTTTTTTGTTTTGTTTTGTTTTTTGACAAATTAGTCCGCAGCGGTGGACAGGGGAGGGTATGCTTATTGTCAGATGTCCCAACTATTTTGGCCGGGATTGTCTGAATTTTCTCTTATAGTTTATCAATGAAGCCGTGACCAGACGTGGACAAACCACAGTCTTTGTCTTTGTCTCAGGGACAGTACATTGAAGCAGGGGACAGGGGAGGGTATGTTTATTGTCACGCATCCCAACTATTTTGGCCGGGATTGTAGCACATTCAGCTCTGTTGTCTGTACATTATACAGAACTTGCCCTATTTAAATTCAACAACCCATGCCATCTGAACTTTGGTTAATTTACTTATAATACACTGCTCAAAATAAAATAGGACTCAAAAGTATTTAGGTAAAACTTGTAGCTTTGCATGGTGAGAATGATAAGTAAGACTAATTGCGGTGACACCATGTAAGAATCTCAATTGAGTAGTAATTAGTTCTGAAAAGAACTGGGGGTACAACTCGACGTTTCGATCAGTATGCTCTGATCGTCCTCAGTTCTTTTCAGAACTAATTACTACTCAATTGAGATTCTTACATGGTGTCACCGCAATTAGTCTTACTTATCAAAAGTATTTGTTGGTCCATTTTGTCCATGTAAGGACACAAAATCAGTTTTTGGTGGAAGTAAAGTACTAAAGGTTACTCGCAACACTTTAAACACTTTTCACGTGTTGTGCATGTCTAATGACGGTTTAAACTGGCAGATCATGTGATAAGGCATGAAAATGCAGATAACAGGTTGGGAGATGTTTTCATTCTAATGGATGACAACGCCCGTCCTCATAGAGCAAGAATCATAACAGCGTTCCTTACAGGTAACCATATTCAGCGTCTGGAATCGCCTGCCATTTCACCAGACCTTAACCCTATTGAGAACATTTTGGGCAATTCTCAGTTACAGAGTCAGAAGTCACAATTACCCACTGTTGCCAACCTGACAGCAGCTCTACAGGCAGTGGCGCACCCAAGGGGGGGGGCTTGGGGGGCTCGAGCCCCCCCACCAAGGGCCCGCTGATGTTTTTTGTTTTTTTTTAAAGAAGGAGCCAGGAAAGAGAGCAAAATCTGAGCCCAAGTCTTGTCTACAGAGGAGTTCGGCAAGGAGTATAGGGCAGTGGTACAAGGGATGGGGACTCAGGAGACTCAAGCTCCACTCCAAAAGTTTTCCATTTATTCCACTCACTATTATATTTTACGGCGTTGCGTATGCATGTGCATGTAAGCTTGAAGGGCCACCAGTATATATAACAAGCATTTTTACACATTCTCCCCTGCCATGGTGCACCCTGATCAGGAGCAGCTTTACTTAATTTTATTTTCATTTTCTGTTGTCCGTTTCTCTTGTTGAGGTCGTTGACTGTCGTTGAGGTTACTCGTAAAATTTAAACACGCCCGCATTATAATCAACTCCTTTCCAGTTTGTACACAATGGCCCAGGATTGGGTTTTAATTTACAAAGATTATGTGAGACTCTTTTAGCAAACACCGATTGGATAATATTGGGATTTGGTTTTGCCGCCAACTTCGTGTTTGAAAATATTTAGCTCTGCCCGGAATGATCACAAACTTTACGTCCACGCAATGAAAGTATTTAACTATAGAAATCTTGCAGACGAAACAAGCTCAAGTTCTTTACATCAAGAGGAGGAAATTATATGGAAGGTAAAACCCTACGAGTCCGAATCATGCCATAATGTCTTCTTTTTATGACTAGAAACCACCAGGAAACATTTAACATGTGCCGTAGGTTCACTGACGAGCACGACTTGGGACATGGCTGCAGCCGCGCCAGCGGTTATGGTTTGGGTCAGCCATGTCTCTACCCCATATTGGATTTCAAATAAAAATATTTTGAGCCCCCCCCCCCCCCCCCCCGTACTGTACTGTCCATAAGGAGGCGTTGTGCAGAATGTGTGCGAGTGCGGGGTGCTGCAACATCCTACTGAAGTCAATTGTGGAGTTACACATGAAGAAATAAAGCCAAGTTTGATATTGAGTACATCAACCTGTTATCTGCATTGTCATGCCTTATCACATGATCTGCCAGTTTAAACCGTCATTAGACATGCACAACAGTGTATATAAATGTACCGGTGGTTTGTTGCCGGTCAGTTTTAGTAATATGTTTACTCTATAGCTTTATCTGTACATTCTCACGGCACTCGCAACGCACTGAACGGGTTATTTGTATGTTACAATCGAACTTCGTTTGTAAACTGTTTTACATAACGTGGTATTTCATATTAGAATAGTCTTAGTACGGGTTAAAAGCAACCTGTGACATTTTCAAGAAAACTTAAAAGCTACCTTTTGGATACGTATTTGTAAAAGCAATTGTTTTAAGTTCATCTTTTAAAATAATGTAGGCCAGCCCTATAATTAATCGGCTCTCTGCTGTCATTTTGTCTTGTCTTCGTCTCATATCCTCTTTAAGATTTTGTCTGTTTATTAGGGAAAAGTACGAAAGCATTAATGTACATATTTAAACCAAAACAATACGAAATAATAAAGATTTACATAGATTAAGCATCTTCAATGCGTACCTGTAACGAAGAAAGACACTGCAGAGAGAAGCAACACCCAGTGGACGTCTTGAATCGCCATCATCGTGCTGAGAACTAAAACCATCGCGTG
Source organism: Zoroaster sp. YZ-2022 (assembly GCA_029582265.1). NCBI lineage: Eukaryota > Metazoa > Echinodermata > Asteroidea > Forcipulatida > Zoroasteridae > Zoroaster > Zoroaster sp. YZ-2022. The sequence continues at coordinate 15,581,902 of CM055828.1, read as the reverse complement.
ATCGTAACCCCAATTAAATACCAATTAGGAATCTGATGGCTAGAAGGGTGGAGTCTAATGACAATATTGCAGAATTAAAGCAGCAGTCTTAGTTGAATAAATTATTTATTGAAGAAGGACTATGAGGACGAACCCTAGCATAAGTCCACCATTCCCCTCCATCCGACTTGGGTACAGGGCCACCTCATCGATCTCTCTCCACATCATACCCAGATCTTTTCCCTCTGCGTGTACGGACATAATACGCTAACTGTTATTTGGTGTTCTGTGTTTCCTTTTTTCTTGTTAGTTCCATGAAAGAGATTGTCTTCGGAGGTTTGTTGATGGCTTGTGTGTGTGTGCTATACCCATTTTGACGCATAAGCGAAGAGGAAAACAGTGTGGCTTTTGAGTATAATAGATTATGAATTATAAAAAGGGTTATGTTATGACTGAGTCGAGTTAGGTCATATCTAAAATAAATAAATAAATAAATAAATACTACACTAATTTTGTAATAATTTACTTGATAATGGTGTCAAACATCCCTTCAAATATTTATGTCTGAGGTGCTGTTATTGAGGTGAATTTTTTAAATTCCAAACAAAATGTTTGTCTTCTGGGGATATTAATACGAAAAAATACGAACAATACGAGTGATTTTTCAATTCGTATCGATAACGACACGGTATAATAAGCTGAAACTTGTCAATATTTGTTGTTTAATGTAGGTCCCTATACCTTGATTCATAGAAAGTTAGGATACTTAGAAGCTGTTTTACCAACATACCAATAGGGTAATAACATGTGTTTACTAAGGTTATACCCAAATCGAGCTAAGCCTGAGTCATTTATCAAGCCATGCAGTGAGTCATTTCGAGTCATTAAATTCTGAAGATTCAGAAGATTACTTAACGGATCAGAAATTCAGAGGTTTAAAAAATAACTGATCTTAATACAAAATTAAGATTAAGAGTTATTAGTATTGTGTAGAAATTGTCAGTGTGTGAAAAGGCTCTTCCGAATAATATCGTAAAGTTGTGTTCAGTAGGCCTATATCACCATCAACATTGCAGTTATCGAAACAGGGTTTTAATCACCGAACCAGCCTGTGTCAATAGAGTACATATATATGTTACGTTTGTTCAAGTCTTGATTCTAATCTCAGGGTGAATCGTAATAAAGAATGATCAAAGCAATGACGGACATGCAAGCGTGGATCCAGAATTTCAGATGGGCATGGGGGCACTTCCCAAAAAAGTTCAAACTCAGATTTGCTTTCTTTTTCACAGGAGAACTTATGACATTACAATGTACACAAAGTTAAAGAAAGCTCCAAACTGATGTAAACAGTTGAATCGTAAGCTATTCATTTAAGGTAGACAGTATTGGCGGCTTTGGAGATGGATGGTGAAGCTGTTCCTGATTGTCTGGGACCAGTGTAGCCGAATGCCCCCATACATGGTCTTGAAGTTTAACTATATTGTAGAATTACACACTGTATGTATAATCTGTGCATCTATATACATTTTACAATTTATTTTTGTAATATCAGTGGTTCTGGGTATGAAGGCCCCTGGGCCATTGTTATTTAGTTAACTTTTTCATGCCCTGACATGTACCACTGGTAATGTTCTGTTTTGTATACTGTTTTATTTGTTGTGTTTTTATGCCAAATAAATAATAATAATAATAATGGTCAGCCGATTTCGAGTTTTGTTTTACTATGAAGGGGCACACGCCCAATATTCAAAGGAAAATGTGAGCAGTTCATTTTATTTAACATTTTCCATTTTTCTTTTCTTTTTTTTCAGGGTAGGGAGGGGCAGGGCTAGTTGTGCCGCCCCATAGTCACTGTCTGATATGAAACTATATTAATTCGTATGGGAAAGTGCCCATATCGCCAATGTAGAATACGAGTGTCACTTTAACAATTTACTGTTAATGGTGGTGTTTATATTCAGATATGATTCACGCATCATTAAACAAAATAACTATAGAAGGGCAACACATTGGTTTATTCCATTAGTCATTTAAACTCCATCAAAAGATGATATAAATCAAACCACTGAGAGTGAGATAATAGGAACGCAGGCTTAGGCCCTATGTTAAAACTAATTCAACAAACGGAAATCATTAATTGATCAAATGAGTGTGTCCATATCGTGAATACTGCACGCAAACAAACAAACTGTTTACCAATGCATTACCATTATTCTGTTCTATATACTCCTTTGCAGCAGAAAAACAAACATCATGGTCGTCTCGATAGACTTATATCACAGTGTTGCCATCTTGGTCGTCTCGATAGACTTATATCACAGTGTTGCCATCTTGGTCGTCTCGATAGACTTATATCACAGTGTTGCCATCTTGGTCGTCTCGATAGACTTATATCACAGTGTTGCCATCTTGGTCGTCTCGATAGACTTATATCACAGTGTTGCCATCTTGGTCGTCTCGATAGACTTATATCACACTGTTGCCATCTTGGTCGTCTCGATAGACTTATATCACAGTGTTGCCATCTTGGTCGTCTCGATAGACTTATATCACACTGTTGCCATCTTGGTCGTCTCGATAGACTTATATCACACTGTTGCCATCTTGGTCGTCTCGATAGACTTATATCACACTGTTGCCATCTTGGTCGGCTGTAAGGAAAAATAGTCCTGCCCATTCCTTATTTTGAGAATCAGCACTATATTCGTGCTTGTAGAATCAGCACTATATTTGTGCTTGTAGAATCAGCACTATATTCGTGCTTGAGAATCAGCACTATATTCGTGCTTGAGAATCAGCACTATATTCGTGCTTGTAGAATCAGCACTATAGGCCTATTCGTGCTTGTAGAATCAGCACTATATTCGTGCTTGAGAATCAGCACAGTATTTGTGCTTGTAGAATCAGCACTATATTCGTGCTTGAGAATCAGCACTATATTCGTGCTTGTAGAATCAGCACTATATTCGTGCTTGAGAATCAGCACTATATTCGTGCTTGTAGAATCAGCACTATATTCGTGCTTGTAGAATCAGCACTTTATTTATGCTTGTAGAATCAGCACTATATTCGTGTTTGTAGAATCAGCACTGTATTTGTGCTTGTAGAATCAGCACTATATTCGTGCTTGTAGAATCAGCACGATATTCGTGCTTGTAGAATCAGCACTATATTCGTGCTTGTAGAATCAGCACTATATTCGTGCTTGAGAATCAGCACTATATTCGTGCTTGTAGAATCAGCACTATATTCGTGCTTGTAGAATCAGCACTATATTCGTGCTTGAGAATCAGCACTATATTCGTGCTTGTAGAATCAGCACTATATTCGTGTTTGTAGAATCAGCACTATATTCGTGCTTGTAGAATCAGCACTATATTCGTGCTTGTAGAATCAGCACTATATTCGTGCTTGTAGAATCAGCACTTTATTCGTGCTTGTAGAATCAGCACTATATTTGTGCTTGTAGAATCAGCACTATATTCGTGTTTGTAAATATTTTTAAAAATGCCTTTCTGATAGTGATAAGGCTTGGGCGGTTTTTCGGTAAAAACCGAGTAGCCACGGGTTTTTCTTTTAAACCGACACCGAACCGAGGGATATTTACTAAACCGAAACACCATCAAATTCGGTTTTCAAAAATAAAACCGCGGTTTTATAAAATCATCCGTTTTTGAGCCCCAGAGTGGGGCAATTTATCCCGACAGTCAAAAGCTTACTTTTACTGGTCCTCATTGTATCCTTGTTCTTTGGCGATGATTATTAAAATAATGCGTTTCCCGTGATCATTAGGATCCCCAATGGATGAATTGTTATTTAAAATCCTATTTCTTTAGCACCCGTTTGGCCCGCAACGCACTTCAGTTCGACCATGGAGTTTCCTTCCTCCATGCATGGTTCGACACAGTCAAGGCTTTATACAGTCAATCCGTAGTTTACATAGCGCCTACGTTTGTACAAGCAAGGTATAAAAATTAATATGCAACATAGTGAACATATTCATAATATAAATTTGCTACTATGGAAATATATCCAATCACGATGCACAGAAACAGGCACGTGATCCTCAAACACCTGTTCACATTGCCCACACAGCCATCAGCACTACTCGGTCTCACAATAGTCGCACGTTGGTATGTACTGTACATGTGTACATGTATTGCGTTCTCGCAGGGAATTCCCGTTCAATTTTTTTTCACGTTGATAAATCTTTATGAGTTGAATTTCCCGATGCATGTATATTTAAAAATTAAGAAATTATGGCCCAGTGGAATAACATCTGTAAATATAAAGTTAAAATAACTAGGATTTAGTACAGTCTTTATGATTTTGACTGTTAGCCCGCCAGACTACTTTGAAAGGCGTTGTAACCTGTCCACCGCCATTTTAACTGCCATTTGGCTAGGCCAACGGACTACCGTAATAGGTCGAACCTTGGTTTATGTTTCGTAATAAAAAATATAGAAATTTATAAGCAACAGTGGAATAAATAATTAGATGAGTTGTATTGCCCTCTGATTATACGGTGAAAAAACATCAGTAACATGTTTAAATTTTTTTTCTTGTTTTTTCTTTTCTTAAAAAAAATCCACGGTAAAACCGAAAACCGCAGTTTTTATCCAGGCGGTAAACCGGGTAGCCAAAAATTGAAAACCGCCCAAGCCATGACAACACTTTATAAAAATTAACGTTTTGCGTTTAGGCCAAAAAATTCTCCTTTTTTGGACTTATGTATCACGCACATTGTAATTCACTGGTTGGCGAAAAAAGATGACCAAAACAACAACAAAACTAAAACTAAAACAAACAAAAAACGGAGACGTTTTTTCTTTTTTTTAAATTTATTTATTTATTTATTTTGCCTTATTTTCAACTGCTTATGCGTTGTGGGGTTTAATTTGTATACTATCAAAAATGCGTTTGTGCGTTCATGAAATTAGTCACAAAGACATCTATATCGGGGATAACACTTTTGTGAACGCCAACGTTGGCAAAAAAGGTGTTTATAAATGAACACACGCGTTCACAATGGACGTGGGTTTTTACAGTTCATGATAAAGACCTGATCCTTACAGCGGCGTACTGGGGTTGAGTCACGAAATTCAGTACAGTTGTGGCGCCTAGATTTTCAGGGGGACTCAGGGCACTTTCTCAGTATAAAATTATATGCCAAGTGAAGCATGTCTATAGTTTAAATGTAGGCGATACAAATACACGGTGCTGCCAGATGAGAACTGAATTTGGCTGATGCCGGAGTGAATGAATATTAATTTAGGAGTCGACCAAACACAGCCAATTGGACTAGGGAAATACAATAGGGGCACAGGGCGTTATCTCGTGGGGATGAGAGCCTAATTTCCTCCACTTTTTGTCCTGGGGTGGTCAATCCCCATTCTTCTCCCCCCAGCTGAGGTCCGTGCCCCCCGGATTCCCCCAATTCAGAATTTTGAAAAAATAGGTCCCTATTTGAGACTGCAGGATTCAAGTACTGACATTCCCCCCTAGAAAAAGTGGTGCGCGCCCCCTTGTGCCCACCTGAAAATTGTACCCTAGTTACGCGGCCACTGCTTCTTCTGCCACAAGTGAAACAAAACAAAACAAACAAACAAAAGCATCGACCAAGTTCCTCAGTAGTAGCAATTTCGATTACATTTGAAAATGTTTAAGGGCTAGTTTCCAAAAATTACCCTAGTTCCCAAAATGTCCCTCAGTGTGACCCAAAATGTCAAAAAATCTCCAACATTTTTCAAATAATTCCAAGTTTTCTCCCAAAAAAAATCGAATATTTTCAGTCAGTGCTTCTAAAATTTCTTTAAAAATTTCTTAAACTTTTTCAGAATGTATACTACATATAAATGATTTAATGAATAGATTAGTGGCTATATATTATCCCTTTCATTACCGATTTGTTTCAACAGCATGTCCCACTGGTTACCGAATTGTTTGCCCAGTCATGCATGAAATCACACATTATTGCACAACAGCTATGCATCTATTTACAGGCATTTTTTCTAAACTCGTTTTTCATCATGAAGAATTTGTTGGAGAAAGATATATTCAATGAAATGATTGTTGCTTACGAAATTCCCTTTCATATGATACCAAAATCATTGGCATTGCATTGATTGGGTTATTTATTTTACTTCCCCTCAAACACAGAGAGCATTTTTTGTACACAAGTATATGGCGTTCCATAGCACAAATGGCCATTGAAAGGATTGACTTGATTTCTATAATAGTAACATGTAGGTTGGGCTGTACCATTAGAAAGATAAGGAATCAGTCTTTCCAACCATAGCATGGGTATGGACTGCGAAGAAGGGAAAAAATACAGCTGTTTTAAAAGCTGGTCATGATACTCTCAATTACGTGCTGTGTGTGTGTGGTGACCTTGGTCGACTAAAGTAAGCAACAGGGGGTATGTGTGTTGTCGACAAGTCGCCAATGGTAGTGAAAGGGTTATAAACGATATAGGCTATTAACTAGCAAATTAAGCATGCAATAAGCAAGCAATTCCAAGAGTTGGGAGATGGGATGGGATGATAAATGGACTGAGAAATATGGACCTGTGAGTAACACAAATGAAGTGCTGAAAAAAATTCCTTAAAATAGCCAGTCTTGAATGCGTTGTTATACTTTTCATTTTATGTAATATAGCTCGGATGGGGTCTAGGCTAGCTAGCTCTTGAAAAAGAATAATAATTTGTGAGCCAAACATGTACGGTACGCGTACGGGGGAGAGGCGGTTATTACCGGGTGCGTGTATTTATGAACAACAGAGGGCGCTAACAATTTGATCAAAAAAACCTAACTTAAATTGCAATATCGGTCAAGGTCATTGTCACTGTGTGGTTGTATTCAGGCCCCTTGCTTATTTATTGTGTTCCTATTTTTAACATGTGATGTGGCTAAGCTTTCGTAAGTTGCCTGTTCAGAACCGACGAGTGTCAATCATATGTAGGAGATTAAATTGTTTAAAGGGACAGTATCGTCATGATCACAGCAGACATCCAACACTACAGTAAACTCAACATCGACGGTCCGACCATGGAGGAAGGAAATCCTTCCTCCATGGTCCGACCATGTCGGTGTCCTACCGGTTTCGATCCAACTCGGACCCAAACCATCTCGGACCCATGCCAACTCGGACCCACTACCAACTCGGACCCACGCCAACTCGGACCCACTACCAACTCGGACTCATGCCAACTCGGACCCACTACCAACTCGGACCCAAAACCAACTCGGACCCACTACCAACTCGGACCCAACCACTACCAACTCGGACCCATTATTCCATTTGACAATGTTTGGCAAATTTTAAAAGATATTGATTAGAATTTTATTTTGTGTCTGTCGCATTGTGAATGTTTGTACATCCAAAAACTTCGATCCAAAAACTGCACGTCTGTATTAAAAAAAAAAAAAAACTAGTTTATGTTTTAATCTTTCCGAGACTGGTTTGGGCCAACAACCAAAAAATCCACGGTCAAAACCTAAATATTCCTGAAACTACCAACAAGAACTGATTCAGTCATTGTTGGGTCCGAGTTGGTACTGGTTGGGTCCGAGTTGGGTCCGAGTTGGGTCCGAGTTGGGTCCGAGTTGGGTCCGAGTTGGTACTGGTTGGGTCCGAGTTGGTAGTGGGTCCGAGTTGGTTTTGGGTCCGAGTTGGTAGTGGGTCCGAGTAGGCATGAGTCCGAGTTGGTAGTGGGTTCGAGTCGGCATAGGTCCGAGTTGGTAGTGGGTCCGAGTTGGCGTGGGTCCGAGTTGGCATGGGTCCGAGTTGGTTTGGGTCCGAGTTGACCTGACACCGTCCTACCTACCTAGTCTTACTAGTTAGACTTAACGTTAGAACTTAGATGAACACAGTCACTGAAAATTACTGGCTCATTTATGCAGCAGCAACGGTAATATAACCCTTACCTTATCATGTGGGGTATTATTTTCAGTCACTGAGTTAATCTAAACCTAGCACTCCAATTTCATGCCCTGTTGATTGTGTTGTGACGATAGGCCTACTGCCCCTTTAAAGACGATGTGAGCAGTAATGTAACATCAGGATGAGCACTGACATGACTGACTGTCTGATGCCACGTCTGCCTGATTTTTGACATGGACATGTTGACTGACTTGGTGAAGGATCACTGTAGCCGGCATTGGTACGTAATCGTATCAATCATTTGTATGACTTCATCGCTTGACATACCTCGGAAAGAATGTCGTATCCAGCCGCCACTTTTTAAGGGTTTTGGGGAATTTTTTTGCAATCACTAACCAGTTAAAAAATGATTCTATCGATTTTTGGGGATACAGAAAGCGAAAACCATAAGGCTTATCGCTAATAGCAGCTGCAAGGAATTGTGGGATGTCTGTGGGCACAACAGCGCCACTGCGTGCCGCACGGACAAACAAAATATTATTGACGTCACAAAAGCTGCGCCAAACAGATGCCCCTTTTTGACTGTATCCCTGTATGCTTTGCGGCAGTTGCTTCAGTGCTATTAGCGATAATCCTTATCTTTAAAATCCACTTTTATGATGGTTTTTGGACTTTATTTCCTTTCTAAAAAAAATCCTCCCCTTCAGAAAATAGAAGGATTCTATTATAGTTGCCACTGCGCATGTATAATGACTGTGTTGGTCACTAACGGGGGAGTTGACAAAATCAGACTGACATGACTGAGGAAGTCATTGTATACCAAAAATGCCTGATTTTTCATGAAATAAATATTCTGGAGTAATTTGAAGTATATGTCCATCATCATCCATATATGTTCTCCACTTTACTGGGTAGGTAAGGGGAGGATTTTTTTAGGAGGGAAATAAAGTCCAAAAACCATCATAAAATTGGATTTTAAAGATAGTTTTCGCTTTCTGTACCCTCAAAAATCAATAGAATCATTTTTTAACTGGTTAGTGGTTGCAAATAAATTCCCCAAAAAACCTTAAAAAGTGGCGGTCGGATACGACATTCTTTCCAATGGAAGAATACATTTTGAGTCTTGCTAATAAAATCTCACAGAAATTATAGTGTTCCATCAACAAATGACTGAATTACATACGTATGCACATTATTCACAAGTTACATTGTAACGTTAAGCCTGGTTCAAAAATTAGAAATACAGAGATTGTTCAAAATGATGACTTGTGATGTCCTGCGTAATCAATTATACAGTCAGGAGTGTTGTATTATAATGTGTTTTTCAATTCTGTGAGATTTTGTTTGATTTATGCTATAGGCCTAGTACATGTTTGATGAAATATAACACCATTAGTGTTATGGACTATCAAACACAACAACATGACTGAATATAAAATAAATGTGTCTTGAAGTTGAACCCTATTGCAGAATTACACACTGTATGTACCATGTGTACATCCGTATACAATTCCCCTGGTTTTAACTGATTTGTTAAAAGTATACATTGTCCATGTTTGTTATTAGTTATTAACTAGGATTTGTTCCTGCTTTATTTCATTACCAGCAACAATTTCCTTGTTTTATTGGTACAGTGAATTTGTTTAAAGTGATTGCAGTGGTGTAAACTTGCATTATATATAGGGCCATGTGACTGTTGACGCAGGAACAAGATAAAATGCTGGTAGGATGTTGTGCACACTTGCATTCAGGGTCAAACCTAACCACAATTTTGCTTTCTTCTTCTTTCCTAACAGCTAGGCTCACTACATATCCTATAGGATCTGAAGACTGCTGATTGAGTGTTTTGTTGCCAGTTATTTGCGTAGTCATTAAAGCCCCCCTGTGGTTTCAAAGAATGAACTTTGCACAATAAGGTCTATGCTTTCAGTATTGAACCTAAAGAAGTTGATGAATAGGCTTGGGAAGGATTAAGTAGCACTAGCACAGTAGCAGCATGGATAGGCAGGACTTTGGCAGGGAAGTAGTTGATACTGGTAGCTCAGCTGTGATCGACCAGGCAGCCCCGAACGCTGAGGAAGGAGAATTGAATGTGAGCATACCCAAGACCAATCTGAAGAGTTTCTGTTGTAAGAACATGGAGTGGATTCATCGATTGAGTGTGGAGCCTGCACTTCTTGTTGTCATGATTACCATGGGGCTGACCGGCGGGGCGTCCATACAGTTTATCCAGTTTCGTATTTATGAGAACTTCAACATCACGGGAAGTTCTGGGGGTGCTTGCTCCAACCAGAGCATGAATCAGACTGCTGCCGATAAGGAGGCTGTTACTGAGTTCAACGGCTTCAATATCATATCTGGCTTTGTTGGCGGTGTGCCTGCTCTGTTTGTTACATTGATAGTCTCTGCGATCAGCGACAGGGTTGGCCGTAAGTTACCCTTGCTTTTACCCGTCATAGGCATGCTGGGTGGCACGTGTGTCTTCCTGCTGGTGTCAGAGCTTCATCTGCCAATTATGGTACTGCTGGTTTCTAACATCGTATTTAGTTTCACTGGGGGCTATGCCCTTTTCTTCAGTGGTTGCTCTAGTTATGTTGCGGACACCACTTCCAAAAGTGACCGTACCTTTGTGTTTGCCCTGTTGTTCACTATTGCTCTGATTGGTGGTGGGATAGCCGGTGTAGGCACTGGCTACTGGATTAAAGCTCGTGGCTTTAATCCACCTTTCTGGCTGGCTTTTGCATTGCAAGTGGCTACTGTACTCTACCTCATGTTTTGGGTCCCTGAGACAGTGCAGACAAAGTCATCGAATGAAGATGGATTTTCCCAACAATCAAAGTCGTCCGGAATCTCAGCTGTTCGGAAGAGTCTCTCTGGAATTTTGAGTGTCGCTGAGAAGGGCCGTCGTACATGGCTGTTGTTAGCTCTTAGTGTGCAGTTTATTACCATGGCAGTGTTTGGTGCTATGAACAGCATTCTATTAGTGAGACTTCTCAGTAAGCCTTTCTGCTGGTCCTCAGTGCTCATTGGGTATTTCAACGCTACAAAGCCTTTCATTAATGGACTAGGTATGTACACGTACACATGATCCTTGCTGTGTGATATTGTCAGTCAATGTGAAATTAAAGGAATTGTACACCAAAATGTCATTTCCTTGTGTCATTAACGAGAAAAGAGTGAAAATTCACTCAGATTCGTTTGCATTTCATGTTTTCTCAAAAATGCCAAAATTATTTGTCATGATGCTTAATAGAACTGAAAGAAGTTGTTGAAATTATTGATCATGTTTTCTTATTATTTTATTACTGAATTGACTAAATGCATTTGCTTTAAGATTGAACCAGTCATTATTCTCAATGTATACTATGTGTACCTCGATCATTAATACCACATCACACATCTAGTCAAGCCCAGCTACATGTAGGTGGAACTTATAATGGAGATAACTGCATTGAATACGTAAAACTTGTAGCTTTGCATGGTGAGGATGATAAGTAAGACTAATTGCGGTGACACCATGTGGAATCTCAATTGAGTAGTAATTAGTTCTGAAAAGAGCTGGTGGTACAATTAACTCATTGAATACCTTGTACCACAATATCTAATCTCCGATTTGTTCTGCAGTGAACAATATCATGGTGCATGCTCATAGTACAAGATGTGTATGCTTTAAAGTGGTCATGAGTTTACATTGTTAGTATAGTAGGTAGCAGGACCTATGAGTGCTCCTCCCCCCTACATAATTGTTTTGGAAGTACATGTACATGTATGTGTTAAACCAAATGTACACAGATGTAAGTTTCATGCGCGACCCTACCTGAGGTACATGTATATGGGAATGAGAATATTTTCAGAAATATTGAGCCTTTTATAGGCAATCATGAGGATGTCTGTAATAGACAATTTATTTTTTTAAATGTTGTTTTTAGGTGGACAATAATTATTGAGGCATTGCCATTACACCCCCCCCCCCCCTCTCTCCTCTTTGGTTCTAAACAAATTGAAAGTATTGATGCATACATTTTACCAACAGTAATTTCATGACTTGATCAAGCAGGGAGTTGTCATTATAATAGTGGGATTCACCTAGCTTTAGTTGAGACAAGACACTTTGTTTTTTAGTTTTAGTTCAGTTATATTCTGCTGCACATAAAAACACCTCCAACCACAAACCACTAACCACAACTAAAAAGGTCAACATGAACAATTGGGAGAATAAAACCCACAGTATAAACCCATTACAATAGTACAATACTGTATTCACACCAGGCACTTATGTTTTGGCAAAGTATAGTCATTATGAGGACGTTTTGCAGTGATACACTGTAGGCCTACATAACCACACTAAAAAAACACTCATTGCAGATACATGTATGTACATGGTGCTACTGAACTCTAACCCCCTAGGTATTCTGGCTAGGAACCTTCCTGAATCCTCCAAAATCCATCAGTGCACTTTTGGAAACATGCCCTTATCTTCAAAATGCACCATGCATTTTCGTTGATGGCCTGTACTTCTTGCCAGGTAATAATTTTGCCCCATTTGTAGAGGTGGAAAGTACCAGTTTCCAACAGTGCTGATTTTTTCCCTAAAAAGTGTCCCTTGGAGGATTTTGCAAGATTTGGGGTGGTTAGGGTTAATACACACATGCACATGTACTTATATGTAAACATTGCTTAGATTCTGAAATTCCAATGCTCGATGGACAAGTTACAAGACGTAATTTTAAACCATGACTATTCTTTAAATTCAAAGGCAGTATACACTTTTTGGTAAACCGTTTGTAAATTTGTTTACTAACTGTAAATATGGGGTGTCATGGCCGAGCAGTTTATAGTGCAGATTTTATATTTTGTGTTCTGATGGTTGAGTCGTCAGAATGATGGTTTGAATCCTGGCCACGACCATGGTACATGTACTTATGCACTTCTGAGCAAGACACTTTTACATTGCTTCTCTTCATCCATGAGTATAAATGGTTACCACTACCTGTCAGGGTAGATGAGGTTGATATTGTGTTTGAAAAGCCTCTGGATCGCTATGGTACATGTAGCTCAGGCTGTATATTCCCCTGTATTGATGCATAATTTACAGACATTTTACCACAAGTATACGCTTGCTTTAATCTTGAGGAATTGTTTGTTTTTATTCAACAGGCCTGACTCTTGGCTCTCTCTATCTGACTAAATGTCTGAAAGATTATGCAGTCATCCAGTTAGGACTTCTGTCCACTGTTGGTATGCTGGTTGTCATCTGTATTAGCACTGAGACATATGGAATGTTTCTAAGTGGGTATATAGCTAGCAATGTACTCTGTCACTAAATATGGACCATTATTTCATCAAAGATTTTTTTGAATTGAAAAAAAAAATATTTCAGTGATATTGAATTATCAATCAACAGGAGGGTTAAATAATGGTCGCTACAGGATACGGAGGAATATTAGAAAAGCCAAATCCTTTGGCAAAATACCTTTGAACTACATTAAATCTTACAAGGAACAAACAGAAGACAAACAGAAGACATACAGAAGACATAGATATAAATGACCAAGAACAGGTGCAGAATACCAACATTAAAGGCGTTTTGTAATAAAATATTGTTTTGAGACCCACCTGTGTCTATTTAATCATTGATATCTGAGTACAAGTATTTTAAAACAATGTTTGAAGTGTTTGGGGGAGGCAACCCCGCCCCATGGTGGAAGCTTCATTTGCATAAGATATGTGACGTTATGTCGGGAAGATCCGATGTGTACATGATGTACATGTACATACATACACATTCACACACGTAGCATCGATTTCGGAACTAATAAAATGCCGGGAAGATGTGTTGCTGCAGGATGCAGCAACACCACCAAAGACGGTGTTAGCCTTCATCTGTTCCCAAGTGACCCAAAATATCGCCGTATTTGGACGAGCAAAGTTCGACTGACAAGAGTAAAGTGGTCAGGTCCATCGGCTCTCACAGTTTTGTGCAGCGATCATTTTGAGCCGAATTTCTCTTCCCGACATGACGTCACGAACAGCTCCTCCGTGCAGGGCAGGAACAACTAGTAAAAGTGGGGGGCATTTTTACAATGGTAAAATAACACTCTCAAAAACAATAAAAACACAAAACAAAAATTGTATTGATCTTTTACTGATTTAAAAGAATAAAATGATCACATATTTAACCAGTTCGTGTCGGAGGCCGTGTATACATGCACATTTTGTTTTGGACAGCGGATCGGAGAGCGTCTAAACACGCCACAGGATTCTCGGGAATGTGTATAGATTCCCGGTCGACGTGGCAACGAGCCATAAGCATACGGTGGAAGACGCGGTCTCCCCGGTCACGCTCTGGTGAGCACCATTGATGGTGTTTGTGCGGCAAAAATAAACCCGCCACGGGGGTTCGGAAAAACTTTTTTATTCCCGGTGCGAACTGGTTAACTGTTTGATTTAAATCCACGACAGTCCCCCTTTAAAGTCTGATAGAAAAAGGCCTGTACCCATGACTATACTTTACAAAAGTGATAGTTCATGAGCAGTATAATAGATAAGCCTCATGCAAGCGAGCAAATTGTCAATCAAGCAAGCTGATAAGCTGATAGACAAGCAAACAAGTAAAACAAAAAATGTTTCTGTATTCAATTTCTCGGTTGATGAAATTCTTGCGTCGGGTGATCAACAATAGATTTGATTTTTACCCTTACCCTGATGTATGTATGAAGCAGTGCATGCTCAGTGCTTTCTGAGTGTCTGTGAGAAAACTCCAATCACCAATCGTCATCGGGCAAGCTCGGTGGTTGAGAGGTTAAGACGTCTGCATTAGTAAGCAGGAGTCATGGGTTCAAATCGTGTGGCAATTTTTTCACAGATACTTGGAAAGCACTGAGTGTAAGGGCAAAAATCAAATAAATTATTTCAATTTCTGTTTTACTGCAACCTGCAAATGTGTCTGGTTAAATATTTTTATATTACTATCAATAATTATTTTCTTTGTTCTATATAGTGAATGTGGTTGGATGTTTGCATGCATTGCCTCCAGCAATACTCATAGCAAAGATGTCTAAAATCATTGAACCATCCCTGCAAGGTAGGCTTATACATATATTGCCCGTGTTTTAATGTTATTTTACCGACAAAATTTTGTTTCAATATTGCTTATTTCCTTTTAGGAAACAACTACTTTGAAATGAGCCATTTCACACAATAATTGTCAGGAACTTGGTTCAACAATAAATTGAATTGATACCGATTGATAGTGTATACCATGTTCTTTCAAAAAAAATTGTGCAACACGTCATTTTAAAGAATATGTCTTTTCCTCAAAGAAAATTACAATGTTCAGATGAAACAGAAAAATTGCCTGAATTTTTCAAGTAAAACAGTAAAAAAAAAACATGAGTGATATCTTTAACTGTTCATTTATTGACAAAAGTTACGACCTTGTAAATCTACTGGCTGTTATTAATGTTCTGAAGTTCTGAATCCCATAGTTAGCTGAACACAATCCTTGAATTTATTTTGAGAAAATACATTTTCTGAATAATGAACTTAAAAGTAGTATACACTTTGGTAAAATGTATGTAAATGCATCCATACTTAAAGGGAAACATCACCCCAGTTTTGAATTAAAATTATGTGAAGGGTGTGATGTTTCATGGAGACTGTCTTTTTATTTTTTTATGATCGGTTGTTGCAATTGCAGAAAATGATGATTTTATTAAAAATCGCTTGCCGTCCCTTGTGTGCAGCCATTTTGTTCTTGCGATGTCTATTCATCCGGGACATTGTGGCGTGTGACTGCACCAACAACCCGAGCGTGCTTTTTAGCTGTATGTGCACGCGCTAGCACAGGGAGCCCGCATTGTACCACGTAACCCATAGCGATAAACACAACACGGGTATTGTACCCTGACATACATAGGCTGTGCTTACCATTGGTAAATAGTGTTACCTGACTGCGTGCATGCCACGTCTCGCTCACACTCGATCCACCGACCGTGCTTGGTACACGGTCTCGAAATCATGACGATTACATACAGCTAAAAAGCACGCTCGGGTTGTTGGTGCAGTCATTACGTCACAATGTCCCGGATGAATAGACATCGCGCAACAAAATGGCTGGCGTGACGGCAAGCGATTTTTAATAAAATCATCATTTTCTGCAATTGCAACAACCGATCATAAAAAAATAAAAAGACAGTCTCCATGAAACATCACACCCTTCACATAATTTTAATTCAAAACTGGGGTGATGTTTCCCTTTAAGGACCAATGTACAGAAATGTATGTAAATGCATCCATACTTAAGGACCAATGTACAGAAATGTATGTAAATGCATCCATACTTAAGGACCAATGTACAGAAATGTATGTAAATGCATCCATACTTAAGGACCAATGTACAGAAATGTATGTAAATGCATCCATACTTAAGGACCAATGTACAGAAATGTATGTAAATGCATCCATACTTAAGGACCAATGTACAGAAATGTATGTAAATGCATCCATACTTAAGGACCAATGTACAGAAATGTATGTAAATGCCTACATACTATATGACCAATGTACAGAAATGTATGTAAATGCATCCATACTTAAGGACCAATGTACAGAAATGTATGTAAATGCATCCATACTTAAGGACCAATGTACAGAAATGTATGTAAATGCATCCATACTTAAGGACCAATGTACAGAAATGTATGTAAATGCATCCATACTTAAGGACCAATGTACAGAAATGTATGTAAATGCATCCATACTTAAGGACCAATGTACAGAAATGTATGTAAATGCATCCATACTTAAGGACCAATGTACAGAAATGTATGTAAATGCATCCATACTTAAGGACCAATGTACAGAAATGTATGTAAATGCATCCATACTTAAGGACCAATGTACAGAAATGTATGTAAATGCATCCATACTTAAGGACCAATGTACAGAAATGTATGTAAATGCATCCATACTTAAGGACCAATGTACAGAAATGTATGTAAATGCATCCATACTTAAGGACCAATGTACAGAAATAAACTTCTGAAAGTTTCAACTTATTTACTTGTGTCTATAAGGAGAAAAACTTGAAAGTGCATTCAGATTAATTTGACTAAATTTAATGTGCAAACAGATTTTTTCTCAAAAATGTCAGACAGAATAACCTCAGGATGCTTGTACCATTACCATCCCAAAACCAAGTAAGCTTTAAGATAAACGTTTCTTCTTAATTAATTGATCAAAATTCTAAGTAAGAAGTTATTTTTTGTCAAGCTAAAAGTGATTTTTCACTATTTTCTTGTGGATGACACAACACAATAAGCTGACATTTTCAAAGGTTAGTTGATGAATGTCTATCTTAATTTACAGAAGTAAGTATACTCGCAGAAGCAGTTTTTTCATTGGTATTGCCAAAGTTGTCCAAATTGTTTAACTAACTTTCAGAGAAAAAAAAATAGAAAATACAAAATTTGAATAATTTGAGTAAGGATGACCACAATTTTTTATTTTTTCATGGCCTAAGTAAGATGCAAAATGGGGAAAATCGTGATGCAATATAAACTCAATGCATCTATTGTGTAGACCATGTGACACATGTTTAAACTGTGAGTGTCCTTGAGAGTACCAGGGTGATTTCATGGCAGGCAACACTGTGTGCAAGTTTATATGTACAGTTTTCATATTTTGTACTCTATACATCTAAAAAAAAAAGATTTGAGATGTATACTTTAAAAATACCAAGATAAAACTAAACTTATATTGACATCACAAAATAGAAGATGTTTTGATGACGACCATAGACTACTTCATAGTTCAGCAGTATGGGCTCGCTTGTAAACAAATGCCATATTATCTATTAATTGCTTTATGTCCATGCAGGTGCCCTGTTCTCCTTGACAGGAACCGCAGAGAGTCTAGCTAATCTGTTGGGACCATTTCTCTTGGGGCTTGTGTACCAGGAGACTCTGACCACTGTCCCATTGGCTGTGTTCTTTGTCATGATAGGATTAACTGTCATAGCTATGGTCATTGTTGGGTAAGTATATGTCCAATCTAATAGGTACAGAACAATGAGCAATCACCCTTGGATTCCTTTTGGGGACAGCTAAATGCCCTCAATTAGGTGCTGTAGCCCTATTGAACATTCTTGATTTAAGTTTTTCTCTTCACTGACACATTTATAAAGCACTATATACTCTGTGCTTTTGAGTGACTGCAGGAAAAAAATCCACGGACCTACCTACTTGTGCAGATGTCTTAACCTCTCGCCCACCGAGCTTGTCTGACGACAAAAGGCCTCACAATCATCTCAAGAAATCACCACAATCGGTTATTTCATTCACATATTTTTGGTGTTTTATTTTAGGATATTGATGGTGATGGAAAGAAATACTGATCTGGAATACCAAGAGCTGATGAGCGACAGCGAGAAAGAAGATGATATGGCTTATAGTGGTACACGTCCTAAGGTGAGCCATGCTGATTGATTCCTTCATGATGTGACTGCTATCCATTAACAAGGTTTAGGTTTGTACATATAGTTGTCAAGACAATATCACAGGCAAAACAAGTTAATGTTTATAAGTACAGTTTTAAGCCTGTTCTTTGAAATGTGCTTCCATACTGCAAATATTTACAAATTGACAATAAAACTTGAGATACAGTACCTTACTTGACATTACAATACAAAATTATTTTGTCATTGACTTCAAAACAGTATCTCAGAGTACTATGGGATAAAATGTTTTGTAAGCGTAACGTAATAATTTATAGTAGTTACCACGTTGTAAATTTTGGTTAGTACAATTCCATAATCAGTCAAGAGCTCGCTGGGTGTAAACCCACAGAAACTATTCCTTACAAAGAGTTATATGTTATATTTCCTTTGTATACTTACCTTATCTAACATTCCTTCCTTCCTTTCATTTGTTTGTTCTTTCATCTTTGTGTCACTGTGGCTTCCTTCCACTAGACTGTTATCTTGCTACAGCCATCTAGTCTTTTCATCAATACAAATATAATGGTTCCTTCCACTAGACTGTTATCATGCTACAGCCATCTAGTCTTTTCATCAATACAAATATAATGGTTCCTTCGACTAGACTGTTATCATGCTACAGCCATCTAGTCTTTTCATCAATACAAATATAATGTGGCCAAACCAAGAAAATAAGGCTGGCCCCATTTCTATTTGAATATGCACTCTATAGTTTGCAGAAAATCTAACAAAGATGACCATACATGTAGCATGATAGCTCACATATGATTTGTTCTTGGTATTCAAGGAAGCCTGTTGATTTTTGGGTTCAAAATTATCAAACCCATTTGTAAGGGAACTTAATTGTAAGCAGTTTTATCAGTGGGTGCTTTGTATGTATTACATTTTATTATTTTATGCAAGTGCAAGATATTATAAAGTATTTATATGAAATACATGTAATACAAGTTTGATCCTAAATCCATATTTAGTCCGGCACTTTGACAAGTTCAAAGTGAAAATCCAATATTTTAATTTCATTATTTGGGGGGGGGGGGGGTATTTACTCACAAAAATGGATTCAGGAATTCACATTTCATGAATCACCTGGTTTGGCAATGGCCTGTCAAACATTTTAGAGTTTGTTTTTAACAAAGAGATGGGCTTTCATTAATTAATTCTTAATGGTACATGTATCTGAATGTGTTCATAAATCACCTTCTTCCTTTTTATATATTTTTGTTGATAAATGCCATCTCTCTCTCTCCAGTGTAAATCTTTGAATCTACTTCAGTCTTCATTAAAATGTTGAAATTAATTATTATTAATATTTGATATCCTTTAGATAAGGAATGGTATAAAGAACAAGACATTGATTTCCCCAAATCTATCATTTTTTTTCTTTTCTATGCTATCATTGTATATTGTTTGTATTCATGTTTTTTCTTTGTTTCCACGCCTTGAGCGCCCAGCAGGGTGGATATGTGCGCACTACAAATCTTTATTGTTATTATTATTAAAATCCAGTGACCGATTTTGTTACATTTTGAGTACTGATACCGTAAAGCTCATACCATAAAGCTCATACCATAAAGTAAAGCTCATGTTATTGCATGGTGATGGAATTTGATGGATTGGGGAAGGTACAAATGTACCTGGCATAAGAACATGTTAGGGGGGGGGGGGAGGGGAGGGGAGGGGGCAGGGTGGTAGGGTTGAAAGGTGTGCCTATACTCAGTACTCGTATCATGGTGCAATGCATTTTGTATTTAATAAGGAAACGGCCATATGTATATATATTTTGGTGAAGTGATTTATACATGTTTTGTATGGGGGTAATGGGTACATTATTAATGTATTAGTAATTACATGGAATATTGACCACTGGACACAGGCTTGTGGGCTGAGTTTTTTGTTGGGGGTGTTTGTTTTTTCTTTTCCATTGTTAACACAAAAATACAAACTTTCAAATTATGTTTTATTTAATTACAACACTTTATTGTCTAATTGCTGTACATTGTATATGTACATTGTATACATGCATATATTGTTCATAAGTAACATGTTTGCATGTACATGTATGGGTCTTGCTTTGAAATATATATGGATATATATGATTATACCCTTCCTGCAAAGCTGAAGGGGTATATACTTTATCCACCTTTATCCAACATAAGGGAATTTAATGGGTCCTCAGTTGTTGTTGTCATAAATCCATGGTTGTACAAATCCTGTGTGGATCACAATGGGATCAATAAAGGAAACAATAGCTGGTCATGTGTTTACACAAACATGGGTAGGCCTTCATCATGTTGTGGGGACATTTTCCTTTTGAGAGGGGATTACAGGAGGGTTATGGGACTTATGTCCGTCCCCACCATGTGTTTTGTTCTCATAACATCCATCGAGGGACTTGTGTGTGTGTGGTCCCTAGCCCTGATTATAAGATTGTGTGTGTATAAGACAATTTCTGTAAAGGATTTTGTAACCACCAAAATAAACTTGTACTTGTCGATATAATTACAGTTACACATCTATCAAGAAACTTTTGTATGATTGTATTGGAATATAAAGGGACTGTTTTGATATGAAATATTTATTTCAATGGCAGTTATTGACAGGTAGTTTTATAAGTTGTTTTTTATATTATTATTGCAGGATTATGTCAGTATGTTTTTGATACAACATATGCTTAGTCCAGTTACAAATGGCTACTTCTGTCATTTTGTTTAAATTCAGTTTGTTTCCTTTTACGATTGGAAAAAAAAATTTTTTAAATGTTATGTTTTGTGTTGTTTTTATTTAAGCTTTGGCAGTAGTATTGTCAACTTAGTTTTAAAAGGTATGATATTTGCACGTTTTTGATTTCATCTTTTGTTTAGATGTTTTGCACTTTAGTACATATTATGTTGAAGGGGTCGTTGTCACCCAGTGGTACCCAGGCAATGTACCTACATGTAGGATGGAGATTGTCTAGGTACCATTTGGGAGTACTCTAGGTGACAACGACCCCTTCTGCCTTATGAGTATTTAAATATCCAAGTAAAGGATGGGATAAGTAGTGATCAAACTTAACAGTATGAAAGTTAAACGATGGTGCATTTGGATTTTGTTAATTGAAATATATTTGACTTTCAGTACTTTTAACCCAAACCACCCCCAAATACATCAAAATCCTCCAAGGGGCACTTTTTGGGAAAAATTCAGCACTGTTGAAAACTGGTACTTTCACCTGGCAGGCTATAAGTGCTGAATATGAAAGATCAACAAAAATGCGTGGTGCATTTTGAAGATAAGGGCATGTTTCCAAAGGTGCACTGATGGATTTTGGAGGATTTAGGAAGTTTTCTAGCCAGAATACCTTGGGGGTTATAAGGTTAAAATAGGTGCTGAAATCCCAATGCTGTTCACACATTTTTGCCTTTTTTTATTTTCACGCAAATATTCTACCAATTTCAGATTCAGTCACTACAAAAAGACGGGACAATTTATCATACTTCATCATATTATGTTTTTAAAAATGTCTCAGATTGAATCACCGAGCATCTAGAACCCTAAATCTTCCAGCTGAATCCTCTCCAATATTCATTTTCTTAAAAACATGACTGTGTATTGTGACGAAATCTTTCGTTTGATTTTATGATATACTTCTTGAAAATAAAAATTATTTTTTGTAACTGAATCATGGAAAAGGAGAAAATAAAGTTTGCTTTATTATTTTTGTTTTGTATCAGATGTTATTTTCTTAATGTAAAAGACCTTTATGGAGTGTCGTGGCCGAGCGGTCTAGCGCACCGAAATCAAGTTCTGGTGTTGCCAGCAGCAGGGTGTGGGTTCGAGCCCCGGTCGTGACACTTGTGTCCTTGAGCAAGGTACTTAACCATAATTGCTTCGCCCTTCGGATGGGACGTAAAGCCGTAGGTCCCGTGTGTTGTGTAATGCACGTAAAAACGAATGCGCCTTGAGCACCACTTAGTTGGTGGATACGTACGCTATATAAGTCCAAACATTATTATTATTATTATGTGGCAACCAATGTTGCTTTTCTCACATTCAAATACAAGTTACCAAACTGAGGCTGGCAGGTAAATAGGCTGGCCCCTTTGATGTATTAATTATCAGTGCTTTGATTGTACTTGCACACAGGGAATCGAACCAAGATAGATGCATCGTCAAATAGTTATATAAACAGGAGTGAGTTTGTGTTTTTCAAAATACATTTTTTAATATGATCTTATATTTCACTTGAAATTAAAATTGTTCACTATTTAGAACATTAAGCATATATATTTCTGCAATTCAATATTAACTATTATGTAAACAATTTACTACTGAGAACACAGTATGTATGTGTTTCTGCAATTCCAATACACAATGTAACATAATATGAATCTTAAAATAGTATTGGCATACATTTAAAACAAAACCAATCTGATTTATTTTAGAGAAAAAGAAAGTAAAAAAGTTGCAAGCATACATATAGTTTTATAAACAGTCACAATAGTATATCTGCTTACCATAATGCAAGGTTACAAATGAAGTGTTAAAGGCTCGGTCATACAGGACGCTATAATGCGAACAAAAACATCAAATTGAACAAGTCACACTAGATAAATAAAGTAACGGATATTTAAAGACAGAATGAATCATCGGTTTGTTCACGCTGAAAGTTATGATTTAAATTTGGATGAATCAGTGTTGAGCTGTAAATATGTAATACGGGCCGCCACTGTCAAGGCAAACCCTTTTTCAGCTAGAAAAACTCTTCATATCCAGCAGAATGTTTTCAAAAAATATAGGGGAGGGAATATTATTCAGAAGTAGGTGAGAGAGACACTAAGATGTTGACAGAAGCATAACTGGGTTTCAATTACTCATCACTGGGTTTTGTCTTTGTTTAATCATTCTAACGATGGAACTACAAAGGTACCATAGCAAATTATGTAAAGTTACTTCAAATGGAACTAAATATTAGTTTTGAATCATATCCAGTGTGACCTGGATGAACCATAATTATTTTGTTGGCATTTTCCTTGTTATCCTTATTCACTGCAGTTGGACCGGTGCTTAATAAATCAAACATTAATATATTGTTCTTAATTGGTTTGTCATTTATGGCTATATGAATACATTATTTTATATTTTATGTCACTTTTAAATTACCATATAATCATTTCAAATTATAATAATAATAATAATGGAGGCATTTTTAACCAGTTCGCGTCGGGAATAAAAAAGTTTTTCTGGGCTCCTGTGCGGGTTTCTTTTCCCCACACAAACACGTTAATGGAAGCTTCCACAGCGCGTGGCTACATCTACCGAGCATGTCACTGTACGCTCGGCTCGTTGCCACGTCAACCAAGCATGCATACAAATATTCCGGAGTTTCCTGTGGCGTGTTTAGACGCTCTCCGATCCGTGGTGCAAAAAAAAATTGCGTGTATACACGGCCTCTGACGCTAACTGGTTAAAGCGCTCTTATACGACGTATCGGAGTGCTGTACATTATTACACCTGCTAATCAGGTGCATAAATCATTCCTGAAACCATCTCAGCTCCCTGGGGTGTATACAGCTCAATTGCTGCCATTTCGGCACATATGGGCTAATCTAACACAACAACCAACTCTGCCCTCACAGGTACCCATTTACTCCTGGGTGGAGAGAAGCAATTATGGTAAAGTGTCTTGCTCGAGGACACAAGCACCGCGGTCGCGGTCAGGATTCGAACCCACATTCTGATGACAGCCATCAGAACACAAATCTGATGCACTAAACCGCTCGACCATGGTACTCCAACTTAAATCTATTTTGGTTATTTTGGATTAAGCATGGAATATCTTTACATCTGGCTCATTAGCCCTCCTACAATCAGTGCAATTTTTGAAACAACCCATTCAGGCCACTCCAAGCCATTAGCTGTTGCCAGTGGCCTCCTATGGTTACCCTTCTGTGCACTGTCACACCACTGAGATTGCAGGGTAAAGTGGTCTCCCATCGATACATTGCAGGCCATACTAATATGTTCAAACATTTACAGTGGCCTTGGGTGGCACACAGTTGATTTTGTAAGATTACTTGGAAAGGACAGAATTTTGTGGATCGGAGTGGCCTCCATGTGTAGGAGGGTTAATATGACTTCTTTAACACTAAAGAATGGTCTATCTCTCCATAACAATATTAAATATTAATTCATTAATAGTTTAACTATAATGCATTTTAATGCATTTTATTTACAGCATAATTTCATTAAATCCATCTTCTTTTGTGACCTAGCATTACAAAAAGGTTGCAGGATTGAGTTGAAAGAGATTCCAAAATGATTTTGCCAAACAAAGGCAAATTTTTGGAAAGTTGGAAACAAAGAAATTATGTATTCAACACCTGTGCTATTTGCA
Source organism: Zoroaster sp. YZ-2022 (assembly GCA_029582265.1). Classification (NCBI taxonomy): domain Eukaryota; kingdom Metazoa; phylum Echinodermata; class Asteroidea; order Forcipulatida; family Zoroasteridae; genus Zoroaster; species Zoroaster sp. YZ-2022. The sequence continues at coordinate 15,557,164 of CM055828.1, read as the reverse complement.
CTGTTACAAGTTTGAAAAAAATGGCCACTCAAGGTGTGCATTTGTACCATCCACAAATCTACTGCTTATTCGAACCCACATTCTGACAACTCAGCCATCAGAACACAAATCTGATGCACTAAACCGCTCGACCGTGGCATTCCAACTTAAATCTATTTTGGTTATTTTGGATTAAGCATGGAATATCTTTACATCTGGCTCATTAATATGACTTCTTTAACACTAAAGAATGGTCTATCTCTCCATAACAATATTAAATACTAATTCATTAATAGTTTAACTATATTGCATTTTAATGCATTTTATTTACAGCATTTCATTAAATCCATCTTCTTTTGTGACCTAGCATTACAAAAAGGTTGCAGGATTGAGTTGAAAGAGATTCCAAAATGATTTTGCCAAACAAAGGCAAATTTTTGGAAAGTTGGAAACAAAGAAATTATGTATTCAACACCTGTGCTATTTGCACTGTTACAAGTTTGAAAAAAATGGCCACTCAAGGTGTGCATTTGTACCATCCACAAATCTACTGCTTATTCGAACCCACATTCTGACAACTCAGCCATCAGAACACAAATCTGATGCACTAAACCGCTCGACCGTGGCACTCCAACTTAAATCTATTTTGGTTATTTTGGATTAAGCATGGAATATCTTTACATCTGGCTCATTAATATGACTTCTTTAACACTAAAGAATGGTCTATCTCTCCATAACAATATTAAATACTAATTCATTAATAGTTTAACTATATTGCATTTTAATGCATTTTATTTACAGCATAATTTCATTAAATCCATCTTCTTTTGTGACCTAGCATTACAAAAAGGTTGCAGGATTGAGTTGAAAGAGATTCCAAAATTATTTTGCCAAACAAAGGCAAATTTTTGTTAAGTTGGAAACAAAGAAATTATGTATTCAACACCTGTGCTATTTGCACTGTTACAAGTTTGAAAAAAATGGTCACTGAAGGTGTGCATTTGTACCATCTACAAATCTACTGCTTATAGTTATTATCAATATTGTAACACAACAGACATATTTTGGCAACAATGAGATGTATACATATTGAAACAGAAACACCTAGATCTGAAAGTACACAATGCTCACCTGACCAAAATCACAAAAACTTTGTACAAGTTTTGCTAATCTTACTGAGAAACATCTTTTAGTAGCATGACTTAAATGTTAGTTGGTGAAACTACTGATATGTCAGTTGGTGGAATGACTGATTCACCAGTTCTTGAAATGGTTTATCCATCAGTTCCTGTAATCACTGCTATGTCATCCATTCCTGTAACAGCTGATATGTTGGTTTTTGGAACGCTTCATACATTGGTTCCAGTATCGATCTATTGATCCTAATAATGACTGATACCTTGCAGTCTCTCATCTGGGTAAATATTTCGGAAGGTAAGATTGATACGCATTTCCCTCTCATGGTACTCTTTAGGAACTTGATGCTGAAATCAACAAAGACCAAAACAGAAATTCACAAAAACATTGCTAGGTACAACAACCTCTCGTGCCAGTAATGTCACAGTATGCAATTTATAATGATGTCAAATGTGGCTTAATTGTAATACTATTGTCACGATTACTATTTTTAGAGCATTATGTCACATATAGCACCAAAGCATTCGTACGAACCTTTTTCACCAGATTTAGTAACCAGTGCACATGTTTTATACGTAGGTGATTGTGCATTACATCACCAGTGACATCATGACAAGCTTTATTTAGAAGTGAAATGTTGGGAGTATTTACAAAAAATCTCAGTACATCTATCCTGCTTGGCACTAAAACATTTTTTTGTATTATTATTATTTTTTATTTATTTATTTATTTATTTATTTTTATTTATATATTTTTTTTTGGGGGGGGGAAGAAGTTGGATGGGGGTTGTTATTGGTATAATCCTTCCAAAATTATAAATCCCAGTGTCGCTGCTGATAAATGCATGCATGAAATGCTACCTCATTGCACCATAAGCCTAGTTGCATCAAAATCGGGTAATAAATGAGAACTTAAAATGTGACCCAACCGTACGAAATAAGTCGCAAATGCCTGTATAGGCATTTTCATTTCGTACGGTCAGGTCACAAATGCACCGATACACATAAGGAATTGAAGAACAGACAGCTCACCTGCCAATCATCCTGTGTATGTTCAGACATAATGAGAAGGGTACCATGCTTCAATGGAATCTTCAATCTCTCACTATTGGAGTAATCCCACATATCATAACTTCCCTGCACAAATACAACAACAAAAATGCATTAAACTGGAAGGTACAACATTGGTATCTGGTAACATATGCTCAGGTTTTCAGAAAATACATCGTAAAACTAACCTGTGAAAGTTTCATCTCAATAGGTGCTCACACGTTTTTGAGAAATCAATGTCTGTTAAATATTTGTATGTTTTTGTGTTGAACAAAAAGTTGCCAGATGACAACATAATTCAACATAACAATAACCTTTTTCTCTAAGATGAAATAATAATTCCTCAGGATGATTGATATTTATATCAATTTATTTAAGATAACAATTTATTAATTTGATAATTTGGTAATTACCTGTGTTGTACCTTCACTTTTAAGGTAAGGTAATGGTAAAATAACCAAATAGACCCGTTCAAATTTCAGAATGAGTACTTTTTCCTTAAATCTGAACTCATTTTCACTTTTTTCTTGTGAACAATACAACGTAATAAACTGAAACATTCACAGGTTAGATGTTTAATCTTGATTCAAAAAGCGTAAGCATACTTTAGGAAGAACTTTAGCCAACATGACCAATGCTATACCTTATCTTTAAATGAAATGTTGCCAATTAAAAATAAGTGTTTTGAGTATTAATAATAATTTTTTGAATGCTAAATGCTGTAACCGCCTTTTGCCGTAGACAAGGCGTACATGTTCCATTCACTAGAGTTCATTGGCTGTCAGAAGTATGCAAGCATCAAGTGTATAAATGTGTACACAAGTCTTGTTACCAAAGTGCACTATAGAACAGATCTTCCTTTTCTTCAATACAACTCAATGTGATCAAACCGTGGCTGGAATGGAAAATAGTCTGGCCCCTTTTATGTTTTTGATTATCAGCACTATAAATCATATTTGCATACAGGGAGTCTGACAAATATGGCCGTAACATGATAAAGGTCTATCGGCTAGATGGAGTCCAGAGGACTACAATAAAAGAGTAAGCAGTACCCAAGCAATGTCAAGGAAGGCAAAGTACATTAATTGATAGTCTTTCAAGTCTTTCCTCTTGGAAGACAATGTAGAATGTAAGCCACAAGAAAAACTGTTACCTTAGGAGGTTTCTTACGCATTTCAAACATCCTCTCAGCACCGAGTGACAGTGAAGCAATTGTTGGTTTATCTCTTAAGCCGTATTCATCATCACTATGCCACGCTACTCCATCACGTCCAGAACGATACTTATTTGCTAAAACAGAGTTGAAAGTGATTCCAGCTCTCTCCTCAATTTTGTTCTTCACTTCAAGAAGCTCAGGAGGCCACTGTAAAAGACAATCATATAAAGTCACAGAAAGTTCTACAGAGACCATAACAATTCAAGATTTCAAAAACTTTAAAAAAATACATTAATCTGTAGATTAAGAGCAAGGTGTGTGTTGGCTCTGAGAAGAACCGGTGGCTTGACACCTTCTGAAGATGATTAGAGTATACTGATTGAAACGTTGAGTTAGAACCACACAATTACAACTCCATTACAGATACTACATTCACTAACATGTACAAAACTGTCATAGGAATCTACAATCCCGGCCAAAATAGTTGGGACATGTTACAATAAACATACCCTCCCCTGTCCCCCACTCCCCAATCTCCGCTCCCCGCTCCCCCCACCAATGTTGTTATCTCCAGCCGGAGCACAGACCGCGCAATGAGAGCCAACATTGTCAGGGGGCCAGGGGGGCCAGGGGGGCCAGGGGGCCCAGCGAGATTTGACCGGGATTGTCTGAATTCCCTTGTATGTGAGCGACATGTCCATTTTATCCATGCGCTTATTGTCTGTCTTTGTGAACTCTGTATACTCAGTGTTTCCAGAGTGCTGCGGACAAAAAATACAAACGTTCTACTCGAGTGGGATTCGAACCTACGATCCCCACGTTCCAACGCAGATGTCTTATCCACTACACCACCGTGGTACCCGCTGAGTGGTGGCAAAGGTTGAATTACAGAACATTGGGGAAAAAAGACAACTATATATTTTTTTTTTAATAAATAAAATATTATTGTTGATTTTACCATAATGTGTAATAAGCACTGTATACTCTGTGTTTCCTGAGTGCTGCGGACAAAAATGCACAATAATTCTACTCGGGTGGGACTCGAACCTATGATCCCCGCATTCCACAGGTGTCTTATCTACTATACCACCACGGTATCCGCTGACAAGACCCCAGTTCGATCCCATTCATCTGTCGATGGATAATGTAACCACGGTTCACCACTGTACAATAAAGGAGAGTCACTCCCTTCCTTTCTATTTTGGTTTCGATGGATCGTCAAAATAACGGAATGAGGGGATGAAAACAAATTGAAGAGGCTTGTATGTTGTTTGTGTATCCTAATACGCATTTCGCGTTGAACACAAACTCTCTTTTGGGAACTTATGGACCAAAATGGCATGGTGAATCGTCGCGGTGAACCGTGTACGGTGCACGCGAAAAGCGCATTAGGATACACTATTAGGTTCGAATCCCACCCAAGTAGAATGTTTGTGTATTTTTGTCCGCAACACCTACAATAATATTTTAAATTTAAAATATTTGTTTTAATTTTTCACCAAATAAATGTTCTTTAATTCAACCTTTGGATGCCTTTTCATGTTTGGGAAACAAAACCAAACAAAACAACCCCCAATAAACTGAAATAAAATAAAATTCACAAAGACAGAAACATGTTGTCACTAAAATAGTCTGAGTGATCTCAATGCCACCATGGTGCTATTGGATGATGGTTTTGAGGAGGAGAGTGACGATGATTACGGTGATGATGAAGATGATGAGGATAATGAGGATGAGGATGACGTCCAGCGTCACCTACATCACTGGCATCATCATCATCATGAGATGATCACCAACACCATCACTTGCCTTGTCCCTCAATGTATTGTCCCTGAGACAAAGACAAAGACAAAGACTGCGGTTTGTCCGTGTCTGGTCACGGCTCCGTAGATAAACTCAGAGAAAATTCAGACAATCCCGGCCAAAATAGTTGGGACATGTTACAATAAACATACCCTCCCCTGTACCCCACTCCCCAATCTCCGCTCCCCCCACCAATGTTGTTATCTCCAGCCGGAGCACAGACTGCGCAATGGGGGCCAGGGCGCCGGGGGGGCCCAGCAAGATTTGACCGGGATTGTAGATGATTATGAAATGTGCTATGCATAAAATATGCACCACGTGTTGTGTGTGTCAAGTTGTCTTAATGGCATGGCTAAGTCATTAACAGCAATGGGTTGATTGTCATACCACAGTATTAGCTTGCATCTTGACTTTGGAGTATGCATAAGGATGTTCTCCATACCAAGCAACAAGACGGGGTTCATCATACTCTTCTCCTGAAGAATGATAATGAATCAAACAGATGTAACAGTTGAGGACAGTCAATCTTGGATTGAAAGCCACTATACACATTAGGCCTTTTCACACTACAGAAAATCTCCGGGTTGGACACGGGTCCGACACGTGTAATCTTGACTGACCTTTTCACACTGTAAAATGTAACACGGCGCCGATCCGTGTAAGATGCTCGATCCGTGTCGAAACTAACCCTGCTCATGAGGTGGGTTGAGAGCTTTCGATCCGTGTTGAGACCGCCGACACGTGTTGAAAGCGCCGCGAAAGTGTAGTGTGAAAAGTCACTGGGTTGATTTTCGATCCGTGTGCATTATTGTAGTTATGAAACAACGAACAAACTAATGACCTTTGCTCGCAACGCAGTGTCGCAATGCAGTGTGGGACTTTCTGCTGTGACCAGTGTAGACTCGAGCGTAGTGTGAAATGATCGAGCAATTACACGTGTCGGATCCGTGTCGGATAGTTACACGTGTAACCCCAAAACGGATAGTGTGAAATCATACCGGAATTGAACCGTGTTGAAATTCTTCAGAGTCAACACGGAGTGGAACCGTGTACACTTCTACACGTGTAAGAGGTACATAGTGTGAAAAGGCCTTATTAGTATTCTCAAAAACATAAATGATTAGAGTTGTACACAAAACTTACTTGGCTTGGTGTAAAGTTGGTTTTGGTATCAATCCTTTGAATTATTTTGGTGCTATTGTTTTAGTAAAATTACTGATTTCTGTCACGTTGAAATATGATCAATGTTCACAAATGCATTTTCAAAATGAAAATTATTAGTCATGTTGTGTAGTGGACTTTATCCTGAAGTTTGATCCCTGAAAACAGGTCTTTGCGATTACCAACAGTGTATAGTGACTATGGCGAATAGTGATAATTCAATGATAAGGTTACTCAGGATAAATAATAATTGTAAAAATAAATCAGTCACACTTTTGGTGAATTAAACTAGACTCCCCACGACACACAGACTTCTCATTTACTGCAAGGAGTTCAAGGTTCCCACTCACTTTTTTTTATTTAAAACAAATATCCCTAAATCATTATGACTATGAGAAAATGGTTTTGATTTAACATTCATAAATGCCCAAGACAGTTTAGACAATCTGACAAAACGTAATCATGTGGGGTGTATTAACGGATGGTAAAGACATTGTTGATCTAAATCAGAGCAGCGCATATGTGCCAGCTGTTTGCCAGCTGCTCTGTGCAATGCGGATTTGAACCAATCAGAGCGACGAAGACTGTTTCGCATCATGCGCCTGACTCAAGTACATGTACTTTGAAAGTGATTCGTGTCCCCAAAACATGAATTTGCTCATTTCTATTTAGCTTTATTCGACATAAATTACAAATTATTTACATTTTGAAAACAAAATCACTACGGGCATTTATGAATGGGAATAAAAGTTTGATGCAGGTTAATGATCTGTATGTGGTCAAGGGCATAACCATGCCCAAAACCGATCATTTACCTGTGGTAAAGACCGCGCGACAAACTTCCCTTATTAACATCATCTCTCAGCAGTCCTCATGCCTCCCAAACCGTGTGAAAAATTCATTATCAAGACAATCTATGGAATGATTTCCAATGAGAACTTACCCGCTCTGTTCTTATTAACTTGCTGTTTCCAGTTAATGCTCTCATCAAGATTACTGAAGAATCTATCAGCTTCCTCTTGTCCTAAGAAGTCATGAATCAGCTCCACCCTGCACAACAAAAACAATAAATATTTCAAAAACAATAAAAGGGCAGTTCCAAAACTGATGTACATGTACATCAGATACCAGCATGTTATGTTCTTACATGTATATTAAGTAAAGACTGTTTGCCATGACACTATGTAAATATTCTCTTTTGAGTAGTAGAAAAGAACCAGTTAGTTACAACTCCACGTTTCGATCAGTATGATGCTCTCATCATCTTCAGGAGGGCATTCTCCTGAAGACGATCAGAGCATACTGATGTACATGCATATCATAAAAGTCTAATTAATATTGCAAAGCTTGACTGAGAGATGGAACATAGCAACAGTCGCTATGAAATAGCATAAAGCCTATTAGTCAGTCTATACAGGTCGCATTACTCTTTTAACACCAGTGCAAAGCTAAACCATGATAACACACTGAAAGATTATAGTTTGATGAAATTCTTGCGTCAGGTGATAAACAATTGATTTAATTTTGCCCTACACCGACGTGTGTATAGCACTGTATACTCAGTGCTTTCCGAGTGTCTATGGAAAAAACTTCACAGGCGACTCGGGCGGGATTCGAACCCACGACCTGCTTACTAGTGCAGACGTCTTAATCAACAAGCTTGCCCGATGTCGATTGGCTGGCTAGAATCCTATATAGCAACGGGTGCCGCGATTTTTATAGTTTGATGAAAGATTATTATGTTTCAAATTCATCACAATATAATGTTTCCACTATACTTACACCGATGGCCCAGAAGGTTCTGAACTCAGGTCCTGCTTCCCATTTTCACTGTAAAATTGTAGCAAAAAATAACATCAGAGAAAAATGCAAAATCATATTAATTGTTGTATAGAAATGTTCAGTTGTCATGCAATGTTACAGTCCAACCTTGAAAAACTGGTGTACTCAAAAATGGGGAGCAAATTCAGCAAGAATGCAAGTGACAGCAATAGCTCTCTGCTACAACAGCACAGTATATACATGTGGTGCATGCATGACGTGCCCTAAGCAAATATTGCATCCAAAAGACACCCGGATGCATTACTGGATAATACCTTGAGTTAATCTACATTATCAAGCTGCTTTAATGTCTTTGACAATTTCGACTCCAAGCAATTATTCCATCTCAAGGGGTCAATAAAAAAAGATCAAGAAATTCCACATCCAAACCTAACAGATTAATGTTACTTACTTTATCATTCTTTCTAGAGGCTTTGTTTGTATGTTAATGGGTTCAGCAGGTGCCTCATACATGTATCTGTTCACATCAGATGGCTGGCCAATGTTGTTATGAAGATGATTACAAGCAGATTGTTCATGGTATGGACCTGGACTCCTAGCATGGTACAATGGTTGTGATGCCCTTCTTCTAGGTTGACCTTGAGATCTTCCTCTTCCCCCTCGACTTACTTGTAAAGGTGCCCAGCCTCCCTGGATCCGACTTTGTTGGCGTTTATTTCCCCTTCCACGTACAGGCTATCAAATCAAATCAAACAGCAAACTACTGAACACAAACTGAATGAAAATGGGATCTCGAGCAATTTGACTTTTCCCAGTCACTTAATGTGATACATCTTAATGGAATAGTAGTCTGCCACAGCCAGGATTGCCAGCTGATGGTCATCTACTTTGATTGTGATTCCCTTTGGCCAGGACAGACCCTGAACAATACAGCTGAGGAATCTACCTTCAGCATCATAATGGTGAATATGACCAGTGTTGGAACCATTGTGAACTGCAAGGTAGATCCCTGAGCTGTCACCGCATACACCTCTGCAAGATTCAACTTGCTGGCCTTTGATGGCGGGTGTGATTGTGAGTAATGAAGTACCATCATCATTGATAATGTCAACTTCTTGTTGGTTACCACTGACCACAACTCGATTATTACTGTCAATGGCCATGAAGTAAGGTGCTATCTTTACCGGTATGGTTCGTAACAGCGAACCATCATTTGGGCTGTGTTCAGTCAACATCATCCTGTTTACATCACCGACTATGATAATACTGTCATTCTTGACAGCAACAGTCTGGAGATCCACTGCTGTCTTCCCCACCTCGCTCTGAGGCTCTGTGGGGGAGTCAAAAGCCATTGTGACATCATTGTTGTACATCTTATCATTGTTGTACATCTTGACATTGTTGGTGTTGTCCACAACCACTAAGTGATTGTGGACAGTTGCAATGTCATATGGATCTGAAAAAGAAAAAAGAAAAAAGAAAAAAGAATAATTATCATGGAGATATTAAGGCAGCACAAAGATACAGCAATGATGTGTTATGTTTCACAAGTTTTACTCAAATGATTTTATCAGCGACTTGAAATTTTGAGTTTTGAACTTTCAAATTTAATTGTTCACTTTTATCAAAATAGAACAAAACATTTTAAACATTTTTGGAAATTCTGCATGAAACATTTTGTTACTTTTAGAGGGAACAGATCAGATGGGAATCTTCAGAAGATTTAGTGTTACCCTGCCAGGTTACAAATGAAGTGTTAAAGGCTCGGTCATACAGGACGCTATAATGCGAACAAAAACATCAAATTGAACAAGTCACACTAGATACAATAAAGTAACGGATATTTAAAGACAGAATGAAACATCGGTTTGTTCACGCTGAAAGTTATGATTTAAATTTAGATGAATCAGTGTTGAGCTTGTAAATATGTAATACGGGCTGCCACTGTCAAGACATACCAAAATGGCAAACCCTTTTTCAGCTAGAAAAACTCTTCATATCCAGCAGAATGTTTTCAAAAAATATAGGGGAGGGAATATTATTCAGAAGTAGGTGAGAGAGACACTAAGATGTTGACAGAAGCATAACTGGGTTTTTACTCATCACTGGGTTTCAATTAATCATCACTGGGTTTTGTCTTTGTTTAATCATTCTAATGATGGAACTACAAAGGTACCATAGCAAATTATGTAAAGTTACTTCAAATGGAACTAAATATTAGTTTTGAATCATATCCAGTGTGACCTGGATGAACCATAATTATTTTGTTGGCATTTTCCTTGTTATCCTTATTCACTGCAGTTGGACCGGTGCTTAATAAATCAAACATTAATATATTGTTCTTAATTGGTTTGTCATTTATGACTATATGAATACATTATTTTATATTTTATGTCACTTTTAAATTACCATATAATCATTTCAAATTATAATAATAATAATAATGGAGGCATTTTTAACCAGTTCGCGTCGGGAATAAAAAAAGTTTTTCTGGGCCCCTGTGCGGGTTTCTTTTCCCCACACAAACACGTTAATGGAAGCTTCCACAGCGCGTGGCCACGTCTACCGAGCATGTCACTGTATGCTCGGCTCGTTGCCACGTCAACCAAGCATGCATACAAATATTCCGGAGTTTCCTGTGGCGTGTTTAGACGCTCTCCGATCCGTGGTGCAAAAGAAAATTGCGTGTATACATGGCCTCTGACGCTAACTGGTTAAAGCGCGCTTATACGACGTATCGGAGTGCTGTACATTATTACCCCTGCTCATCAGGTGCATAAACCATTCCAGAAACCATCTCAGCTCCCTGGGGTGTATACAGCTCAATTGCTGCCATTTCGGCGCATATGGGCAATTCTAACACAACAACCAACTCTGCCCTCACAGGTACCCATTTACTCCTGGGTGGAGAGAAGCAATTATGGTAAAGTGTCTTGCTCGAGGACACAAGCACCCCGGTTGCGGTCGGGATTCGAACCCACATTCTGATGACTCAGCCATCAGAACACAAATCTGCTGCACTAAACCGCTCGGCCATGGCACTCCAACTTAAATCTATTTTGGTTATTTTGGATTAAGCATGGAATATCTTTACATCTGGCTCGTTAATATGACTTCTTTAACACTAAAGAATGGTCTATCTCTCCATAACAATATTAAATATTAATTTTAATAGTTTAACTATAATGCATTTTAATGCATTTTATTTACAGCATAATTTCATTAAATCCATCTTTTGTGACCTACATGTAGCATTACAAAAAGGTTGCAGGATTGAGTTGAAAGAGATTCCAAAATTATTTTACCAAACAAAGGCAAATTTTGGAAAGTTGGAAACAAAGAAATAATGTATTCAACACCTGTGCTATTTGCACTGTTACAAGTTTGAAAAAAATGGTCACTGAAGGTGTGCATTTGTACCATCTACAAATCTACTGCTTATAGTTATCAATATTGTAACACAACAGACATCATATTTTGGCAACAATGAGATGTTTACATATTGAAACAGAAACACCTAGATCTGAAAGTACACAATGCTCACCTGACCAAAATCACAAAAACTTTGTACAAGTTTTGCTAATCTTACTGAGAAACATCTTTTAGTAGCATGACTTAAATGTTAGTTGGTGAAACTACTGATATGTCAGTTGGTGGAATGACTGATTCATCAGTTCTTGAAATGATTTATCCATCAGTTCCTGTAACAACTGAATCCATTTGTTCTGGTAATCACTGCTATGTCATCCATTCCTGTAACAGCTGATATGTTGGTTTTTGGAACGCTTCATACATTGGTTCCAGTATCGATCTATTGATCCTAATAATGACTGATACCTTGCAGTCTCTCATCTGGGTAAATATTTCGGAAGGTAAGATTGATACGCATTTCCCTCTCATGGTACTCTTTAGGAACTTGATGCTGAAATCAACAAAGACCAAAACAGAAATTCACAAAAACATTGCTAGGTACAACAACCTCTCGTGCCAGTAATGTCACAGTATGCAATTTATAATGATGTCAAATGTGGCTATTTTTAGAGCATTATGTCACATATAGCACCAAAGCATTCGTACGAACCTTTTTCACCAGATTTAGTAACCAGTGCACATGTTTTATACGTAGGTGATTGTGCATTACATCACCAGTGACATCATGACAAGCTTTATTTAGAAGTGAAATGTTGGGAGTATTTACAAAAAATCTCAGTACATCTATCCTGCTTGGCACTAAAACATTTGTTTGTATTATTATTATTTTTTTTTTTGGGGGGGGAAGAAGTTGGATGGGGGTTGTTATTGGTATAATCCTTCCAAAATTATAAATCCCAGTGTCACTGCTGATAAATGCATGCATGGAATGCTACCTCCTTGCACCATAAGCCTAGTTGCATCAAAATCGGGTAATAAATGAGAACTTAAAATGTGACCCAACCGTACGAAATAAGTCGCAAATGCCTGTATAGGCATTTTCATTTCGTACGGTCAGGTCACAAATGCACCGATACACATAAGGAATTGAAGAACAGACAGCTCACCTGCCAATCATCCTGTGTATGTTCAGACATAATGAGAAGGGTACCATTCTTCAATGGAATCTTCAATCTCTCACTATTGGAGTAATCCCACATATCATAACTTCCCTGTACAAATACAACAACAAAAATGCATTAAACTGTAAGGTACAACATTGGTATCTGGTAACATATGCTCAGGTTTTCAGAAAATACATCGTAAAACTAGAGTGTGAAAGTTTCATCTCAATAGGTGCTCACACGTTTTTGAGAAATCAATGTCTGTTAAATATTTGTATGTTTTTGTGTTGAACAAAAAGTTGCCAGATGACAACATAATTCAACATAACAATAACCTTTTTCTCTAAGATGAAATAATAATTCCTCAGGATGATTGATATTTATATCAATTTATTTAAGATAACAATTTATTAATTTGATAATTTGGTAATTACCTGTGTTGTACCTTCACTTTTAAGGTAAGGTAATGGTAAAATAACCAAATAGACCCGTTCAAATTTCAGAATGAGTACTTTTTCCTTAAATCTGAACTCATTTTCACTTTTTTCTTGTGAACAATACAACGTAATAAACTGAAACATTCACAGGTTAGATGTTTAATCTTGATTCAAAAAGCGTAAGCATACTTTAGGAAGAACTTTAGCCAACATGACCAATGCTATACCTTATCTTTAAATGAAATGTTGCCAATTAAAAATAAGTGTTTTGAGTATTAATAATAATTTTTTGAATGCTAAATGCTGTAACCGCCTTTTGCCGTAGACAAGGCGTACATGTTCCATTCACTAGAGTTCATTGGCTGTCAGAAGTATGCAAGCATCAAGTGTATAAATGTGTACACAAGTCTTGTTACCAAAGTGCACTATAGAACAGATCTTGCTTTTCTTCAATACAACTCAATGTGATCAAACCGTGGCTGGAATGGAAAATAGTCTGGCCCCTTTTATGTTTTTGATTATCAGCACTATAAATCATATTTGCATACAGGGAGTCTGACAAATATGGCCGTAACATGATAAAGGTCTATCGGCTAGATGGAGTCCAGAGGACTACAATAAAAGAGTAAGCAGTACCCAAGCAATGTCAAGGAAGGCAAAGTACATTAATTGATAGTCTTTCAAGTCTTTCCTCTTGGAAGACAATGTAGAATGTAAGCCACAAGAAAAACTGTTACCTTAGGAGGTTTCTTACGCATTTGAAACATCCTCTCAGCACCGAGTGACAGTGAAGCAATTGTTGGTTTATCTCTTAAGCCGTATTCATCATCACTATGCCACGCTACTCCATCACGTCCAGAACGATACTTATTTGCTAAAACAGAGTTGAAAGTGATTCCAGCTCTCTCCTCAATTTTGTTCTTCACTTCAAGAAGCTCAGGAGGCCACTGTAAAAGACAATCATATAAAGTCACAGAAAGTTCTACAGAGACCATAACAATTCAAGATTTCAAAAACTTTAAAAAAATACATTAATCTGTAGATTAAGAGCAAGGTGTGTGTTGGCTCTGAGAAGAACCGGTGGCTTGACACCTTCTGAAGATGATTAGAGTATACTGATTGAAACGTTGAGTTAGAACCACACAATTACAACTCCATTACAGATACTACATTCACTAACATGTACAAAACTGTCATAGGAATCTACAATCCCGGCCAAAATAGTTGGGACATGTTACAATAAACATACCCTCCCCTGTCCCCCATTCCCAATCTCCGCTCCCCGTTCCCCCCACCAATGTTGTTATCTCCAGCCGGAGCACAGACCGCGCAATGAGAGCCAACATTGTCAGGGGGCCAGGGGGCCCAGCGAGATTTAACCGGGATTGTCTGAATTCCCTTGTATGTGAGCGACATGTCCATTTTATCCATGCGCTTATTGTCTGTCTTTGTGAACTCTGTATACTCAGTGTTTCCAGAGTGCTGCGGACAAAAAATACAAACGTTCTACTCGAGTGGGATTCGAACCTACGATCCCCACGTTCCAACCCAGATGTCTTATCCACTACACCACCGTGGTACCCGCTGAGTGGTGGCAAAGGTTGAATTACAGAACATTGGGGAAAAAAGACAACTATATTTTTTTTTTAAATAAATAAAATATTATTGTTGATTTTACCATAATGTGTAATAAGCACTGTATACTCTGTGTTTCCTGAGCGCTGCGGACAAAAATGCACAATAATTCTACTCGGGTGGGACTCGAACCTATGATCCCCGCATTCCACAGGTGTCTTATCTACTATACCACCGCGGTATCCGCTGACAAGACCCCAGTTCGATCCCATTCATCTGTCGATGGATAATGTAACCACGGTTCACCACTGTACAATAAAGAAGGAGAGTCACTCCCTTCCTTTCTATTTTGGTTTCGATGGATCACCGTTGGATTTTTCGTCAAAATAACGGAATGAGGGGATGAAAACAAATTGAAGAGGCTTGTATGTTGTTTGTGTATCCTAATACGCATTTCGCGTTGAACACAAACTCTCTTTTGGGAACTTATGGACCAAAATGGCATGGTGAACCGTCGCGGTGAACCGTCGCGGTGAACCGTGTACGGTGCACGCGAAAAGCGCATTAGGATACACTATTAGGTTCGAATCCCACCCAAGTAGAATGTTTGTGTATTTTTGTCCGCAACACCTACAATAATATTTTAAATTTAAAATATTTGTTTTAATTTTTCACCAAATAAATGTTCTTTAATTCAACCTTTGGATGCCTTTTCATGTTTGGGAAACAAAACCAAACAAAACAACCCCCAATAAACTGAAATAAAATAAAATTCACAAAGACAGAAACATGTTATCACTAAAATAGTCCGAGTGATCTCAATGCCACCATGGTGCTATTGGATGATGGTTTTGAGGAGGAGAGTGACGATGATTACGGTGATGATGAGGATAATGAGGATGAGGATGACGTCCAGCGTCACCTACATCACTGGCATCATCATCATCATGAGATGATCACCAACACCATCACTTGCCTTGTCCCTCAATGTATTGTCCCTGAGACAAAGACAAAGACTGCGGTTTGTCCGTGTCTGGTCACGGCTCCGTAGATAAACTCAGAGAAAATTCAGACAATCCCGGCCAAAATAGTTGGGACATGTTACAATAAACATACCCTCCCCTGTCTCCCACTCCCCAATCTCCGCTCCCCGCTCCCCCCACCAATGTTGTTATCTCCAGCCGGAGCACAGACTGCGCAATGGGGGCCAGGGGGCCGGGGGGGCCCAGCAAGATTTGACCGAGATTGTAGATGATTATGAAATGTGCTATGCATAAAATATGCACCACGTGTTGTGTGTGTCAAGTTGTCTTAATGGCATGGCTAAGTCATTAACAGCAATGGGTTGATTGTCATACCACAGTATTAGCTTGCATCTTGACTTTGGAGTATGCATAAGGATGTTCTCCATACCAAGCAACAAGACGGGGTGTATCATACTCTTCTCCTGAAGAATGATAATGAATCAAACAGATGTAATAGTTGAGGACAGTCAATCTTGGATTAAAAGCCACTATACACTATTAGTATTCTCAAAAACATAAATGATTAGAGTTGTACACAAAACTTACTTGGCTTAGTGTAAAGTTGGTTTTGGTATCAATCCTTTGAATTATTTTGGTGCAAACCAAAAATTAATTGGTGAATTGAAAAATTATTTGGTGAATTATTTTGGTGCAAACCGAAACGATAGCTATTGTTTTAGTAAAATTACTGATTTCTGTCACGTTGAAATATGATCAATGTTCAGAAATGCATTTTCAAAATGAAAATTATTAGTCATGTTGTGTAGTGGACTTTATCCTGAAGTTTGATCCCTGAAAACAGGTCTTTGCGATTACCAACAGTGTATAGTGACTATGGCGAATAGTGATAATTCAATGATAAGGTTACTCAGGATAAATAATAATTGTAAAAATAAATCAGTCACACTTTTGGTGAATTAAACTAGACTCCCCACGACACACAGACTTCTCATTTACTGCAAGGAGTTCAAGGTTCCCACTCACTTTTTTTTATTTAAAACAAATATCCCTAAATCATTATGACTATGAGAAAATGGTTTTGATTTAACATTCATAAATGCCCAAGACAGTTTAGACAATCTGACAAAACGTAATCATGTGGGGTGTATTAACGGATGGTAAAGACATTGTTGATCTAAATCAGAGCAGCACATATGTGCCAGCTGTTTGCCAGCTGCTCTGTGCAATGCGGATTTGAACCAATCAGAGCGACGAAGATTGTTTCGCATCATGCGCCTGACTCAAGTACATGTACTTTGAAAGTGATTCGTGTCCCCAAAACATGAATTTGCTCATTTCTATTTAGCTTTATTCGACAAAAATTACAAATTATTTACATTTTGAAAACAAAATCACTACGGGCATTTATGAATGGGAATAAAAGTTTGATGCAGGTTAATGATCTGTATGTGATCAAGGGCATAACCATGCCCAAAACCGATCATTTACCTGTGGTAAAGACCGCGCGACAAACATTCCCTTATTAACATCATCTCTCAGCAGTCCTCATGCCTCCCAAACCGTGTGAAAAATTCATTATCAAGACAATCTACGGAATGATTTCCAATGAGAACTTACCCGCTCTGTTCTTATTAACTTGCTGTTTCCAATTAATGCTCTCATCAAGATTACTGAAGAATCTATCAGCTTCCTCTTGTCCTAAGAAGTCATGAATCAGCTCCACCCTGCACAACAAAAACAATAAATATTTCAAAAACAATAAAAGGGCAGTTCCAAAACTGATGTACATGTACATCAGATACCAGCATGTTATGTTCTTACATGTATATTAAGTAAAGACTGTTTGCCATGACACTATGTAAATATTCTCTTTTGAGTAGTAGAAAAGAACCAGTTAGTTACAACTCCACGTTTCGATCAGTATGATGCTCTCATCATCTTCAGGAGGGCATTCTCCTGAAGACGATCAGAGCATACTGATGTACATGCATATCATAAAAGTCTAATTAATATTGCAAAGCTTGACTGAGAGATGGAACATAGCAACAGTCGCTATGAAATAGCATAAAGCCTATTAGTCAGTCTATACAGGTCGCATTACTCTTTTAACACCAGTGCAAAGCTAAACCATGATAACACACTGAAAGATTATAGTTTGATGAAATTCTTACGTCAGGTGATAAACAATTGATTTAATTTTGCCCTACACCGACGTGTGTATAGCACTGTATACTCAGTGCTTTCCGAGTGTCTATGGAAAAAACTTCACAGGCGACTCGGGCGGGATTCGAACCCACGACCTGCTTACTAGTGCAGACGTCTTAATCAACAAGCTTGCCCGATGTCGATTGGCTGGCTAGAATCCTATATAGCAACGGGTGCTGCGATTTTTATAGTTTGATGAAAGATTATTATGTTTCAAATTCATCACAATATAATGTTTCCACTATACTTACACCGATGGCCCAGAAGGTTCTGAACTCAGGTCCTGCTTCCCATTTTCACTGTAAAATTGTAGCAAAAAATAACATCAGAGAAAAATGCAAAATCATATTAATTGTTGTATAGAAATGTTCAGTTGTCATGCAATGTTACAGTCCAACCTTGAAAAACTGGTGTACTCAAAAATGGGGAGCAAATTCAGCAAGAATGCAAGCGACAGCAATAGCTCTCTGCTACAACAGCACAGTATATGCATGTGGTGCATGCATAACGTGCCCTAAGCAAATATTGCATCCAAAAGACACCCGGATGCATTACTGGATAATACCTTGAGTTAATCTACATTATCAAGCTGCTTTAATGTCTTTGACAATTTCGATTCCAAGCAATTATTCCATCTCAAGGGGTCAATAAAAAAAGATCAAGAAATTCCACATCCAAACCTAACAGATTAATGTTACTTACTTTATCATTCTTTCTAGAGGCTTTGTTTGTACATGTATGTTAATGGGTTCAGCAGGTGCCTCATACATGTATCTGTTCACATCAGATGGCTGGCCAATGTTGTTATGAAGATGATTACAAGCAGATTGTTCATGGTATGGACCTGGACTCCTAGCATGGTACAATGGTTGTGATTCCCTTCTTATAGGTTGACCTTGAGATCTTCCTCTTCCTCTTCCCCCTCGACTTACTTGTAAAGGTGCCCAGCCTCCCTGGATCCGACTTTGTTGGCGTTTATTTCCCCTTCCATGTACAGGCTATCAAATAAAATCAAACAGCAAAGTACTGAACACAAACTGAATGAAAATGGGATCTCGGCAATTTGACTTTTCCCAGTCAAACTGTTTGCAAAACAAGATCACGGTTCATTCCCATTTCAGAAGATAAAGGGTTGTTGCCCATAAACCTTTCCAGCAAAACACATTTCATGCTGAAAAACAGGCAGTTTTTATTGCCCAAATCTTCTCAGGCTTACTTGCCCAATAATGCTGAAATTGATCGAATATGTAAGTACCCCTCTAAAAAAACACACACATGGTTATTTTTTGGTAACACTATATGTTTCATCATGTGTCAGCAGTGCAGCATGTGCCTCGCCCGCCAATCAACACATTTTGCAAGTTCTCTGAACAGATTCCGATTATACATGTACATGTATGTTGGCGCCAAGAATATGCCCTATTGTGCCCAACTAAGGTGCTGTGAATCTTTAAGAATACAATTAAAAGCTAATTACTCATGTTATATCATATTGTATTTCAAGCCACTCACAACTTTGCCAAAGAAAATTGCGTGATTTCTTTTCTGAATACAAAAATGGGTAAATTTTGACGCTCTCTTGTTCAGAGTTAATAAAAAATCCCTGGAGAAACCTCACCGTTGTACCACCTTGATTGTGTTGATAGCCAGATGCTGCTGCCATCTTCAATGATACTTCCTCTCTGGTGGTATGACTTCTTAGATGCTTCTATCCTATTCAAATGATCTAAAAATGAAAAGGTTTGGTGAAAATATGGGGGTGATGAACAACAACTTTTATACGGAAGGTTGTAACACTTCAGGGGGTCGCATGCATGTATGCCGTCTCTGACTCACTGTAGCATTCATTATGCACAATGGTATGTACATCTAATAGGGTGATCCTATCATTACTGACATGTTAGTAGCATCACTCATTTGCTAGCAATAATGGCTGACAAATTAGCGTACCTTTCTTCATGCTTAATAGATAGCAGTAAGTACAAAGTCGGCTGCTTAACGGCTCTATGAAACTGGGCCCTGAGCTAGGCTGTTGCTAGGCATTTAACAATAAATTTCCCTGATATTGCACTCTTACAAGATAATGTATGAGATAAAAACAGGCAGATTTTTAAAATGAGATATTTTTACTTGAACGAAATAGCAAAATCATGCAAATCTACCATAAGCCTGGGCGTTTGCCAGTGGTTATCAAGAAAAGACTGGTCTCTTTTCACTTCAACATTACTTTTCAGTGTTAGGAACTAGCTTTTTGGCACACAAAATGTCAAGTGACTGAAAGTGCCTAACATTACTTCCACATTTTAATATTTTAATGTGCGTTTCATTTTTGTGACTGTGAGTTTGAGTTAGCAAAATAAATTTTTCAGAAGAGTGCTGACACTAGACAGTAAACGGCCGTTTAACGTCATTTGTTTACTTTATGCATGTCATTTGTTTACTTTATGCATGTCATTTGTTTACTTTACGCATGTCATTTGTTTACTTTACGCATGTCATTTGTTTACTTTACGCATGTCATTTGTTTACTTTACGCATGTCATTTGTTTACTTTACGCATGTCATTTGTTTACTTTACGCATGTCATTTGTTTACTTTATGCATGTCATTTGTTTACTTTACGGCTTTACGCATGTCATTTGTTTACTTTACGGCTTTACGCATGTCATTTGTTTACTTTACGCATGTCATTTGTTTACTTTATGCCTAGTCCAAATAAGGACTCCATCTCTGTATACACCAAAATGGAGTGCTATCAGACAGCAGGTCAGTCGCCGCACAGAAAATGTCTTTTGTGACATTATTTAAATCTTACCTGTGTGGGGAGACTGAAATTCGGTACTAAAATTCCATGAACAACATAATGGAAAGCACCAAGTCATTTTATTGAAAGAAAATCCAGATGTAATGTTGAAGAAATCCTTGCGTTTCGATGGTTGTTCATCATTTCAACAAAACGGCTGCATAAAATATTCCATGCAGCAGGTTTTATGTATGCTCGTCACGCTCGTACTGTATGTACATGTATGCCAACGCACTTGTGCCGACACTGGCATATTTTTGTTGTTGTAACGCTCAAGTTACAATGCATCTCAGCGAGGTTTGAGTTTTAATTAAATAATCCCAAGATTCAACGTCAAAGAATTACTTAAGTTTTGATGACTGTTCGTTACAACAAAAATATGACAGTTTTGGCACAAGTGCATCGGCGTACATACCAGCGTGACAACCTGATTGTATTTAGTCATGGGATTCTAGCAGCTTCAGCAGCTTCACCAGCTTCACACAGGTAAAAAATTCAGCAATTTATGATTTTACACAAAATATTTGTTTTCCGTATTAGCAATTGTTTTGTTAAATCCTGGACGTCACCATAGTACACAAAGGTGAAAGTCCAACCTGGGCTACTTTATGCCTTGATGATTGTGTGGTTTGCAGTTTGCAGACGACAGAAATGGCCAACAACAACATCTCACACACATCCTCCATGCACACATATAGTAGGTATAACACCCAAATGCAAGTTAACACATTTGCCTATGTGCCACCATGTAAAAAAAAATATATATATATTTTTGAACCCATACAAGCTAAACGGTCCAAAAACTTCCCACAATAGTCACATTGTAGTATAATAACCTCTTCAATTTAAGACCATCCACAAGATTATTGATGAGATATTTGTCCAGAAATGTGCGTAGTTTTGAGGACGACTTTTTGGTCGTGACTCAGACAGATTGCCGATTTGACCTGACTTTTGACACTTGATCCGGTTTTGAGGTCTTGATATTTCGATAAAAGTTGAAGGGTCAATGTGTGAAGCATGATCACTTTATTATACCAAGCCATTTTAAATGGAGAAAAAAGTATTTGACAGGTAAGAAATTGTTAACTTTCCGGCATTTTTAGTCCAAAAAATGTAAGATTTTTAAATAAAAAGTGTTCAAATTTATATTAAATCAATGGCCACATTTTGGCAACACAGATTTTAATATTATCTGGACTGTTTTTGAGCAATATAAACAAAAACTGTTGGTGAAAATTATCGCGACTTCTCGCGAAAAGGGTATTTCTGGGGTCATATCAACATGGCCAATTGTTGCGCGATGATGGTGGATATGCATGTATGTACGCATATATGGTCTCGGAGGAATATTAAAGTTCAAGTTCAGAAATTGTTACTGTTGTACAGTATTAATCCGTCGAAATGATTGATACATTGCATGGTTATTATTTAACAGCGAAGTGTAACATTTTTTTAAACTTTTTTTTCACTTAACTGGGCCTTAAATGATTGGAATTAACACTTTACTATTTTTTTTAAATTTTTATTTTTATATTCTATGACCACAAAAACATCAAATTTAAAATAAAAAACATGCTCCAAGTAGGGGTGACGATATTGAATTTTTTTTTATAGTCGATTATCGACGGCATGATATTGGCTAGGCTTGGGCAATATCAATTTTTTTTCATCCATGATATATCGTCAAACATATATCGCGATTTTCGATAATATCGCAATTTGTATTTTTTAAGCATGAGTGCTTTAAAGCTGATAATAACAGGGATGTACCCATCTATAAGCATCACAATAAATTGCCAGTGCTTATCTGAGAGACATGTGCAATCACGCCGTTCACGAGTGCACCATGGCCATTGGCAAATTCGTTTGCATAATAATTATGTGGGACAGTTACTGCGTCGTACGTCCCAATCAAATCATCATGCGAGTTCATGTGATTTGTATTCCACGTGACTGGGTCATACATGTAGTATAAACACGTGACTAGGTTTAAACCATGTGATTGTGACACGCCATTTGCACTTGGATTGTACTCGCACTATTTTAAATAAACGTCAATTATGGTTAGACAGTGAGATGTAAACATTGTCCACACATTGTTGGATCAAATACCCCATTCAATCCCCAACACTTAATCCGTCTGAATAGATTTCTTTGAGTGGCGGTGGATTTTAAACAACACCCTGTCACTGTCAGCTGGCGGCTCCTTTGTGATCTGACAGTTGGCTTACCACAGAAGTAGTTCGATTTTGTTTCCCACTTCCAAAAGCTGAAAAGACTTCCATTTAAGTTTTTTCCATGGAATTTCTGACCCGACTGACAATCAAGGATTTTTTTTTAATCGAGATATATTTTTTGCCGATATCTTGACAATTTGAAAAGTTCTCGATATCATAATCGAATAAATAAAAATATCGCGATACTCGATATTATCATGTCAATGCCCAAGCCTAATATCGCATCTCAATACGCGGATTTTTTAAATACATGAAAAAATGTATGTATCGAACATTAGCGACATTGGACGCCGATATATTTACTACTTTTACATGCAAGTTCTACAGGGAAGTTGCATATGTAATAAATGGTTACTCCAAACAGTCGCTCCAAAACAAGCCGAGTTCTTAGATTTTTGCCACTCGGTGCGACAAACATTTATAATAATAATAATAATAATAATAATAGCATTTATATATAGCGCTCTTACATGACTGAAAGGTATCACAGCGCTTTACAAAATGGATCAACTTAATAATTTCTTAAATTAACAGTGAATAAAATGAGATGTAATTCTTAAATTAACAGTGAATAAAATAAGATGTACAACAAAGCTAAAATAAATGAGTCTTAAGTTTACTTTTAAACATCTGAAGTTCACTAGTATGACGAATATCTGATGGGAGATTGTTCCACAGATTTGGCGCAGAAGCAAAGAAACCCTTATTTGCAGAACAAAGATGAGTGCGGGGTTTAGAGAGCATCTTTTGGTCAGAATTTCCCACCGTGACGTCCATAAACAAACTCATGGTTTATAAATGCCTACAGCCCCCATCCCAGAGCGAGAATGAATGGGCAATTGATCGATTGCTCACGCACAGTTAAGCATCAGCCACGCTTTTATCCTGGTATCCGAACAACCTCACAATGTGAACAACCTCACAATGTACACCAGCGTGGTTATTCCAGGAGAGCGTACCACGTGATCCTGGGACTAACCTTGGGTATTTAGTTTAAAGCCCACATCGCAACCAGGAGCACAATGCACGAAAAAAGACCATGCACGCAAGTCGTAGGAACATGAGCGGGGCCGCGCCGTGATTTCAAACTGTTTTTTTTTAGCTCTTCATGGTACCGTAATTTCGTTGATATGACCGTATAATTTATCACTCCGGTATAAATTTGATATCGGCTATATTTTTGGAATATCGTCAATATGGCGATATTTCGATATTTTCAAAACCATGGAAAGAATGTCGTATCCGACCGCCACTTTTTATGGGTTTTTTGGAATTTTTTTGTAACTACTAACCAGTTAAAAATGATTCTATCGATTTTTGGGGGTACTGCATGCAAACATTATCTTTAAAATCCACTTTTATGATGGTTTTCAGACTTTATTTCCCTTCTAAAAAAATCCTCCCCTTCAGAAAATAGAAGGATCCTATTATAGTTGCCACTGCGCATGTACAATGACCGTGTTGGTCATTAACGGGGGAGTTGACAAGATCCGACTGACATGACTGAGGAAATCATCATACTGTATATCAAAAATGCCTGATTTTTCATGAAGTAAATATCCTGGAATAATTTGAAGTATATGTCCATCATCATCCATATGGTCTCCACCTTTCTGGGTGGATAAGATTACATTATTGGTTATATTGAATGAGGAAAAGTGGCAGTCGGATACGACATTCTACCCAAAACCATAACCGATTTAGCCGATAATTTATTGAATATCGTATCATTACGTTATTATTGTGATATCGTCCACCCCTAGCTCCAAGTTACACTTGTTAATTTCCAATTTATTGCTTAAATCTCACAACTTTTCCAAGTTCAACAGCCAATATCTCAAGAACTAATGTCCTATTAGAAAACAAATAACACCATTGAATTCCTCACATTAACCCTAACCTTCCCAAATCCTACAAAATCCTCTTTGCTAAAGTGAAGTATTTTGAAGGATTGAGGTTACATGCTCTTTGCTCAAGTGAAGGATTTTGGAGGATTGAGGTTATTAGGCATACTTGCCTTTCCATGGTACATGTATATCCATGTTTGTTGTAGTGATTGCAAGGTTCAGTGCTTGGGTCAGTGGACACTGTTTATTGCTCCATGCATGCAGGGAGGGTCCCTCACCTGGCCATGTACATGTATCACAGATTAGAAACCCATGTGTGCATACATGTATACATGTATGTCATGTGCTTGCTTTACAGTTTACTACTGAAGGATTTTGGAGGATTCAGGTTATGTTTAAGCAAATGGGCCTAGGGAGTTAGGGTTAATAGCTTCAGTTTAATGTATAACTTAACATATTTGTGTAATTTTTGTGAAATGAGATACCATAAATGCTTTGATGGTCAAATTAGCAGCACACTAAGTAACGATTTTACAAATTTTAAAAGATCATATCTCAAGAACCGGAAGATATGTTCAAAAACAAACTGCACTGTTAAGGCGAAGTAAAAAAAACTAACATGTTTAGCGTCCCCGCCCGCTTCCTTTTTAGGGGCAGCATGGATTTCCGATGGATGTCAACCGATCCATCGGAAAATAAAATACTTGCAAGTCAGAACTTCTAATTTATAGATTCTGTCGGTCCAGTCGACCGTGCAATTGTGCAATCTCCAGTCCAAGTACGTACATTTTTGCATGGCCCCATCCGTGTGTTTCGGGTTTATTTCCCGCCGTGCGTGGCCAAGCCATCCTTGTGTACTACCATTGAGCTATACTTACTGCTAACGTTAGTCTGGTTTCCCAGACCGGATAGGCCCTATGTACATTTTTATCGTCATTGCCAAGTCAGGGAACAGATGGTATGAGCTCATGCAAGAGTGCGCACGCACACGTTCCATTAGACTCAGGGACCAGTCGTTAGACAGTCGTGTTTTGTCTGTAGGCGCCGCTAGCATACCAGCGCGGAATGCTGTTGAAGCTAGCAGCAACTAAACTCGGCTATTAGTATTATCGACTTGATCTCAAGTCTAACATTCCATGAATGATGTGATTTCTCACAACCACATGTACGTAGACAGCTAGCTGCATGATCCACTGCCGATGTGTTGTTAGCACTTGTCAAATGTTTGGAATTTTTAAAGAAAGCTCTACAGAACACGGGATGGAACCTCAAGTTCAATGCATTTTTATTTTCCAACTTTAAATTTATTCTTGTGAAAGTGAGCTACAGGGTTTTTAATACCAAACAAACTATTTAATAAAACCACTGTAAACATGTTCAATGTCTTGTCCAACATGTTTCTTTCATTAGGTATGTGACAAAAATTTCAAACTTCACCCAATTTAACTGAAATGGATACCAGTGTAAAGAGCTTAAAGAGAACTTTAAAATGATGTATAGATCACTGTTCTAGGTGAAAATTTAATAGAGTTACATTTATTTTAAACTCGGGAATTGGTGGTGAAATTTCGGCCTCCAAAAATAAAGAAAAACATAAGAAAATTTATGACCGTTATTTGGGGTACGTCTTGCCCCATAAATGTGGCACGGACACGCCCCCCCCGCGTATCCTTAGCCACAGGTTGGTCTCATTCCGCTAACGGTAGTAATTCGAAATTCCAGGCGCTGAAATTGACGATATTTGCGACTATTTTGACAGTCTAGATACGTTCCTTACATGTTTAACTATCTAGGCGCCCAAAAAAATGGTGATTTACTTACATTTTATATTTCCTGACATATAGGCCGAAAAATTACAAGGCGATCGTCATTGTGCAGGTTTCAACGAGGAATGACCATCTTGAATGTACATGTATGAAGAGTGTGAGCGGAAAACAACTTCTTGCAGCTAACAATTTTACTGACGGCTGTTTTGTGTGTGCACATACTTGCTGTATTTTAGCGGCAGTATTCCGTTTCAGGGTTGCGATGTTGTCGGTGGTCAGAGCATTTTTGTGCTAAACATGTGATATAACTACTTTAAAAATCAAATATATATAATAAAAATAAATAAATAAAACATGTCCAGTTCCTGCATTCAATTATTTACTTTTCTATAAGTAAGCATAAATGATTGGATCGAAAGCTAAGGCCACCCTCCCGATTTAATTTATATATATAATATAAATATATATATAATATATATAATATATATAATATATATATATATATATATAATATATAATATATAATATATAAATATATATATATAAATATAAATATAAATATAAATATATATACACCTTATTAATTTTATTTTATTTTGTTTGTGTGTGTGCGTGTGTGTGTGTGTGTGTGTGTGTGGGGGGGTTCTTTGTTAATGGTGAAAAGAAACAAAGTAACAAAAATCACAATATAATTCAGCGCTGAAAAATATTAAAAATACCGTTCAGTGACAGGCAGTAATGGACGATCGAATCAAAATGAAGTGTTTCATGTTTGAGGATACTCGCTGATACCGGTACTAGATTGCATATTGTTGTTTAACAAAATGATAATAGTCATAGTAATAATATTATCAGTATTATTGATAATGATGGATGGCCAAAATGTTAATAATTGGGACCGTTCCTGTACCCATGGGTTTTATTGAAATTCACGACCCCAAATAGCATAGACCCAAACCACGCTTGAACCATCTTTGCAATTTGTCTGGTCCGAGTGCTCATGAGTGCAATCTTTAAGTACACATGCTAGCTTTGGCTTAAATAAACAAACAGGGGTCTACACATCTTAATTTAAGACAGTGAAATAACCAGGGGGAAGACTCTTATTAGAAAATAAACCACCTTTTGAAAAATTGTAAAAATATTACCTGTACTATATTTACATAGATATACATAGACTATATTTCACAGATATTTTGTCAGATAAAACAATCATTCTGGTTTTTTTTTTTTTTTTAATTTTTTTTATAGATTTACAAAAATGATGGAACCATTAATATTGTTATTATTAATAGTAATAGTAAGCATTAACACTATAATATTTCATATATTAAAATTATTAGTGAAATTTGTATGTTGTTTAAAATTACTATTTAAAATTAGTATTAAACTATTGTAATTAATAATAGACTATTTATTACATTATCATTTTATTTTAATGAACATTCTCTCTTGTTTTATGTACAATGTAAGTACAGTTAAATAACCTGGTACATGTATATGATAGTTAAAGGGGATGAACTTACCATGCAATCAGTTAATTTGATGAAACTGCTCAATGTTAGTTTCTTGAAAGTTTATATCTGCGACATCACGTGGTCATATCTCTGGCGCTAAAATACAGCAAGTATGTGCACATAAAACAGCCGTCAAGTAAAATTGTTGCTGCGCACAAGTTGTTTTCCGTTCAACACTATGGCCGTCCTCGTTGAAACTTGCACAATGTGTGATCGTCTTGTAATTTTTGAGCCTATATGTCAGGAAATATAAAATGTAAGTAAAATCACCATTTTTTGGGGCGCCTAGATAGTTAAACATGTGAGGCATTATCTAGACTGTCAAAATAATCGCATATATAAATCAATTTCAGCGCCTGGAATTTCGAATTACTACCGTTAGCGGAATGAGACCAACCTGTGGCTAAGGATACGCAGGGGGGGGGGGGCGTGTCCGTGCCACATTTATGGGGCTAGGGTACGTCATGACTCTATTTACTTTGGTGCACTGTAACTTTCTTATTACAAGTCAGAATCTCATCCAAATTTCACAAAAGACAATTATTGTGGATTTAAAAGAAGGGTGTGGGAATCGTACAATTACCTTTATATTTTCAGGTTTTGTAAATCCATACATAAATGTAAGAATGTATATGTTTTTAAACGAAATCTAACTTACCTCGGGTAGAATTACGCTGACTTTCTCGGATGAATTTTTCAAATGCACGTAACCCAACTTTGACGTATCGCATAACAAAAAAATTGAGCACGAGGTTGTAGCATATGATTTCCTCTATCTCACTGAACAATCAACTTTGCTGAGGATGCCCCCTGGTTAACTGGTATCTGGCCGCAAATAAAACAGCACAAAAGCATAGCCGCAAAATGCGGTCACCATTGACAGGGCCGAAAACACAGCGTGTACTGACGCGTGTTGTCACATAGCCTACCTACTTTCATTATTGTGTGTTTGAACAGTGGAAAAACCAATCATGCCAATGCCAATGGTTGTTCGAAATTTAAAAAAGAATGGCGGCCATCTTGAAAATAAAAAATAAAAAATAAAAAGCCCCGCCTGCTTTTTTTGAGAAGACGCTAAACAAAATCTTCTCTCACTAGCACTGAGAAGATTTCTGAAAAAAAGGAAGCAGGAGGGGCTTTTTTTTCTTCTTTTTTCAGCTATTCAATAAACCCTTTCACGGTAATATGCGCCATGTTTTTGACGGGGCAAAATTGTTTATTTCGAACATTCGTTGCCGTCTGCGACCCAGCGCTCGAACTTCATGCACGCGTCTGGAATGTACGTGAAGTTCGAGCGCTGGGTCGCAGACGGCAACGAGTGTTCGAAATAAACAATTTTGCCCCGTCAAAAACATGGCGCATATTAGGCCAAGAGAATGAAAGTCATAGATTTGCATCCGGGAAATTTCGAAAACACATGAGGCTTTTTTTCATTATTCATTATTCATTATTTCCATTGATCATTGATAACAGCGCAATCACAAGATGTTTCTTCTAATCTGTGTACGTACGTGCATCATTATACGTGCGGGCCGCGCACACAGGCATAAGATGCAAAGGCTCAACAGCGAACGTGTTGTGCATGTGAAGGCGGTACAGTTGCAGGTGCGGATCGGACGGAGTTTACCATACAGTTTTAGCGTGATGCGACCTTTTTTGTGAATGACGTACGCGGGATTAAAAGAACATGTGCTAATGATTATATTTATACTAATTATAGCGCACATACTGGTGGAAATTTGGTAAAAGCTTCGTTTTACTGATGTGGATGATTTGAAACTAAATTTGTTTGGTGAAAATACCTTTTTTGTGCAAATAATGATTTTTTTGGCAAATAATGAAAAATTTAGGCGGTAGCTTTCGGGACATGCGGGCGGTGGACGCAAATCTATGAGTATGACTTTCATTCTCATGGCCTTACCGTGAAAGGGTTTATTTGATGTACATGTAGGCCTAGGCCTATAAAAAAAAATTAAAATAGGGTGTTATAGCTACGTAGCACAGGATGAGCACAATATTCATTGCTCAAAATCTCCTTAAATATAAATTCCAAAATGAGCTACAGAGAACTTTTAGAAGGGTTTAAACTTACCAGACTACACGAGTAACACTAACACAGATGCAGATTGAGACATTTGCAATCATTTCGTGACGTGGGGAAAACCCTTGTGTGCAATTAACAACTGTAGATCGACTATTCGCATGCCCGCCCTCTTCCGACTAAATGTGTCAATGATATGTGTGTGTGAATGAACTGACTAAATTGTGTGCTGATAATTACAGGATTTGATGTCTAGTTCCCTAGCCCCTGTATGCCCAGTGTGGTTTTTTTTGCGGGAAGAAGCGGCTACATGCAAAACCGACGGGACTTAACATTATCGCCAACTTACAAAAGTCACGAGAAACAATGGATAAACAGACTCTATCAGCCATTTTACAGTTTCTGAGAAAAAATAACTTAAAGGTGACTATGCTCTACATGTATTTTGTAAATAAATTGATTCAGTAGACGTCGCTTTACAACAAAAAGCTTTATTTGAATTTTCACTTTCTCCGAGTCCAATCATGCCAATGCAATGCCAATGCCTGGTGTTGATACTGTTGTGTGTGTGTGTAACGTTAAGCCAGGACCGGCAGTACTAGCCAGTAGTGCCAGTACTAGTAGTAGTCAGTACTACTAGTTAGTAGTAGCATAGAGAAATAGTAGTAGTAGATACTACAAAAGGAAGATAGGACACTAGTGCCGTTTTGCACGGCAGCCGATGTAACGGTATGACTCAGCAAAATTGGTACATGGGGAAGGGCGCCATCACGCGGTAGGTAGGTAAAACGAAGCAGAAAGCCATAGGAAGGTAACGGCAATTTTAGGGAAAATTCGCGTTAAGACAAAGATGTGAAAGACTTAAACGATGATTGAAATGATACATATTGTATAATATCCATCTTAAAATGGTAGGCCTATGCATAGATTTGAAAAAGTGTTCCTTCAGGATTTACAAGGGGGTTTATATAAAGCAAATGGGAAATACATCGGTTGTCTTTTCTGCAGACTACGATTTTTTTGCTACCCAAGTCATGATAATCTATTTATACAAGTGATAACCTTTGGATTTTTATTTTATTTTTGTCTCTGCCTTAAGAAAGGTTTCCTATCTCAATAGATTTTTTAAAATTAAACCAACAAAGTGGAAGCAAAAGCTGAGATCGTGTCCTGTATATCATCAATCACTTTTAATCATCACTTGCAAAAGGTAACAGTACAATAAGAAAGCCCCAATTAATGATCAGCTGTGCTGGATGAGCAACCATCTGTAAAGATTTCTATAAATAAATTATATAAATAAATAATAAATAAATAAATAAATAAAAAAATAATAAATTAATAAATTCTTGTAAGTATACTATACCTAGACATATAAAAATAGTACACTAGCATGCATCTGTAAAGATGGTTATAAATAAATAAATTGATAAATAAATAGATCAACAAATAGCAAAACAAATAGGCCTAATAGTAATAAAACCCCCATCTTGATGGGCCGGGGTGGATCTGATTTATCAAAACTTTAAAAATCAATAATTAAAGACTTTCATCATACATTTACATAAATGTTAGGGCTAACGTAACTAACATAACATTACAAACCCAGTAACAAGTCAATAAAAAAAAACATAAATAGCTTAAATAAATAACAAAGGAACACTGTTTGCCTTTTCTCTTTTTCTAAAGCCAAAGGTAGGGATACAACTCTTTCACTTACATGTATCACCCTCACACCCTTAACTACTCCACTCTTGGGCCAGGACTATTTGTCTCCTGATCCTATATTCGTTATCGATCAAAATGTTCTACCATAAATTTCGCCTTACCTTTCTTTGCACCTTGGAAACCGATAAAAATGAAGATTACAATCCCGTTTGGGATTGTTGGTGCAATTTATGGCAGAACACCAAACTTTCGATCTGCTCGCCATCACTTGTTTAGTTGGTGGCTAATTGGTTGCAAGTTTGCCATAGTCATAGTGCAGTAGCACCGCACAAACGATTTTGGTTTTACCTACCTAACAACAGCGGGCGCACTTCCATGCCCAGCCATTTTGCGTTTCACGTTTCCACACAGAGAGTCCTATCTTCCTTTTGTAGTATCTTTGCTAGTACTAGTACAAGTACTAGTAGGCAGTAGCATCAGCATTGCTCATTTGCATTAGTATAGCCCCATTCTAGGGCCAATAAACAGGACTCTCTCCTGAGGACGAAACGTCGAGTTGTACCACCAGTTTTTTTCAGAACTAATTACTACTCAATTGAGATTCCACATGGTGTCACCGCAATTAGTCTTACTTTCCCTCCGTATCCTTGGCCCTAGCCCCACAAAAAAGGAGTGGGATTTTTAAACTTTTTATCTGCTAATTATTACAATCTAAAATTTTGTGATTACATAGGTAAGCTTACCCTAGTCCGAATGCTTCTTCTGTTCACAGTCTCCTATTTTTAGAATAATTATGTAATTTATCGCTGTGAACGTCAGAACATGGCTCCTACCCCACGCGCTAAATAACATGTTAGCAAATTCTCTAACTCGTAAATCTATCAATCATTTCTCCCTTCCAAAAAATCCCTCCGCTTTCAACTTTACATAAGGTTTATCGCAAATAGCGACTGCAAGGAATCATGGGATATCTGTGGGAGCAACAGCGCCACTGCGTGCTGCGCAAACAAACAAAATATTGTTGACGTCACACAAGCCGCTCCAAACAGTTGCCCCAAATTGTATCCCAGTAGGGTTTTCAGTTCGTACGTGCTTGACCGAAGCCCTCCACACGCACAGCGCATCGCCCGCAACAAAAAACATCAAAATTTTAAATCAAAATATTTTACATGTACTACTTTTACCTGTCGAAATCTTACATGTAATAGCTCATTGGAAAGCTTATAGTTTCAGCTATCCAACAATGTACATAAAATAGCAATCGAAAGTACGTGCGAAAGCCTAGGTTTTTATGAATGAACCACTCTCGTCCCGCCCAGCCTTTCGCGAAGTGTTCCGAGATCGGGCGCATTCGGCCCGTAAAATTTGCCGCGCTCTGCTGAGGGCATTCACTTCGGAGCTGTCTCCGTGCCAGAGTACATTGTGATTGACATGAAAACGGGTTTCCCTATTGAGTCAAAGGGCTCCTTTACATACCCATGCTTGCTCGATCTCCATAACTACATGTACTCTACAACCGAAGTTACGAAGAGATAAAAAGTAAACACCGTTTTTTAGAGGTGAAATCTTTAAGTTGAAAGGTAAGAGTGGTGTCTGAATGAATTTTACACCTCTTTTCTATCATATGTGAAAGTTTTGAGCCGAAATTGTGTTTAGTTTTGAGCGGAGAGTGTATTTTTTACACCCTTTCAAAAGCTCTTATGAGGGAAACGAGCACGAATGCTGTGCGTGTGTATCACGGTGTGTGTAGGCTGATTCGACGGTTTTTGTGTCATTAGGGATGTACACAGTGTATGGACAGTCGGGCTTCATCGAATGCTGTATACTTGATTAAATAAAACAGGATTCCTCAAAAACTACTCGTCCGATTTTCTTGATTTAAAAACCATTGTATTTCTTTCATCAAGACCTTTAATTTGATATAAATATTGAGCATATTGGTTTAGGAATAATTTTTCACCTGAAAACCCTAATCCCAGTATGCTTTGCAGCAGTTGCTTTAGCGCTATTTGCGATAAGGCCTATGTACATGTACAGTATACAATCATCTTCAATTATTGGCCTATATAACTCTTCACTTTCAAAACAATTTTTTATCAGGTACTTTATTCCTCGCCAAATGTCGGCATCTTTGACATGGTTTCGTACACGTCTGACTCTGCGTCATTTTAAAATCGGATGCCGAGTTCACATAGTCTCATGATTTCTCACCACCAGTGCACAAAATACATGCATTTATGCAATGACGCGCTTTTTATAATAAATAAACTAGGCTTGGGCGATGACACGATAATATCGAATATCGCGATATTTTTTTTTATTCGATTATGATATCGAGAACTTTTCAAATTATCAAGATATCGGCAAATCGCGATGAAAAAAATATATCGCGATGAAAAAAAAAATCCTCGATTGTCAGTCGTGTCAGAAATTCCATGGAAAAAACTTGGGGAAGTCTTTTCAGCTTTCGGAAGTGAGAAACAAAATCGAACTACATGTACTTCTGTGGTAAGCTGACTGTCATATCACAAAGAAGCCGTCTAACAGGGCATTGTTTAAAATCCACCGCCACTCAAAGAAATCTATTCAGACGAAGTGTTGGGGATTGAATGGGGTATTTGATCCAACAGTGTGTAGACAATGTTAACGTCTCACTGTCTAGCCATGGTGGTCTGTGACTCTGGCTGGTGCACCACGTTCGAGTACATTATATCATGCATATTTAAATATATGCAGAATATCAATCAATCAATTTGGTTCCACATTAGCATATTCGTCTAATATAGTGGTTTAAAGCCAGTGACTTTAAAATTGTTTTCGCTTCATCATTTTTTCAATAACCTGGTTCTCATCTTTCAAGCTGTGCTTATTCTTTTGCTTATTTATTACCTGCCTGTAGGTATTTTCTGTGATGCCTGATTTTTTGTGATATCTGCTGTCTTTGTCATAAGTGAGCTGTTTAATGAAACGAGCATCTTCTTGCCGACATACGTGTACATGAGCGACCCAGTTGTATTGTTAGCCTCTGATAAAGTCTTCAATGTCTGAGATCCTGCAGATTCTCTTAATATCTTCATTTTTGTATGATCTGTATTTACAAAACTCACCCTCAGAACCATCCGCCCTTTTGTAAGAATTCACCTTTTTCTCCCTCTGGTGGTCTCCTTTCACTAATGATCTCAATAACAATGTAAACGCCGACTCTAGCTTGTCAAAATGCCTTTGAGTGGGGCACCACCATGCCTGGCAACCGTATGTCATGACTGATTGGACCATTGCTTTGAAAAACTGAACTCGGGTTTTCAGTTTTATCTTGTAATTGGTGTAGAATTTTTTAAGCTCATAGAACTTGCAGGTGCCTGCGGTTATTCGTTTCTCGATTTCAACATCGCCGGTGGCACAGTCATTGTACAAAATTGTCGACCCTAGATATTTGAAGGTGGCCTAGATATTTGATTTCTACGCCATTTAGTGATGTTATTGAAGATGGATACTGTTTGTCGCCTAGGGAGTCTTTTGTTCCAAGTAGTTCCCAGTTTAAAATGAGGGTTTCGGTTTTAGTTTCATTTATTTTCAGGCCATGGGTTGTGAAAATTCGCTCGATAATTATTAGCATCTCCTGGAGGTCTTCTGCTGACTGAGCGTAGATGACCAGATCATCAGCGTACCCCAGGTAGGGTATAAGACTAAAACCTTTGTTGTTTTTCTTGGAATTTTTGGACGAGCAATTTTTGGGAATTTCATAGTATAATTCAAACCCTGTCAAATTTCGATCTTGGCATTCTTGCTGGAACAAGCACATACAGTGGTTGGCATAGATATTATACAGGCATGGACTTTCCGAACCGCCCTGCCGTACTCCACTGGTGGTCTTAAATCTCGCTTGCTCATCACTCGCCATATAGCACTCAGTCTGTGAATACATTGACTCAAGTAAATCAACCAAAATCGAATACCCAAAAGCTAACCTAGCACTCCTAAACAATAAATCTCTCCTAATATGATCAAATGCTGCTGATAAATCGATCATCCCAACAAATAATTCCCTTTGATATTTTCTAGCCCATTTTTGTGTCTGCTTCAGGCAATAAATTCCGTCTATGGTACCCCGATTCGGTCTAAACCCGTATTGCCCCTCATCTAAATAACTGTCGTAAGCTGGGGTTAACCTTTGGACCACAATAGACACAAATATTTTTGTTAGGATTGACGATAAAGTTATTCCTCGGTATTTGGTACAATCTAGCATTGATCCTTTATTCTTGAAAATTGCGTTGATCTTCCCTAAACCAAAATATGCTGGCACAGCTTTTTCTTCCCAAATTTGTTCGAAAAAGTCGACAAGTTCATCGATGAAGATGTCGGTTTGGGAGCCTTCAAGAGCCAATTTTATTGCCTCTCCTGGTAGATCCAAGCTGGCTTTGTTGTTTTTTAGGCCTTTTATTACATTTGAAATTTCGGTTTTGTTTGGTGGGTCATTGTTGAGTGGGATATTGCATAGGGGTTTTGGGAGTCCGAGTGGGTGTTGGAGGAGCGGCGGCGTCGGGAGTTCTTTGAGGTGAGGTGGATTAAAGTGGTTTTCGAAATGTTGGGCGAGTCCCGGGCATTCGATAGCACGGGGTTTCTTCCTCAATGAAGACTTTTGCTCTTTTGCCACTTTATAAGCCCTCTCCATATCTCGCCTAACAACTACCTCATTGAATTCCTTAGCCTCTGCCGAATGGTACTGATTTAACAATTTCACTTTCCTATTCTTTATCATCTTGCTCAGCCTTTTGTACCCCCTTTTATCATTATTTATCCTCAGCCTTTTCCTCTCCGCTAGGAGGTCGTTAAATTCAGCATCATACGTCCAGGGCCTGCTCCTCTCCTTTTCCTTATCCTTCCTAGGAACACATTTTTGGGTTGCTTTTGGACGATGGCTTTGTTGATTTCGGCGTTGAAATTTAGAGCTTGCTCAGGCGAAAGGTTCTTGTAGTCGTATTTGATATTTTTGGGTTTCTTTTTGGGAAACCCCCAGTCTGTCTTTTTTTTAGGTGTTCTGAAGCAGCTAACAACCATTCGGTGATCTGATTCGAAGTCGAAGCTCCTTCTGACCCAACAATCAGAGCAGAATCTAGTTAGGAAGGTATTAGTGCAGATTAGATCAAGCACCTTTCTCGTCTTCTGATCGTTGGAATACCAGGATTTTTTATGCAGTGATCTATGGGTAAAGAAGCTGTTCAAAATGCTCATTTCATTTGAGGCACAAAATCTGATCATTCGATTACCATTGTCATTACTGGTTGAGTCTTCAATGTGATGTCCCCTGAAATAGGTCGCCAAGCGGGATTCCCAGATGATGCTTGTGGAATTGAAATCACCAAGCAGTAGTACTTGATAATGCTTCAGCCGTTTCTCAACCTCTTTGGATAGCTTCAACCAAAATTGATCTTTTTGATGATCGCTGCTATTTGTCTCAGTTGGACCGTACCCTGAAATGACTCGAATTTTTATGCCATAAACTGAAATGTCCATATATAGCATCCTAGCATTGCATGTATCACTGTTAACGGTGTTAACAGTGATATTCTTGTTGGTATTAGAGACTGCAATGGCCACTCCGCATGGGTGTTCTTTGCTGGATGTTTTCGTTTGAAGCCCGCAAAATACACATCGTAGCCTCCAAGTGATTTTGAGTCCAGGCCTGATGGTGTTATTATCCTGGTTTCTTGAATGGCAATGATATCAATTCCGGCTTCTTTGACTTGTTCTAGGCATTTCTCAAATTTTAGCTCACAATTTAAAGTTCGAGTATTAATTGTGCTGCATTTCCATTTGTAGGTGTTATTACTTGAAATAGAGTTTGACATTGTATTTGATAAAATTCAGTGTTGATCAATATGGGCGTTACCTTAAAAATCGACAACAAAATAACATTTGCCGTAATTGCAGGTGCTCTGTGCTCACATTAGTCATGAAATAAATCAAAGCATGGATCGACAGCGGCTTGATCAAAGTTTGGGAATTAGGACACTATTCTACATACTGGGACAAAACACATACACTTCTCTTGATAAACCACGTGACGTTTATTTAAAATAGTGTGAGTACAATCCAAACTCTGTCACATTTTCTGAAGTGCAATTGACGTGTCACAATGGTTTTATTCTGCACGGTACTAGACTATGCAGGAATAAACCTAGTCACGTGTTTATACTATGACATAGTCACGTGGAACGCGAGTCACGTGAACATGGGCTGATAATTTGATTGGGACGCACGATGCAGTAACCGTCCCACATAATTATTACGCAAACGAATTTGCCAGTGGCCATGGTGCACTCGTGAACGGCGCGATCCCACGTGTCTTTCAGGTAAGCACTGGCAATTTATTGTGACGCGTGTATATGGGTACATTCTTGTTATTATCGGCTCTAAAGTACTCATGCGTGAAAAAAAAAAAATTGCGATATTATCGAAAATCGCGATATATATGTTTGACGATATATCATGTATGAAAAAAATCAATATCACCCAAGCCTAAAACAAACTTGAATTGCATATTCATTGTAAATGTCACTGCATAAATGCATGTATTACGATGTCATTCATGAGAACTCGGCAACCGATTTAAAAATGGCGTTGTCGCTGAAGGTGTGTACTAAAACATGTCGAATACGCTGACATTTGGCGAGCAAAAAAGTACCCGATAAAAATTGTTTTTGAAAGTAAGTGAAGAGTTATAGTAATGGCCAATAATTGAAGATGATTGTATGCAAAGTTGAAAGCGGAGGGATTTTCTGGAAGGGATAAATTATAGGTTTACGAGTTAGAGAATTTGCTCAACATGTTATTTAGCGTGTGGGGTAAGAGCCATGTTCTGATGCTGACAGCGACAAATTACATAATTATTCTAAAAATAGGAGGCTGTGAACGGAAGAAGCACTCGGACTAAGCTTGCCCAAGAAGTTTGCTATTGTGAAATTTTAATGTAATTATTATTATTTTTTTAATTCAAAATTTTTTCGAAAATTTCATGAAAATGAGATATCCCAGAATAACAGATTTTATGCCAAAAGTGTCTGCCGTTACCTAATCACTAAATTTTAGGTTGTAATAATTAGCAGATCAAAAGGTGAAAATAAAGAAATATTGCTCCTTTTTTGTTCATGTGGTGCTTGGGACAAGGATTCGGAGGGAGTCCAGTGTATTGGCCCTAGAATGGGGCTAGCATTAGTACTAATAATATGTACCAATACACTGGATGACTGGACATCCCTTCGTATCCTTGGATCTAGCCCCACATGTACAAAAACGTGGCAATTATTTTTTAACTTTCAATCTGCTACTTATGACACAATAAAACTTGGTGATGAGATAGTCTTTCCATCAGTGGCATTGCCATAAACTCCACTATTGTATCAGGTACTTTTTGCTCGCCAAATTTGGCTTGGGTGATATCAATTTTTTTTCATCCACGATATATCGTCAAACATATATCGCTTTTTTCGATAATATTGCGATTATTTTTTCTTGCATGAGTGCTTTAGAGCCGATAATAACAGGGATGTACCCATCTACAAGCGTCACAATAAATTGCCAGTGCTTACCTGAGAGACACATGCAATCGCTGTTCACGAGTGCACCATGGCCATTGGCTTGGCAAATTCGTTTGCATAAGATTTATGTGGGAGGGTTACTGTGTCGTGTGTCCCAATCAAATCATCAGCCGGAGTTCACGTGATTCGCGTCCCACATGACTGAGTCACAGTTTATTCCTACATACTGTAGTACCGTGGAGAATAAAACCATGTGATTGTGACACGTCATTTGCACTTCTGAAGCTGTGTGAGTTTGGATTGTACTCACACTATTTTAAATAAACGTCAATCGTTGGTTTATCAAGAGTATGTGTATGTGTTTTGTCACTAGACAAGAGTCCCAGTATGGTATAATAGAATAGTGTCCTAATCCCCAACTTTGATCGAGCCGCTGCCGATCCATGCTTTGATTTAATTCATGCTTTGATTTAATTCATGACTAATGTGAGCACAGAGCACCTGCAATTGCTGCAAATGTTATTTTGTTGTCGATTTTTAAGGTAACTCCCATATTCTGCATATATTTAAATATGCATGATATGATATCCTAACATACTTCTAAATCATTTCTACAGATTATGTCTAGTTTTAGTTCATTTCTAACAAAATTATTACTAATTAATAATAAATAATAATAATGTGTGGACTTATATAGCGCACGTATCCACCAACTAAGTGGTGCTCAAGGCGCATATTATTACCCCTGCTCATAAGGCTCATAAATCATTCCTGAAACCATCTCAGCTCCCTGGGGAGTATACAGCTCAATTGCTGCCATTACAGCGCATATAGGGCTAATCAACCAACTCTGCCCTCACAGGTACCCATTTAACCCCTGGGTGGAGAAAAGCAATTATGGTTAAGTGTTTTGCTCA
Organism: Zoroaster sp. YZ-2022; assembly: GCA_029582265.1. Taxonomy (NCBI): domain Eukaryota; kingdom Metazoa; phylum Echinodermata; class Asteroidea; order Forcipulatida; family Zoroasteridae; genus Zoroaster; species Zoroaster sp. YZ-2022. The sequence continues at coordinate 15,517,019 of CM055828.1, read as the reverse complement.
AGGACACAAGTGTCACGGCCGGGATTCGAACCCACATTCTGCTGCTAACACCAGAACTTGAGCAAAATAAAAAAAAGATGATTGCGAATCGGTAAGCTATTTCACTTTACAGCAAAATTCATGGAGGCACGGTCTTGTTGCACTATATAATGTAATTGGACGTGGTGCGCCAGGCAGAGTCACAGGCCACCATGGCTAGTCAGTAAGACATTAACATTGTCTACACTTTGTTGGATCAAATACCCCATCCAATCCCCAACGCTTAATCCGTCTGAATAGATTTTTTGAGTGGCAGTGTTAGGAGCCTCCTTTGTGATCTGGCATACCACAGAAGTAGTTCAATTTGGTTTCTCACTTCCAAAAGGTGAAAAGACTTCCCTAAGTTTTTTCCATGGAATTTCTGACCTGACGGACAATCAAGGATTTTTTTAATCGTGATATATATTAATTTTTTTCGCAATATATTTTTTTCTTCGCGATCGCGATATATATTTTTTTTCGTGATCTGCCGATATCTCAATAATTTGAAAAGTTCTCAATATCATAATCAAGTAAAAAAAAATGTATCGCGATATTCTATATTATCGTGTCTTCGCCCAAGCCTACGCCAAATGTCAGCATCTTCAACATGTTTTCATACATATCTCTCTGCAACAATGCCATTTTCAAATTGGTTACTGATTTCTCACAAGTTCTCATGAGTTCTCACAAGTGACCTCATGATACATGTATGCGATGATGTTGGTGCTCGCGCAGGGTTCATGTAAATTGCATATATTCATTGTATAATGTTACTGCATAAATGCGTGCATTATGATGTCACTTGTGAGAACTCAGCTCAACAGATTTCAAAATGGCACTGTCGTTGCTGAAATGAAAACATGTTGAAGATCAGACTTTTGGCAGGGCATGGAACTAAATGAACTCAGAGACAGAAAATAATACCCAATGATCACACGCTGGCCTAGATAACAGGGCACGATAAGATCGTATTACCATGGCTAATGCAATGAGCCAGTGGCTGCGTAATAATGATATACATGTACACCCATCACAACTTCTAAGTTCCCCCTAATATTTTTTAGAATATCTCAACAAGTATTGCATGAATTTTAAAAATTCAAAAAGCAAATGACAGAATGACATGTTATCCACAGCTCGTAATGAAATGGTTGAAATTCAATCATGCATGCACAATTGACAGTGATTTGAATGAAAATTCAGCTGAAAAAAAAGTTGCAGTACAAAGCATTGCTTCAAGGGCATGTTACCCATGTAGTTTTCTGTAAGAACTCAGTTATGGAGAATAATGGAGGACCAATTCCATATTAAACTCTTGCTCTACCCTTCTAAAACAATGGACATGCATGTTGCATGTTGCTCTTTGAATATTCTGTTCTTATTATGAAACAGCCATCAATACCATTGTTATTGATGCATGAGTTCTTACAGAAAACTACATGTGTAACATGCCATTGAAGCAATGCTTTGTACTGCAATTTTTTTTCCAGCTAAATTTTCATTCAAATCACTGTCAATTGTGCATGCATGATTGAATTTCAATCATTTCATTACGAGCTGTGTAGAACATGTCATTCTTTCATTTGCTTTTTGAATTTTTTAAATTCATGTAATACTTGTTGAGATATTCTAAAAAATATTAGGGGGAACTTAGAAGTTGTGATGGGTGTATTTTATGGCAGCAGCCATGGTAATATGATCTTATCACACCATCTTATCTAAATGTAGGACACCGATTCCATACCCTGTCGAAAGTCTGCTGTGATCATGACAATATTGTTCCTTTAAAGCATACTTGTCAGTTGGTTATAATCTAAGTAGTTTTGTTGGTTATAATCTAAGTAGTTTTGTTGGTTATAATCTAAGTAGCTTTGTTGGTTATAATCTAAGTAGTTTTGTTGGTTATAATCTAAGTAGTTTTGTTGGTTGTTTTGTTGGTTATAATCTAAGTAGTTTTGTTGGTTATAATCTAAGTAGTTTTGTTGGTTATAATCTAAGTAGTTTTGTTGGTTATAATCTAAGTAGCTTTGTTGGTTATAATCTAAGTAGCTTTGTTGGTTATAATCTAAGTAGTTTTGTTGGTTATAATCTAAGTAGTTTTGTTGGTTATAATCTAAGTAGTTTTGTTGGTTATAATCTAAGTAGTTTTGTTGGTTATAATCTAAGTAGTTTTGTTGGTTATAATCTAAGTAGTTTTGTTGGTTATAATCTAAGTAGTTTTGTTGGTTATAATCTAAGTAGTTTTGTTGGTTATAATCTAAGTAGTTTTGTTGGTTATAATCTAAGTAGTTTTGTTGGTTATAATCTAAGTAGTTTTGTTGGTTATAATCTAAGTAGTTTTGTTGGTTATAATCTAAGTAGTTTTGTTGGTTATAATCTAAGTAGCTTTGTTGGTTATAATCTAAGTAGTTTTGTTGGTTATAATCTAAGTAGTTTTGTTGGTTATAATCTAAGTAGCTTTGTTGGTTATAATCTAAGTAGTTTTGTTGGTTATAATCTAAGTAGTTTTGTTGGTTATAATCTAAGTAGTTTTGTTGGTTATAATCTAAGTAGCTTTGTTGGTTATAATCAAGTAGTTTTGTTGGTTATAATCTAAGTAGTTTTGTTGGTTATAATCTAAGTAGTTTTTGTTGGTTATAATCTAAGTAGTTTTGTTGGTTATAATCTAAGTAGTTTTGTTGGTTATAATCTAAGTAGTTTTGTTGGTTATAATCTAAGTAGTTTTGTTGGTTATAATCTAAGTAGTTTTGTTGGTTATAATCTAAGTAGTTTTGTTGGTTATAATCTAAGTAGTTTTGTTGGTTATAATCAAGTAGTTTTGTTGGTTATAATCTAAGTAGTTTTGTTGGTTATAATCTAAGTAGTTTTGTTGGTTATAATCTAAGTAGTTTTGTTGGTTATAATCTAAGTAGTTTTGTTGGTTTATAATCTGAGTAGTTTTGTTGGTTATAATCTAAGTAGTTTTGTTGGTTATAATCTAAGTAGCTTTGTTGGTTATAATCTAAGTAGTTTTGTTGGTTATAATCTAAGTAGTTTTGTTGGTTATAATCTAAGTAGCTTTGTTGGTTATAATCTAAGTAGTTTTGTTGGTTATAATCTAAGTAGTTTTGTTGGTTATAATCTAAGTAGTTTTGTTGGTTATAATCTAAGTAGCTTTTGTTGGTTATAATCTAAGTAGTTTTGTTGGTTATAATCTAAGTAGTTTTGTTGGTTATAATCTAAGTAGATTTGTTGGTTATAATCTAAGTAGATTTATAATCTAAGTAGTTTTGTTGGTTATAATCTAAGTAGTTTTGTTGGTTATAATCTAAGTAGTTTTGTTGGTTATAATCTAAGTAGTTTTGTTGGTTATAATCTAAGTAGTTTTGTTGGTTATAATCTAAGTAGTTTTGTTGGTTATAATCTAAGTAGTTTTGTTGGTTATAATCTAAGTAGTTTTGTTGGTTATAATCTAAGTAGTTTTGTTGGTTATAATCTAAGTAGTTTTGTTGGTTATAATCTAAGTAGTTTTGTTGGTTATAATCTAAGTAGTTTTGTTGGTTATAATCTAAGTAGTTTTGTTGGTTATAATCTAAGTAGTTTTGTTGGTTATAATCTAAGTAGTTTTGTTGGTTATAATCTAAGTAGTTTTGTTGGTTATAATCTAAGTAGTTTTGTTGGTTATAATCTAAGTAGTTTTGTTGGTTATAATCTAAGTAGTTTTGTTGGTTATAATCTAAGTAGTTTTGTTGGTTATAATCTAAGTAGTTTTGTTGGTTATAATCTAAGTAGTTTTGTTGGTTATAATCTAAGTAGTTTTGTTGGTTATAATCTAAGTAGTTTTGTTGGTTATAATCTAAGTAGTTTTGTTGGTTATAATCTAAGTAGTTTTGTTGGTTATAATCTAAGTAGTTTTGTTGGTTATAATCTAAGTAGTTTTGTTGGTTATAATCTAAGTAGTTTTGTTGGTTATAATCTAAGTAGTTTTGTTGGTTATAATCTAAGTAGTTTTGTTGGTTATAATCTAAGTAGCTTTGTTGGTTATAATCTAAGTAGTTTTGTTGGTTATAATCTAAGTAGTTTTGTTGGTTATAATCTAAGTAGTTTTGTTGGTTGTAATCTAAGTAGTTTTGTTGGTTATAATCTAAGTAGTTTTGTTGGTTATAATCTAAGTAGTTTTGTTGGTTATAATCTAAGTAGTTTTGTTGGTTATAATCTAAGTAGTTTTGTTGGTTATAATCTAAGTAGTTTTGTTGGTTATAATCTAAGTAGTTTTGTTGGTTATAATCTAAGTAGTTTTGTTGGTTATAATCTAAGTAGTTTTGTTGGTTATAATCTAAGTAGTTTTGTTGGTTATAATCTAAGTAGTTTTGTTGGTTATAATCTAAGTAGTTTTGTTGGTTATAATCTAAGTAGTTTTGTTGGTTATAATCTAAGTAGTTTTGTTGGTTGTAATCTAAGTAGTTTTGTTGGTTGTAATCTAAGTAGTTTTGTTGGTTATAATCTAAGTAGTTTTGTTGGTTATAATCTAAGTAGCTTTGTTGGTTATAATCTAAGTAGTTTTGTTGGTTATAATCTAAGTAGTTTTGTTGGTTATAATCTAAGTAGTTTTGTTGGTTATAATCTAAGTAGTTTTGTTGGTTATAATCTAAGTAGTTTTGTTGGTTATAATCTAAGTAGTTTTGTTGGTTATAATCTAAGTAGTTTTGTTGGTTATAATCTAAGTAGCTTTGTTGGTTATAATCTAAGTAGTTTTGTTGGTTATAATCTAAGTAGTTTTGTTGGTTATAATCTAAGTAGTTTTGTTGGTTATAATCTAAGTAGTTTTGTTGGTTATAATCTAAGTAGTTTTGTTGGTTATAATCTAAGTAGTTTTGTTGGTTATAATCTAAGTAGTTTTGTTGGTTATAATCTAAGTAGTTTTGTTGGTTATAATCTAAGTAGTTTTGTTGGTTATAATCTAAGTAGTTTTGTTGGTTATAATCTAAGTAGTTTTGTTGGTTATAATCTAAGTAGTTTGTTGGTTATAATCTAAGTAGTTTTGTTGGTTATAATCTAAGTAGTTTTGTTGGTTATAATCTAAGTAGTTTTGTTGGTTATAATCTAAGTAGTTTTGTTGGTTATAATCTAAGTAGTTTTGTTGGTTATAATCTAAGTAGTTTTGTTGGTTATAATCTAAGTAGTTTTGTTGGTTATAATCTAAGTAGCTTTGTTGGTTATAATCTAAGTAGTTTTGTTGGTTATAATCTAAGTAGTTTTGTTGGTTGTAATCTAAGTAGTTTTGTTGGTTATAATCTAAGTAGTTTTGTTGGTTGTAATCTAAGTAGCTTTGTTGGTTATAATCTAAGTAGCTTTGTTGGTTATAATCTAAGTAGCTTTGTTGGTTATAATCTAAGTAGTTTTGTTGGTTATAATCTAAGTAGCTTTGTTGGTTATAATCTAAGTAGTTTTGTTGGTTATAATCTAAGTAGTTTTGTTGGTTATAATCTAAGTAGTTTTGTTGGTTATAATCTAAGTAGTTTTGTTGGTTATAATCTAAGTAGTTTTGTTGGTTATAATCTAAGTAGCTTTGTTGGTTATAATCTAAGTAGTTTTGTTGGTTATAATCTAAGTAGTTTTGTTGGTTATAATCTAAGTAGCTTTGTTGGTTATAATCTAAGTAGCTTTGTTGGTTATAATCTAAGTAGTTTTGTTGGTTATAATCTAAGTAGTTTTGTTGGTTATAATCTAAGTAGCTTTGTTGGTTATAATCTAAGTAGTTTTGTTGGTTATAATCTAAGTAGTTTTGTTGGTTATAATCTAAGTAGTTTTGTTGGTTATAATCTAAGTAGTTTTGTTGGTTATAATCTAAGTAGTTTTGTTTGTTATAATCTAAGTAGCTTTGTTGGTTATAATCTAAGTAGCTTTGTTGGTTATAATCTAAGTAGTTTTGTTGGTTATAATCTAAGTAGTTTTGTTGGTTATAATCTAAGTAGTTTTGTTGGTTGTAATCTAAGTAGTTTTGTTGGTTGTAATCTAAGTAGTTTTGTTGGTTATAATCTAAGTAGTTTGTTGGTTATAATCTAAGTAGTTTTGTTGGTTGTAATCTAAGTAGTTTTGTTGGTTATAATCTAAGTAGTTTTGTTGGTTATAATCTAAGTAGTTTTGTTGGTTGTAATCTAAGTAGTTTTGTTGGTTATAATCTAAGTAGTTTTGTTGGTTGTAATCTAAGTAGTTTTGTTGGTTGTAATCTAAGTAGTTTTGTTGGTTGTAATCTAAGTAGTTTTGTTGGTTATAATCTAAGTAGTTTTGTTGGTTGTAATCTAAGTAGTTTTGTTGGTTATAATCTAAGTAGTTTTGTTGGTTATAATCTAAGTAGTTTTGTTGGTTGTAATCTAAGTAGTTTTGTTGGTTGTAATCTAAGTAGTTTTGTTGGTTATAATCTAAGTAGTTTTGCCGACATAACCAATATTGTACTTTCCCTTTAAATGTAATAATAGGACACAGAGGAGTTACTCAAGAAGGAAGCCAATGTTGAGGACACCGATGAAGCAGTGGGTACCAGTACAGACCAGGATGTCTCATCGGTGTTATCAGCTTATAATAGGTAACCTGAAAGTTAGTTCAACTAATCAAGTCTCATCTTCACCTTTTAATAAAATTGCACAAACTTACAACATTTCAGTGTGTGTATCTTTTTTTTAACCCCAAACTCGAAAAGTACAAAACAATTAAACTGTTCCTATGCAGTAGGATAACCCAAAAAGAAAATAAAGTTTCTTTTGAGTTGATCTCCATACTGGAAATGCCAGAATTGTTTTATATTTTAGGGGGAAAAAATTAAAAATGTAATTAAAAAAGAGAACATAGTACAGCAATGAAAACCTACAAATGTAATTAATTTGTTATATTTTTTATTTTTTTGGTTTTATTTACAGTGATGGCGATCCATGCATGTATGAAGAATTTTACCGTGGCTTGCTAAACCTTGTTGAATCTTCACTTGACTCCAGTAAGGTAAGCTAGGACTATTTCTCTCTTTTGTGCTAGAAATGGATTGGTTCAGCAGTTTCATCTTCTGTTAGATTCATTACATGAAGATAGCATCATCTGTAATCATATGACAACAGTGTTGTTCAATAATGTTTTTGTATATAATTTGATCACAGAGTGAACTGGCTCAGGTGTTATATCCTGTCTTTGTTCATATGTACTTAGAGCTTGTGTACAATGGACATGAAAACCAAGGTATGTCTTTAATTCCTTTTTCGATGCCCACAAATGTTGCAGACACCTTTCGACCAAATCCTAAACCTTATAACTTTTTTATTGGAATAAAATATGAACTTCAAAGTTAGTATATGGTGTAACCTCTACCTATTCTCTTCAGAAAAAGCATAAAAAGTCTGTCTACAATATATCTATAAAAATCTACTATTCACACTTGAAAACACTACTATGAATCTTTGTGACCCCCCCCCCCCCATCAAATCAAATACCAGTTTTCTTCCAATTTACGATTCTAAATATTTTCTAAATGAGACACCATTTTCATGAGTGTACAATACATGTAGCCAGTTTGAGGGTAGCAAAGTTTGATGTTTATGGAAATCAAAGGTTCCATATATTTAACCCTCACTCCCTAAGCATTTTTACTAGAAACCTTCCTCAACCTATCAAATCCCAACACCTTGGTTGACTGTTACTGGTTTACAGTACTCAACCCATCAAACTCCAACAGTCCACTTGCCATAACAGTACTCAACCCGTCAAACTCCAACAGGCCCTTAGCTGTTGGATTTTGATTGAGTGGGGACACATGGCCCAAAGTAAAGTTTGAACACTGGAGTCACACAGTACTCAACCCATCATAATCCAACAATTGTTTTCATGCTAAAAAAACTTAACTATACAAAAACTAAAACACCCTATGGAATAAATGGTAGGTTCTAGTTGTATGATGTTAGACACAATGCCAAGCATACCTAAGTACAATATTTGCCTTTATCAGTTGTTTATTACAGCAGGTTGCATACACACACTCTCTCCACTCAAAGTCTAACAATGTTGCATGCTGGTAGAACCACCGTCCTCACTCAATCAAAATCCAACACTGTTACTGCACACATACATGTACAGTACTCATCCAGCCATATTCCAACACTTTACACATGCCATATCAGAAATACACAGTACTCAACCCATCAAACTCCAACAATCCCTGGTGTTGGAGTTTGGCTGGATGGGGATCGTTAGGGTTAACTGTAAGATTCAGTTAACCGTAGAGTATGAACATTTGGCTGGTAACCACAGAAATCTGCTAAGCAAATATTTCTGCTAAGCAATTGTATCTGCTTAGCAGCTCTATGAAATCAGCCCCAGTTCAGTTCTAAAAGTCCATAAATGCCAACAAATTACCTACAGATATAATGTACACTTTATCCACTTCCCATCCTTTTGATCCCTTACGTTGTTTTTTTTCGTTTCCACTCCAAGTTTATTTGGGTCCACCTGACCAACTCCTGCTCCTCTATGTACATTTGTGTCTCTGTCATGTTGCCTTTGAGAAAGACCTTGCTAGGTTGGAAGCATCATGAAGTGATGAACAGCCATAAAAACTAAAGGGTTTCTTTAACGTTAAATCTGGGATCTATTGCAAAAAAATCAAACCTATGTCATTCTCCTGAAGGCAATCAGAGCATACTGATTGAAATGTTGAGTTGTAACCAACTGGGTCTTTTCAGAACCACTTCCTTAACCAGTTCGCTTCGGAGGCCGTGTATACACGCAATTTTTTTTGGACAGCAGATCGGAGAGTGTCTAAACACGCATTCCGATTTTTATTTGTGTCACCGGGAGACTTGTCAACACGCCACACGTGGCGTGCAGTCGTGGCGGCTGACTTGTATACATGCAATCGTTTCTCGGAGTCCATGGGGTCACGGTTCGGTGGCCCCGGACAAAATGCACTGCAAATACTGAACGAGTTCACTCTTTTCGTTGATTTTTGCCTAATCCCTTTATCCAAGACCTGTTCCTTTGACGTACCAGCCAGGGATTTGTAAAGAGGGATTTATATCCATTGTTTACGAGGCATTCGATCTCTCTCCAGGTATGCCGTCTTTTCGACCAGGTGCTGGTCGCTAATAGGCCGTTGCATCGGGGCTTGCCAACGGTCTAATTGTGCTGCACAAACACAAGCGTAATTAAAAAACTAGCCATTTAATTCTCAAAATGTCAATGAGTAAAGGTGTTTATTTGGGTGTCCGAACTTAGTTTCATTGACAAAAACAATTATTAATGGCTAGAAATCTTTTCAGATTTTTCGCTGAAAATAAACCCGCACAGGGGACCGGAAAAAAAAAAATATTCCCGATGTCAACTGGTTAAAAGAAAATTGGTGTCACTGCCAACAGTATTCACTTAAATATTACATGTAATGATGAATGTCAGGAATGTAACTAAAGCAGTTAATTCATTCTTTCCTTTCCTGATTTAGCCAAGAAGTTCTTTGCAGCATTCAGTGAGGACCAGGAGGAACACCATCAAGATGATCTGACTAAACTAACTACTGTCACCAAGAAAGAACATATGATACATAATGAACTTATGATGAATTACAGGTATGTTTACATTATTAAGAAAATATACCATTGGTAAAGTTTCATTTATGTGTTCTACATCTTAAAACCCTCCTTCTATCAGTACCATTTTTAAAACAATCCTCTGAGGCCACTCCAAACTATTGCAGTTGTTAAAAGTGTACCTGGCAATGTATGTTATCTTACACACACCTATACAAAACCACTAAAGACTGTGGCTTGTAATGGCATTCAGTGTGTGTATATGCAATCGGAGATGGTCTTATTTACAGTCGCCTTGGGTGGCACTGAGTTGAACTTACAAGATTGCTTGTAAAGGACAGTGTGGCTTGTATGCAGTAAAGGTTGGTGTAGAACGTATTGGAAATTTAGTGGATGGGAGTGGCCTCCTTGTAAAGTAGGGTTACAGAGACGATTTTGGTCTTAACTTGCCATGTAAAGGATTACAAACACAGATGGTATCATTGCATTGCTCTATGAGCATAACATTTATTGTAACTAAATATTTGAATGTTTTTTGTTGCTATGTTTTCTTAGGACCAGTAAGTATGTGATCCGGATGTGTAGAAACTCATACCAGTCACTGAAGAAACAGCTTAATGATAAACAGAACACAATGGTTCTCATTATTGTAGAAGAACATCTGTTTATTGATGGTAAGAACAATTACATTGAAGACATGATATATTTATCTTCAAGTAAACTTGTATTATTGCTGCTGATTGGTCATGCAATATAAACCAATTTTGCATGGCTGGATGCCATATCCCACTGCACATAACACGTTTGCTGGTATCAGTTCCAAAATAACAGCTCTGCATTCTTTACACATCGTATTCTTTAATTGTGTGAAGCTTGCGTTTTCAAAGTATCAAACTATAAATATCAAGTTTTGTGTCTATCAAAGGTCTCCTAACTCATAACTTCAATTTTTTAAGAAGGCAAAGCTGTTTTTAAAGTGGGGGTTTACATTTGTAAAATATTGACAGTTATCTTGTATGATATGAGACCATCTAAATTTTTTATTATTTAACAAATTGTCAACTTTGCTGGAAGAAATATACTCATGGAACATGGGAAAATAAATCATAGCAGCATTGAATATGCCAGTCAGCAGAAGTGATGTATTTGTCTATATTCTATTCTGACTCGTAGGATATAACTGATAGAATTTAGATAAATCTTACTTCAGACATTTGCTTAGTTGATGACAATCCATTGCAAAGCCAACATAGAATCTATCCTAGTAATATTGGCTAAAAGGCTTGGCATTAAAATTTATGTATCCCTTCATTAAATGAAATAATTCCTTCATATTCCTGTATAATCATTGCTGTGCCATGACTAATATTGTACCCTTCTCTTGGCCAATTTGATCATTTCCCCCTTATGCCAGTCTGAAGTAGCTTTTTGTCAGTCTTCCCTCTCCTAGGTTTTTGCAACTTTATTGAATTGTTCAAAATTTGCTTTGGTTAACAAATGTTTTGATAATTTGTATTTGCCAGTTTTTGATGGAGTCCCTCGGAACAAACAACAGATAGAGGCAACAGCAGGAGGCATGGTTGGAGAAGCAAGGAGAGATGGTACGATTGCTGCATAATATTTGCATATATAATTTGATTTACAGGGGCATATACAATATGAATAATTTAATTTAAAACTACCATGCACAGTTGTATACCCATGTTGTCAAAAGCAACCTTTTTATCGCAGTTGTTTTAACACATATTTTAACACATTTTTCCCCTCCAAATTTGGGCATTTGTGCTCATTAAAATCTGTGTAGTAAGAACAGAGATAGCCAGTCATATTCAGTGATTGTGTTCATCTTAAACTAGGACACCAATTCCATGCCCTGTTGAAAGTATGCTCTGATCGTGATGATACTGCCCTTTTAAAGGTTTGCTAAAATATAAACTCCTGACATAATGTTTCATAGCTTTACCTTGTCAGTGTAACAAATCAAAACATACCTCGAAATAAAAATTTTCAGATGTACGGATCCAAAAAGTTGAGCTGGTTAGAACAGTCATCATAGAAAAACCTCGTCTCTGTTTGAAAACAGGCCGGTGATTTCTCAGGATTTGTTTACAAATCTCCTTTTCCCAAGGGAAGGGAGAAGCAGCGTATATTGTGTCCAAACTTCTAGTTTCTTATTTGTGAGGGTGTGGAGAGTCTGTAAATCCTCGACACCAAAGGGTCAAATCACACTCTTGTTGAAAAGCAATGGTCTATTTTAGACATGAGTATAAGAAAACTAAGACGATATCTGATTGAGAATGGTCTGTTATAATTACAAACCAAATTTGATTCTTTCTCCTAATAGCCAATAAAGGCAGAGTCTATTACGGCTTGTTGAAGGAACCAGAGATTGCTCTTCCCATAGAGGAGGAAGATGAAGGCGGAGAGGAAGGAGACAAACCAAAGGTAGGAAAACTCTGCAGAATGGAACATGGAGGGTCTCAATAGTCAAAGTAATATGAGGAAACCTACAGACTTGTATGACTCATAGCTCCGACTTAGAGTGACTTTTAGCCTTGTTCAGGGCGAATATGCATAGCAAATATTTTTTTAAATGCACAGTTCATTTCAGTTTTCTCAGATGTGCATGAAACACCCACAAATAAATACATACTGTTCCTCTAATGACTCTCTGGGAAAAGGTACATTTTTGGTTGAAAGGTTAAAGCCAGCTCGATGGACCATACACATTTTACAAACAAAAATTGTGCATCAAAAGAACTAAAGTACATTTTCTGTTGATGCTTCCTAAATTTAAACGTTAAAAGTAGATTTCACTGAGGGTTTTTCTGTATGAACTTTTGAAAAGAATTACTATTTCATGTTTGTTTTATTTCCCTTGATAAACAGAGAAAGAGGCCCAAGAAAGATGCCGCTGCGAGTAAGAAGAACAAACCAGACCCCAACGCCCCGCCAGCTAACAGAATCCCTCTTCTGGATCTGTAAGTTGACATTAAGTTGAAATGCGCCTTGAGCACCACTCAGTTGGTGGATACGTGCGCTATATAAGTCCACACATTATTATTATTATTATTATTAACCCTAAGCCCATACAGGCATTTCGCAGCCACCCCCGCTCAGTGCAACACAATGCAACAACAAAAGGTTTGCAGGCTGCTCAATGCAACAAAATCCACCAGCTAGAACAATGGTGCTTTTGTTCTCTGCTGAGGACAACAAGATGCAACAACTTTTTACATTTTTTACATTAATTAATAAATGTTTTTTCTGTATCTGCTGTTCAGTGTCATCTAAATTATGAATTACCCCCAGCTGTTCTCCTTCAAAGCATCACACTGGATAGGGGCCTCAAATATTCCTTTTGCAGAGAGCCAAGGGTTATGTTCACAGAGCTGCCAACTCTTCCGGATTCTGCAGAAGACTTCCGTATTTGACGGTAATTTACTTACTTAAAATATATGCAAGGAGGCCTCTCCTTTTGGTGCCAAAAGGAGAGGCCTCCTTGCATATATTTTAAGTAAGTAAATTACCGTCAAATACGGAAGTCTTCCGCAGAATCCGGAAGAGTTGGCAGCTCTGCGTTCAGCATAACCAAATGTTTGTTAGTAATGGTGTACATTATAGAGGAATTCATTAAAGCATAAATCTACTGTACTTTGCTGTTATTGTCCTCTTTAAGATTCAATTTAAGGCTATGAAAAGTCTCCAGTTCCTGGTCTCCTAATCGTCTCCTTTTTTGTTGCTTATGAAATGATGTCCAAAATTCTGCCACGCCGTGTATGAACGTTTGCCCAATTTGTGAGGCCTCTCTTAGCCACCATACTTTGTGTGTGAGAAATTTGGTCTGGTTCCAATAACCGCATATACACGGATCACTTATTTTACTGGTTGGCAAAACAAAATAAATTACCACAAAAAAAACATGTCACCACACCGATTTTGAAGCCAACCTGTGACCAGAAACCAGAGACTATGTTTTTGGCCTTAAGGTGTAATGCTGCCTATTTATAAAACCTGGCAAGGGATCAGAACATTCAACTTCAAACTAATGGAATTTAGAAAGCTGCTGTTATACCATGTATTATAAGGCTACATTTGATGCCACACAAGGCTAACACCATCAGAAGAGAGAATGACAACAAACATTATTACTCAGCTTGGGTTAAGTTTCTTGTGCAGTCCTGCAGTATGTTTCCCTCATCATCAGTATCATTCTCGGTCAACATCAAGAACAAACTTTGGATCAGCTCCAGCACAGCGGCAGTAGACAGAAATTGAATATAACTAGAATATTCCCATCAATCTAGTGCCGGATCACTTGCCCGATGAGACATCATCCACACAAGAAAAACTCTGTCCTGCAGAAAAACAGGTAAAGGAAAAGAAGGTCTTTGATGCAGCACTACAGTTACTAGACGAGTACTGGTCAGATCTCCACTATGGTGGCGTGAAAATAGAGGTTAGCCATCGCACCAGTTCATATGAACCTTGCCCCTACAAGAAAGCAATCAAGAACGCATTCACAAACTTCTTACTAGTACTTACAAAGACATCAAAGAAGCTGTGGATATACATAATGAAATAACTTTTTTCAAGAATCACATAGTCGAGTGGGAATGATCATACATGTAATTGTCAAATGCCTGCCGCCAGAATAGTGTGACGAACAGTGTGAACAGAACAGTGTGAACAGACCAGTGTGAACATTGCTTGAACATTCCGGCTTGAAACACTGAAGCAGTCCAACTGTACAAGCAATTTCCTTCAATAGTACAGTCGATGACTCCTCCTGGACAATATGTATCATTACTGGAGGCACAAGCAAATGAGCAAATGCCATTTCTTACAGCCAAGCAGCTTGGTGCATGCTCTGTCATTGCCAATACTTGTACTTGTGTGGGTCACCGGTCCTCCCCAGCTCCGAGATCAATGCTGGTCATTTGATACAGAAATAAATCACTGATCCTAATCACAATGGGAGGTGGAATCCTTATGTGGGGATGGCCAGCCCGCCGGTCTGCAGACTAAGCCAAGTCTGCCTACTCAGCAGACTTGGTTGATATTAGAATATCAAAGGGCCTTTTCATATACCATTGTTATGCTAATAAGGCAGACTGGCTGGATTCCAGTTTGGTTACTAGGGTAGTCTTTTGTTCAATAAAGTAGGCAGACACTGCAGCTAATAGGCAGAGGGTCATTATTGAGAATAACCCTAACTTAAATCTATGTTTTATGTGTCATTTTGTTTAAGTTTTTAGGAACACTGTGACACAGCATTCTCCCTTGACCTTGGTCTATTGATCTTTGTCTGTTGATCTTGGTCTGTTGATCTTGGTCTGTTGATCTTGATCTGTTGATCTTGATCTGCTGGCCTTGATCTGTTGACCTTGATCTTTATGTTAATGCCCTTTGAAATGTTCCCATAGAACAGATTTAGGTCTTCTAATGAAAGTGCTCTTGTCCAAGGAAAAATTGCAAAATATAATGTATTCAGGAATAAAAATGCAAGTCTTTCAGCTTGCTAGTTGTGTTTTATCTGTAATATTAATTTGACATTATCACTTCCTGTTATCAGAAAAGACTCAGACAAAATTGATCGGGCAATCGCGCTGAGAGAATTATCCAAAAGGATTCGACTTGGTCCTGACTGTCTTCCATCGATCTGTTTCTACACATTCCTCAACGCATACCAAGGGTAAGCTTCACTCTAACCTTTGGTTGTCCCCTCAATCTATTTCTCGTGAAATAATAACCACATCATAGGTTCTGGCAAAATACACAACTTTAGGTTAGATAAATTTATTCACCATTCAGATGTGCCATAGTCGAGCGGTTTAGTGCATCAAATTTGTGTTCTGATGGCTGAGTCGGAATGTGGGTTCGAATCCCGACCGCGACCGTGGTACTTGCGTCCTTGAGCAAGACACTTTACCATAATTGCTTCTCTCCACCCAGGGGTAAATGGGTACCTGTGAGGGCAGAGTTGGTTGTTGTGTTTGATTAGCCCATATGCACCGAAATGGCAGCAATTGAGCTGTATATTCCCCAGGGAGCTGAGATGGTTTCAGAAATGATTTATGCGCCTGATGAGCAGGGGTAATAATGTAATGCGCCTTGAGCACCAGTTTGGTGGATACATGCGCCATATAAGTCCACATTATTATGTAGCATTATGCTGCATTCTATGGGTATTTTTGGTTCCGCTTTGTTCATGACCTTCGTGGTTTATTTTTAAAAGTCAAGAGGCAGCCACAGACTGAATTGTGGATATAAAAGAAGTATTAACCAATAAATAAAATGATGTAACAGTTGAAGGGAAGGTACAACATTGATAATTATCACATTATCATCTCAAAGCTAATGATCTAACAGTTGAAGGGAAGGTACAACATTGATAATTATCACATTATCATCTCAAAGCTAATGATCTAACGGTTGAAGGGAAGGTACAACATTGATAATTATCACATTATCATCTCAAAGCTAATGATCTAACAGTTGAAGGGAAGGTACAACATTGATAATTATCACATTATCATCTCAAAGCTAATGATCTAACAGTTGGAGGGAAGGTACAACATTGATAATTATCACATTATCATCTCAAAGCTAATGATCTAACAGTTGAAGGGAAGGTACAACATTGATAATTATCACATTATCATCTCAAAGCTAATGATCTAACAGTTGAAGGGAAGGTACAACATTGATAATTATCACATCATCTCAAAGCTTACTTGGTGTAAAGTTGGTACAAGAATCAATCATCCTGAGAAATTCCATCTATGAAGTGCTTTTATCTTGGAGAAAAAGAAATCATTATGTCAAATTTACAAAAGTTTGCCTTTCCGCAAACTTTGTGAAAAAATAGTTTGTTGATGTTTTCTCAAAAACGTGAGTACACAGTCACATCATATGAAATGTGTAAAATTAAGGGGCACCACTGGTAATAGTCCAGTCATTCCCTTATTATTCTCTCCATGATATCAAGGTCACTTTTGTTTAATAACTTGGATTACATATTTTTTTTCTCCTGAAAGTGGGCGGGTAACTGGAAAAAAAAACACTGATTGAGTGAACTTTCCTATTAGCAGAGCAATTTTTTTTTCAGTTTGTACACAGACTCATGATACTGTTGATTCCTGGCTCATTGAGTGGCACATTTTATTTTTATGATATATTTCTTGAAAACTAAAGGATTGAACTGAACGTAGGTTTCTAAACTCAAGTGTTGTACCTTCCCTTAAAAATAGAAGAAAAACACTGGAAATAGTTCTGCACTTGTGTCAACTTTCTTCCAAGTCGCTAACTTAGAGTTAGCACTGACTTCCTCCCATTTCATCTGTCATGATCTGAGAAATACAAAAGCAACTGGAAAGACAACTTTGTGTACATTATTTTTCATGTTCATATGAAATGTGTATAATTAAGGGGCACCACTGGCCAGTCATTCCCTTATTCTCTTTGCTTGACAGTTTAATATCAGTGGATATCAGCGATGATTCTAGTCTGATGGTCGCTGGTTTTGCTGATTCATGTATCCGTGTGTGGGCCCTGACACAAAGGAAGCTACGTAGTATGAAGTCAAGTACTGATCTAGCTCTTATCGACAAGGAGGCAGATGATATCATGGAGAGAATAATGGATGACAGGTAAACCATTTTTATTTTGTTTTATTTTTAATTTAACCCTGCCCAAGAGATCAAGACACATGAGGGATGCCCAAGAGAACAAGACACACGAGAGATGCCCAAGAGAACAAGACACACGAGAGATGCCCAAGAGAACAAGACACACGAGAGATGCCCAAGAGAACAAGACACACGAGGGATGCCCAAGAGAACAAGACACACAAGAGATGCCCAAGAGAACAAGACACGTGAGGGATGCCCAAGAGAACAAGACACACGAGAGATGCCCAAGAGAACAAGACACACGAGGGATGCCAAAGAGAACAAGACACACGAGAGATGCCCAAGAGAACAAGACACATGAGGGATGCCAAAGAGAACAAGACACTCAAGAGATGCCCAAGAGAACCAGACACACGAGACATGCCCAAGAGAACAAGACACGTGAGAGATGCCAAAGAGAACAAGACACGTGAGAGATGCCCAAGAGAACAAGACACACGAGAGATGCCCAAGAGAACCAGACACACGAGAGATGCCCAAGAGAACGAGACACGTGAGAGATGCCAAAGAGAACCAGACACATGAGAGATGCCCAAGAGAACCAGACACATGAGACATGCCCAAGAGAACAAGACACATGAGAGATGCCAAAGAGAACAAGACACATGAGAGATGCCAAAGAGAACAAGACACGTGAGAGATGCCCAAGAGAACCAGACACACGAGAGATGCCCAAGAGAACGAGACAGATGCCCAAGCTAAAGTTCATGTATTGTGAGCAGGTGGCAAATTAAAGGAAAAGGATCCTCCAGTGCATCATGATTAGAAGAATAGTTGATGTGTGTGATGTATATAATTAAATTTGCAGAAGATTAACGATTAAAGTTTTGTTTTGACACTCCATAAATCCTTTATTCAGAATTCATTAATTTATTCTTGTTTTAAAACCAATTTACAGGACATCAGCAGACTGCCGCACATTACACGGTCATAGTGGTCCAGTGTATGCTGTGAGCATTAGCCCTGATAGAACCTATATCATATCTGGATCTGAAGATGGTACAGTAAGGGTATGGAGCATGTATACATTCACTAATCTAGTGTGCTACAGAGGTCATAATTACCCAGTGTGGGATGTCCAATTTGGGTAAGTAACAACAAATGGCCTTATAGTGTAAGGTCACTTTTGTTTAATAACTTGGATTACAGATTTGTTTCTCCTGAAAGTGGGCGGGTAACTGAAAAAAAAACACTGATTGAGGGAACTTTCCTATTGGCAGAGCAATTTTTTTCAATTTGTACACAGACTCATGATACCGTTGATTCCTGGGTCATTGAGTGACAACCAGTCCTTGTTTTGTTTTTATAGCATGGTATTGTTCAGGTATGTGGGAAGCAAGTTACAATACAGTGTGGAGTGTCATGGCCGAGCGGTTTAGTGCATCGGATTTGTATTCTGATGGCTGAGTCATTCTTCAGTTCCTGTGACAGAAAATCCATACGTATACATTCATATGTTTCAGTAGCAAATCATTTGGGTTAAAGGGAAGGCATCATTGGCAACTTACTTTCATTTCAACCCTCTAGTTTTCAAGAAATATATAATTAAACTAACCTTTGAAATTGGTGCTCACGTTTTGAGAAAACAATGAAAAACTTGTTTTGTATGTTTTAACCCTCCTATGGTTTGACGTTTCAAAACCTTTCAAAATCTGCTTACGGGCCAAAATGGCTATCAATTATTATGAACCCTTTAAAACCCTCCAGAATTTGTTGCTACTGAACAACCACACCTTTCAATACCCTTTGAAAGGTATTGAAACATTTCAACACCAGTTTGTTCAGAGAGTTGTTACACCTTTCAAAACCTTTCATAACCTTTCATAGGTCCCTTTTGTCAGACAGTTTTCTCACCTTTCAAAACCCTTCAGTACAGCAAACTTGAAAGGTTTTGAAAGGTCTGACAATTCTATGGCAACTGCACTGTATATAGGAGGGTTAATGTTTTAACCTAACTTATGTTTTTTTTCTAAGATGAAAGGACTTGAGACAAAATCATTGCTCAGGATGACTGCTACGTGTCCACACCAATTAAGTTTTAAGATCATAATTTGTTACTTTGATAATCTGGTAGTTACCAAAGTTGTAGCTTCCCTTTTAGGGTAAGAATCATGTCATTATGCAAAAAATGAATACAAATCAATATGATTTATATATTTCTTCCAAGCCCCTATGGTCATTATTTTATGTCTGGTGGTAAAGACAGGACAGCTAGGCTATGGTCAACAGAAAACCACCAACCTCTGCGACTATTTGCTGGACACTACTCGGATATTGATGTAAGTATTTTCTATGATTCATTTCATTAATTCTGGGTGGGTTTTTTGCAGTAGATTCACAAAGGAAAGATAAGAAAACTGAGAGGATTTTGAGTGTTAAGGAAAATAGTTTGAATATATCCATTTTAAAGGGGTGTACACCATGGGTAATTAACCGGAAAGAAATTTGGAGAATTATTATCTAATATCATACTTGGTTTTAAGATTCGTATTGCCTGTGTTTTTACC
This sequence comes from Zoroaster sp. YZ-2022, assembly GCA_029582265.1. NCBI lineage: Eukaryota > Metazoa > Echinodermata > Asteroidea > Forcipulatida > Zoroasteridae > Zoroaster > Zoroaster sp. YZ-2022. The sequence goes on along the minus strand of CM055828.1, from coordinate 15,497,255 downwards.
AACAATTTCCAGAAATGTTTGTTTTCATTGGAACATTGGTAATTTCCTTTTAGAAGGGAAAAACAGATACTTTTTCACAAAAAAGTTGTCAGAAGTTCAGTTTTAGCAGTAAAAAAGTGTCCAAATTAATTTATGACAGGACCCACCATGAATTGATTTCATAACTTTGATTCTTGCCTACTTAAATTTAAAGGAGGGCATAGTTGTAAAACACCTTCCTCCATGGTACAATGAATTAAGACCGATAGAACAGGATAAAATGTTACGTCATGCCCATCACGATCTCCGCACAAGTCACTTGCGGTGAATATATGTGACGGGCTCTGCGAAAAAAACCATGTTTCTTAAACTATTTTCAGAAATGTGTCATTTTACAGCATTTGCATTCACCTCAAGTAAAAAAGCAACGTTCCAATAAAAAATAAAATGTCTGTTAAAATACCGAAAGCTGCCATTAAAATAGCAAAAACCACGGGCAGTACAACTTTAATATTACTGATTCTTTTATTTGTCTTGATTTAGTGTGTAAGATTCCACCCTAACTCCAACTATGTTGCGACTGGATCAAGCGACAGGACGATTCGTCTTTGGGATGTTCAGAGTGGCAAGTGTGTAAGAATCATGACTGGACATAAGGTAAACTACTAACATTAATCTCATAAGTTTTGAGGCTTTGCATGGTGGAATATCTAAATTTTAAGGTTCCAGTTTCATCTAGTTTAGTAAACAATACATTTTATGTTACAGCTATCAAAGAATGGAATAATTTACCTTCTAATGTAAAGAGTTCCACCAATTTGTCTACTTTTAAACGACTTGTTAAATGTCATCTCTCTACACAAGCTAAATTCAGGGAAGCATAATTTGTCCCTTCTTTGGGGTGTGGAGGGATCTTGAACTATCCTTGTCTTTCAAATTAGTAATTTGTATTTGTATTTTTTGATGTTTCGATGTAAGGACCCCAATGGAAATAAGCCTATTTTATTGGCTTTTTGGGTTATCCTTGGATAAATATGGTATGTTTTTTATTGTATTTTTGTAATGTGTCTTGTACTTTTATCATCTTTTTATCCGAATAAATTCAAATCAAATCAAATCATATCGATATTGTTTCGGTTTGCGGTAACACCATGTGTTTATCTCAACTAATGTGAAGCTGAGGTACAGGTTCTGAAAAGAACCGTATCGCACAACTCGTGTCTCAACCTTCGTTAAGTGAGAAAGGTTCAAGGGAGAACCAATTTCGGGCAACTCGTTTTTCTCTACTGTCGCTAAGTGAGAAATATGGTTCAGGGAGAACCATGGGGACTTCACGGGTTAATATGGTTCAGGGAGAACCATGGGGACTTCACGGGTTATTCTCAACGTTTCGATTAGCCTGCTCTAATCTTCGTCAGGAGAATGAAGAGGTTTGCCAATGCAACTCCTTAAGTCGTATTTGCTGGGATTATGTGTAGAATGGGAAGTGTTCCGATTGGTGCCACTGTTGTGTGATGTGTTGTGATTGGTTGCCACCGTGGCATTGTTTTTGTTGTGTGTGTTTCCTGCTGTGTGTGAGTTGCCTGCTCGCTGAGGCGTGTTAGTTGACAGTGGGGTGTGAGTGTTGGTGGATGGTAGGATTGAATGCCAAATGTTGCTGATGAAAAAGCCGATGTCCTGGGGGACAGTGTCATGTTTATGAATCTCAATAGCCTCTCTGATACGACGGGTGTACCAGTGCTTTTCCGGGGCTATGATCTTTGCATTCTGCCAGTCAATGATGTGGTCCAAATCGGTGGAGTGTTTGATGATCGCAGATTTGTCACATTCCCCTCTGCGGCCGTGGGCCTTGTGTTCATTGAGCCTGGTCGTAAGGTTTCTGCCGGTCTCGCCAATGTACACTTTCCCACAAGTGCAAGGAATTCGGTAAACCCCAGCTTGACGGCTGTGATCATGTCTGTCCTTGTGGGTGTGTAACATCGTTTTCAACTTGTTTCGAGTCCGGTAGTAGACCTTAATGTCAGCTTCCCTCAGGATACGCTGAATTTTATGTGAAGTGTGGCCAATGTACGGTAGGACGGCAATAGGTTTTTCGGTTGCGTCAGAGGATCGTGGAGCTTTGCGGCGACTTTCCTTAAACCGGAGCACAGCCTTACCCACAGCACTATACAGGCACCTCCGTCCGTCCAGCTCGAAATGCCCAAGATTCTTTGGCCTACCAAAGATTCATAAACCAGACAGACCACTCCGACCGATTGTCTCATCCCGAGGTTCCCCCACGTATAACCTCGCCCAACACTTGACAAAGCTCTTACACCCACTCGTGGGTAAGACGCCCCACCATGTACCCAATTCAGCAGGGTTTATCAACATCATAAAGGGAACCATATTGCAGTCTTCCGACACGCTAGTGAGTTTTGACGTCAAGTCATTATTCACCAATGTACTGACAGACGAGGCTATCCTCGTAACCAAGTCGGTACTCGAACATGATAGCACGCTCCCGGAACGAACCAGCCTAACGCCAGATCAAATCGTTGATCTACTTTCAATATGTGTGAAATCCACATACTTCCAATGGAGAGAGACTTACAATCAACAGTCTTTGGGCACTCCAATGGGATCCCCGATATCCCCGGTCCTAGCAAACATCTTCATGGAAGATTTCGAACAGAAAGCCCTCGAGACGGCACGATACAAACCCAAACTAAGGCTTTGATACGTAGATGATACTTTCATCATTTGGCAGCACGGTTCCGACAAACTGAGTGACTTCCTCAGTCACCTCAACCAGCAACATCCGAGCATTCAATTCACCATGGAAACTGAGAAATCTGACTCGTTGCCTTTCCTTGACGTACTCATTTCCAAACGGGTTGATGGCTCACTTGGGCATTCGGTTTACAGAAAACCTACACACACAGACCGCTACCTAAATGCCTGGTCGTTCCACCCACCATCCGTGAAATCCTCCGTGAATCGCACCCTACTTCGAAGGGCACACACTATCAGTGATAAAGAGCACTTGCCATCCGAGTTGAAACATCTTAACGCCGTGTTAAGAGACAATGGGTACAGACCTGATAAGCTTAAGTTCCTCCCGAACAGGAACGCTCCATGATCCTCTGACGCAACTGAAAAACCTATTGCCGTCCTACCGTACATTGGCCACACTTCACACAAAATTCAGCGTATCCTGAGGGAAGCTGACATTAAGGTCTACTACCGGACTCGAAACAAGTTGGAAACGAAGTTACACACCCACAAGGACAGACATGATCCCGGCCGTCAAGCTGGGGTTTACCGAATTCCTTGCACTTGTGGGAAAGTGTACATTGGCGAGACCGGCAGAGACCTTACGACCAGGCTCAATGAACACGAGGCCCACGGCCGCAGAGGGGAATGTGACAAATCTGCGATAATCAAACACTCCACCGATTTGGACCACATCATTGACTGGCAGAATGCAAAGATCATAGCCCCGGAAAAGCACTGGTACACCCATCGTATCAGAGAGGCTATTGAGATTCATAAACATAATAATAATAATAATAATAATGTATGGACTTATATAGCGCACGTATCCACCAACTAAGTGGTGCTCAAGGCGCATTCTTTTTTACGTGCATTACACAACACACGGGACCTACGGCTTTACGTCCCATCCGAAGGACGAAGCAATTATGGTTAAGTACCTTGCTCAAGGACACAAGTGTCACGACCGGGGCTCGAACTCACACCCTGCTGCTGGCAACACCAGAACTTGAGTTCGGTGCGCTAGACCGCTCGGCCACGACACTCCATGACACTGTCCCCCAGGACATCGGCTTTTTCATCAGCAACATTTGTCATTCAATCCTACCATCCACCAACACTCACACCCCACTGTCAACTAACACGCCTCAGCGAGCAGGCAACTCACACACAGCAGGAAACACACACAACAAAAACAATGCCACGGTGGCAACCAATCACAACACATCACACAACAGTGGCACCAATCGGAACACTTCCCATTCTACACATAATCCCAGCAAATACTACTTAAGGAGTTGCATCGGCAAACCTCTTCATTCTCCTGACGAAGATTAGAGCAGGCTAATCGAAACGTTGAGAATAACCCGTGAAGTCCCCATGGTTCTCTCTGAACCATATTAACCCGTGAAGTCCCCATGGTTCTCCCTGAACCATATTTCACTTAGCGACAGTAGAGAAAACGAAGCGTCGAAATTGGTTCTCCCTTGAACCTTTCTCACTTAACGAAGGTTGAGATACGAGTTGTGCGATACGGTTCTTTTCAGAACCTGTACCTCAGCTTCACGTTAGTTGAGATAAACACATGGTGTTACCGCAAACCGAAACGATAACATTAATCTCACTTCATTTACTGTGTTAAAAAGAGAGTACACCTTTGGCACACATTTAATACAAAATAAAATATTAGAATTACCTTCTACAAGTCATCCAAAATCAAAACCAAAATGCAAAATGCCTTTGAGAAAAACTCTAACTACTATTAGCAAATTAATATATGTACTTTTACTTGATCAGTGTTTGCTTATGTGCCAACCATCTTAAGAAATGGCCTTTCATTTGAGAGAAAACAGGGGAAAAAATGAAAAATTATTTCCTCTGTAAAAATATTTTATTTGTTTTTCAAAACAATTTCTATACATAGTTTATAATCTCTTTTACCTAAGGTCTTTTGGGCTATCAAATGCATATGTAATGTACATACAATCACGATTGCATTTCAAGATTCTATTATCATTTTAGTGCTCCAATGCCATTTTCTGTAGGCATGGTTAATTTGTCAGGTGATTTAAACACACTCCTTGTAAAGATCACCCCAGCAATTCCCTTCCAACAAGAGTGCTCCAAACATTTTATGAAGATGTCAACATTTTTACTGACTGAAAAAGATAGCAGTAGCACCATGTTAGCAGTCTCTTAGGAGATGTAATAATTGTTAGTTCTGAGAAGATCAGGTGGTGAGATAACTCAACGTTTCAATTAGTATACTCAGGAGAAAAAGGCTTTGAGATATTAGCAATATTTAAATTCATCCCATTTGCATTTTTCAGGGACCAATACAGATTTTGTGTTTCTCACCTAATGGTCACTACCTGGCCTCAGGAGGTGCAGACTCTAGAGTCTTAATATGGGAGCTCAGACATGGACATCTTATAGCTAAACTTACTGATCATACAGATATGATCTACGCTCTGGCATTCTGTAGAGATGGTAGCGTCTTAGCCTCAGGTAAACAGATTATAAAGAGAAATGGGCAAATTCTGGTTTTGTGGACATACGTAGCCATGGGATCAGGTTTGTGGGGTACACCATTGTCCTCCTATCGCCCCTTTTCTACATGGAAACAAAGAGAAACTTGTGTGGTACCATTGTCCCCTCTTGTTACCCATTGTGTCAGTACAATGGATGCATCTGTGGGTACACAAAATACTTAGGAAGTATGTGAGTCATTGTGACTCAAGACACTCTGATCACTTTAATTCTGTGTCGTGCATCGTACACCAGCTATTTAGCTGGTGCACAGTACACATACCTGCTGTTTGTATTTTGTAAAGTTTGGTCTTAAACAGCTGTTATTTCACCCACACATAATCACGTTTCATCCAGTCAGATTGTCTTAACTGTATTGGGCATTAAATAATAAGGGAGTGTTTGTCGCATGGTTTATACAACAACCGAGGGGTCATGGCATGGTCCTTTATTGCCTCTGGCCCACAACCCCAAGGAGATTATATTTTGGTACTTCATCTTAAATCTTATTCTTACGTAATGTTTGAAATGTTTGTCGTTATATGAAGATCAAATTACAAAATGTAAAATCTACTCGTAATTAATGCACACTGTCTGCCTGCAATGAAATCCCCCTGGTACTCTGAAGGACACTCCCATTATAAACATATGTGACATTGTCTATACACTGAAGTCTTTTATCTGTTTTCCCTATAGAAAAAACGGATGTCCCCTGTTACATTACACATTTTTGAGTTGTGGAGAGTGACACGATCTGTTTGTCCATTATACAGGTGGTATTGATAACTGCATCAAGCTATGGGACTTGAAGAAACTTGCCTCCGAAGTGGAAGCTGAAGATTTGACCACAATACCTCACATAGTGCAGTAAGTGAAATACACAATACCTCACATAGTGCAGTAAGTGAAATACACAATACCTCACATAGTGCAGTAAGTGAAATACACAACACCTCACATAGTGCAGTAAGTGAAATACACAATACCTCACATAGTGCAGTAAGTGAAATACACAATACCTCACATAGTGCAGTAAGTGAAATACACAATACCTCACATAGTGCAGTAAGTGAAATACACAAAACCTCACAGAGTGTAGTGAGTGAAATACACAATACCACATAGTGCAGTAAGTGAAATACACAACACCTCACATAGTGCAGTAAGTGAAATACACAACACCTCACATAGTGCAGTAAGTGAAATACTATACCTCACATAGTGCAGTAAGTGAAATACACAACACCTCACATAGTGCAGTAAGTGAAATACACAATACCTCACATAGTGCAGTAAGTGAAATACACAACACCTCACATAGTGCAGTAAGTGAAATACACAATACCTCACATAGTGCAGTAAGTGAAATACACAATACCTCACATAGTGCAGTAAGTGAAATACACAACACCTCACATAGTGCAGTAAGTGAAATACACAACACCTCACATAGTGCAGTAAGTGAAATACACAATACCTCACATAGTGCAGTAAGTGAAATACACAATACCTCACATAGTGCAGTAAGTGAAATACACAACACCTCACATAGTGCAGTAAGTGAAATACACAATACCTTACAGCTTAATACACAACACCTCACATAGTGCAGTAAGTGAAATACACAACACCTCACATAGTGCAGTAAGTGAAATACACAATACCTCACATAGTGCAGTAAGTGAAATACACAACACCTCACATAGTGCAGTAAGTGAAATACACAATACCTCACATAGTGCAGTAAGTGAAATACACAACACCTCACATAGTGCAGTAAGTGAAATACACAACACCTCACATAGTGCAGTAAGTGAAATACACAACACCTCACATAGTGCAGTAAGTGAAATACACAACACCTCACATAGTGCAGTAAGTGAAATACACAATACCTCACATAGTGCAGTAAGTGAAATACACAATACCTCACATAGTGCAGTAAGTGAAATACACAATACCTCACATAGTGCAGTAAGTGAAATACACAACACCTCACATAGTGCAGTAAGTGAAATACACAATACCTTACATAGTGCAGTAAGTGAAATACACAATACCTCACATAGTGCAGTAAGTGAAATACACAATACCTCACATAGTGCAGTAAGTGAAATACACAATACCTCACATAGTGCAGTAAGTGAAATACACAATACCTCACATAGTGCAGTAAGTGAAATACACAATACCTCACATAGTGCAGTAAGTGAAATACACACCCCCACACATAGTGCAGTAAGTGAAATACACAATACCTCACATAGTGCAGTAAGTGAAATACACAATACCTCACATAGTGCAGTAAGTGAAATACACAACACCTCACATAGTGCAGTAAGTGAAATACACAATACCTCACAGCTTAATACACAACACCTCACATAGTGCAGTAAGTGAAATACACAACACCTCACATAGTGCAGTAAGTGAAATACACAACACCTCACATAGTGCAGTAAGTGAAATACACAACACCTCACATAGTGCAGTAAGTGAAATACACAACACCTCACATAGTGCAGTAAGGTGAAATACACAACACCTCACATAGTGCAGTAAGTGAAATACACAACACCTCACATAGTGCAGTAAGTGAAATACACACACCTCACATAGTGCAGTAAGTGAAATACACAATACCTCACAGTGCAGTAAGTGAAATACACAACACCTCACATAGGTGCAGTAAGTGAAATACACAACACCTCACATAGTGCAGTAAGTGAAATACACAACACGCACCTCACATAGTGCAGTAAGTGAAATACACAATACCATAGTGCAGCTTGAAATACACAACACCTCACATAGTGCAGGTAAGTGAAATACACAATGGTGCAGTTACAGTGAATACACAACACCTCACATAGGTGCAGTAAGTGAAATACACAATACACACACCTCACATAGTGCAGTAAGTGAAATACACAATACCTGCACAACACCTCACATAGTGCAGTAAGTGAAATACACAACACCTCACATAGTGCAGTAAGTGAAATACACAAGTGCAATACACAACACCTCACATAGTGTGCAGTAAGTGAAATACACAATACCTCACATAGTGCAGTAAGTGAAATACACAATACCTTGCAGTAAGTGAAATACACAACACCTCACATGGTGCAGTAAGTGAAATACACAATACCTTACATAGTGCAAATACACAACACCTCACATAGTGCAGTAAGTGAAATACACAATACACAGTGCAAAGTGATACAACACCTCACATAGTGCAGTAAGTGAAATACACAATACCTCACACCTCATAGTGCAGTAAGTGAAATACACAATACCTTACAGCTTAATACACAACACCTCACATAGTGCAGTAAGTGAAATACACAATACCTTACAGCTTAATACACAACACCTCACATAGTGCAGTAAGTGAAATACACAATACCTTACAGCTTAATACACAACACCTCACATAGTGCAGTAAGTGAAATACACAACACCTCACATAGTGCAGTAAGTGAAATACACAACACCTCACATAGTGCAGTAAGTGAAATACACAATACCTCACATAGTGCAGTAAGTGAAATACACAACACCTCACATAGTGCAGTAAGTGAAATACACAATACCTCACATAGTGCAGTAAGTGAAATACACAACACCTCACATAGTGCAGTAAGTGAAATACACAACACCTCACATAGTGCAGTAAGTGAAATACACAACACCTCACATAGTGCAGTAAGTGAAATACACAATACCTCACATAGTGCAGTAAGTGAAATACACAACACCTCACATAGTGCAGTAAGTGAAATACACAACACCTCACATAGTGCAGTAAGTGAAATACACAACACCTCACATAGTGCAGTAAGTGAAATACACAACACCTTACAGCTTAATACACAATACCTCACATAGTGCAGTAAGTGAAATACACAATACCTCACATAGTGCAGTAAGTGAAATACACAACACCTCACATAGTGCAGTAAGTGAAATACACAATACCTCACAGCTTAATACACAACACCTCACATAGTGCAGTAAGTGAAATACACAATACCTTACAGCTTAATACACAACACCTCACATAGTGCAGTAAGTGAAATACACAATACCTTAGCTTAATACACAACACCTCACATAGTGCAGTAAGTGAAATACACAATACCTCGGGTAATACACAAAACCTCACATAGTGCAGTAAGTGAAATACACAATACCTATAGTGCTAATACACAACACCTCACATAGTGCAGTAAGTGAAATACACAATACCTCACAGAAATACACAACACCTCACATAGGTGCAGTAAGTGAAATACACAATACCTTACAGCTTAAATACACAACACCTCACATAGTGCAGTAAGTGAAATACACAACACCTCACATAGTGCAGTAAGTGAAATACACAACACCTCACATAGTGCAGTAAGTGAAATACACAAAACCTCACATAGTGCAGTAAGTGAAATACACAACACCTCACATGGTGCAGTAAGTGAAATACACAACACCTCACATAGTGCAGTAAGTGAAATACACAACACCTCACATAGTGCAGTAAGTGAAATACACAACACCTCACATAGTGCAGTAAGTGAAATACACAAGACCTCATAGGTGCAGTAAGTGAAACACAACACCTCACATAGTGCAGTAAGTGAAATACACAACACCTCACATAGTGCAGTAAGTGAAATACACAACACCTCACATAGTGCAGTAAGTGAAATACACAACACCTCACATAGTGCAGTAAGTGAAATACACAACACCTCACATAGTGCAGTAAGTGAAATACACAATACCTCACATAGTGCAGTAAGTGAAATACACAATACCTCACATAGTGCAGTAAGTGAAATACACAATACCTCACATAGTGCAGTAAGTGAAATACACAACACCTCACATAGTGCAGTAAGTGAAATACACAATACCTTACAGCTTAATACACAACACCTCACATAGTGCAGTAAGTGAAATACACAATACCTCACATAGTGCAGTAAGTGAAATACACAATACCTCACATAGTGCAGTAAGTGAAATACACAACACCTCACATAGTGCAGTAAGTGAAATACACAACACCTCACATAGTGCAGTAAGTGAAATACACAATACCTCACATAGTGCAGTAAGTGAAATACACAACACCTCACATAGTGCAGTAAGTGAAATACACAATACCTCACATAGTGCAGTAAGTGAAATACACAATACCTTACAGCTTAATACACAACACCTCACATAGTGCAGTAAGTGAAATACACAATACCTTACAGCTTAATACACAACACCTCACATAGTGCAGTAAGTGAAATACACAATACCTCACATAGTGCAGTAAGTGAAATACACAATACCTCACATAGTGCAGTAAGTGAAATACACAATACCTCACATAGTGCAGTAAGTGAAATACACAATACCTCACATAGTGCAGTAAGTGAAATACACAACACCTCACATAGTGCAGTAAGTGAAATACACAACACCTCACATAGTGCAGTAAGTGAAATACACAATACCTCACATAGTGCAGTAAGTGAAATACACAACACCTCACATAGTGCAGTAAGTGAAATACACAATACCTCACATAGTGCAGTAAGTGAAATACACAATACCTTACAGCTTAATACACAACACCTCACATAGTGCAGTAAGTGAAATACACAATGCCTTACAACAATACACAACACCTCACATAGTGCAGTAAGTGAAATACACAATACCTTACAGCTTAATACACAACACCTCACATAGTGCAGTAAGTGAAATACACAATACCTCACATAGTGCAGTAAGTGAAATACACAATACCTTACAGCTTAATACACAACACCTCACATAGTGCAGTAAGTGAAATACACAATACCTTACAGCTTAATACACAACACCTCACATAGTGCAGTAAGTGAAATACACAATACCTTACAGCCACACACAACACCTCATAGGTGCAGTAAGTGAAATACACAATACCTTACAGCAATACACAACACCTCACATAGGTGCAGTAAGTGAAATACACAATACCTTACAGACAATACACAACACCTCACATAGTGCAGTAAGTGAAATACACAATACCTTACAGCTTAATACACAACACCTCACATAGTGCAGTAAGTGAAATACACAACACCTCACATAGTGCAGTAAGTGAAATACACAATACCTTACAGCTTAATACACAACACCTCACATAGTGCAGTAAGTGAAATACACAATACCTTACAGCTTAATACACAACACCTCACATAGTGCAGTAAGTGAAATACACAATACCTTACAGCTTAATACACAACACCTCACATAGTGCAGTAAGTGAAATACACAATACCTTACAGCTTAATACACAACACCTCACATAGTGCAGTAAGTGAAATACACAATACCTTACAGCTTAATACACAACACCTCACATAGTGCAGTAAGTGAAATACACAATACACCTTACAGCTTAATACACAACACCTCACATAGTGCAGTAAGTGAAATACACAATACCTTACAGCTTAATACACAACACCTCACATGGTGCAGTAAGTGAAATACACAATACCTTACAGCAATACACAACACCTCACATAGTGCAGTAAGTGAAATACACAATACCTTACAGCTTAATACACAATACCTTACATAGTGCAGTAAGTGAAATACACAATACCTTACAGCTTAATACACAACACCTTACAGCTTAATACACAACACCTCACATAGTGCAGTAAGTGAAATACACAATACCGACAATACACAACACCTTACAGCTTAATACACAACCTCACATAGGTGCAGTAAGTGAAATACACAATACCTTACAGCACACACAGCTTAATACACAACACCTCACATAGTGCAGTAAGTGAAATACACAATACCTTACAGCTTAATACACAATACCTTACAGCTTAATACACAACACCTCACATAGTGCAGTAAGTGAAATACACAATACCTTACAGCTTAATACACAACACCTCACATAGTGCAGTAAGTGAAATACACAATACCTTACAGCTTAATACACAACACCTCACATAGTGCAGTGAAATACACAATACCTACACAATACACAACACCTCACATAGGTGCAGTAAGTGAAATACACAATACCTTACAACAATACACAACACCTCACATAGTGCAGTAAGTGAAATACACAATACCTTACAGCTTAATACACAACACCTCACATAGTGCAGTAAGTGAAATACACAATACCTTACAGCTTAATACACAACACCTTACAGCTTAATACACAACACCTCACATAGTGCAGTAAGTGAAATACACAATACCTTACAGCTTAATACACAACACCTCACATAGTGCAGTAAGTGAAATACACAATACCTTACAGCTTAATACACAACACCTTACAGCTTAATACACAACACCTCACATAGTGCAGTAAGTGAAATACACAATACCTTACAGCTTAATACACAACACCTTACAGCTTAATACACAACACCTCACATAGTGCAGTAAGTGAAATACACAATACCTTACAGCTTAATACACAACACCTCACATAGTGCAGTAAGTGAAATACACAATACCTTACAGCTTAATACACAATACCTTACAGCTTAATACACAACACCTCACATAGTGCAGTAAGTGAAATACACAATACCTTACAGCTTAATACACAACACCTCACATAGTGCAGTAAGTGAAATACACAATACCTTACAGCTTAATACACAACACCTCACATAGTGCAGTAAGTGAAATACACAATACCTTACAGCTTAATACACAACACCTCACATAGTGCAGTAAGTGAAATACACAATACCTTACAGCTTAATACACAACACCTCACATAGTGCAGTAAGTGAAATACATTTCACCCCAGACAGTGCGCTAAGTTGAATACACAAAACCTCACAGCTTAATACATTGCATCTAGCTCTCTAGGAACTAGCTTCGCGTGGAAATGCCTGTCCCATGATGCCCCCACAGCAGGCCGGGCAGGGGGAGCAAAACCTGTAACCATGCTCGTTGTACGTGCACACATTTGGAGTACAATGCCGTGGTATGGATAATAGCAGGCTGCCACACTTTGTGTAGGTGATAGACTTCTCGTATTACACAATGTCTCTATATAATTGCAGCTTTTATATATCAAATCATCAACTTATTTCTCTTTGTTTGTGTTCTCTTTGTGACAGATCTGAGAAGACTAAGCTGTTACTAGGTTCATATCCCACTAAGGGCACACCTGTCCACTACCTGCATTTCACTAGACGGAACTTACTGCTGGCTGCCGGATCCTACGCAACTATATCTAGTTAAAAAGAATATAGCAGTTTATGATACAATCTACAATGTACAGCAGTCCATAGTAGTCAGTATTAACTGTTCACAATATATGCTTACTTGAGATATGCTTACCGGAGATATGCTTACCGGAGATATGCTTACCGGAGATATGCTTACCGGAGATATGCTTACCGGAGATATGCTTACTTTCCTTGTACCAAGTTATCTGTGTGTACATTGTTATGTTATGGAATTGACTCTGAATAATGACATATGAGGGTGCCAGCATGTCACTGTCTCCAGCATGTCACTGGTTCGTATTTATCTTTTGGATGTTTTTGCATACTCAAATGATATTGGTTACCAGGGAAGAGTTTCTGCTATAAATTTGTTTAACAAAATGATGGAAAAAGCCTGTTTTTCAAGTACAAAAAAAAATCATCTCATACTCACTGATAAGTGCAGCAAGGTGTTCTCAAACATAGAAAAGACTTATGATATATGGAAGGAGGTGTGTGAGAGGATGTGTTGCAGCAGGAAGCATTTCTAGTTTGTATATAAAATGACTTTTGAATAATTAAGGTGACATAAACTGCAGCGATGTAACTCCATACTTTTGTACATCTACAGACAATAATGCCCTAAGCTCAGAACCATAGTGCATTTTCAATGCTGAGGGCTATGATGTGCACAGAGCAGATCAGATAGTGGATTTTCATTGTCTAGAACGAGTCACATGGCATACCTGAAAAGTTCATGTACACACTAACATTGATGTATTCAGCCTGGGTAGGTTGTCTAATAGCACATTGGATACAAGCATGCAGTGTGTACATTACTGTTCAGGCTAGAAGTTATTCCCGATACGTCTGTGCTTGCTCATGTAAAAAATGTTTGACATTTTTACACATTTGAATTGTGCTTACTCCGTTATGCATATTCCTTATGAGGTTAATATGATCGTCTTCCATGCTACATATATTTAATACCATGGTATAATAAAACAATTGTTCTCTGCTGTGATGTGATTCATGGCTTTTTGTACACCCTCGGGGACAACAAATGGTACCCATGGCTGCGCTTAGGTGTACACCCTTGGGGACAACAAATGGTACCCATGGCTGCGCTTACATTGTAGGTGTCATTTGTTCACTCGCACTGGTTTCTATTACTACTTAGAAGTAAGGGAGTGGGAACTGCAGGCCCTGGGAAATGTTGGATCCTAGAAGCTCTGTGGTGCGTTCTGAGCGCTTTCTGATGACTACTGCCATGTTTTTTGGTAAAATGGTTCAGCTGTTTTACAAATATCGAGGGTTCAGATTGAAATGGAAAGAATTATATTATGAGGTAATATCTAAACTGATCTATTGCACAGGGCAGAAAAAGATAAATTAATTCACTCCATGAACAACATCAGTAGACAACAATTGTGTGTATATTATGTACATACTCTATCAAATTTCAAATATGAAATTTGGTTTTTGCAAAAATGCTTAAGATCATGAGCTCAGTGGGTGTGAGCACTAGATTTTGTTGCACTTCTCGGTTCGTGTGTCATTTTTTGTATGTGGAATGTATAAGACTTATATATATTTCCAGTTATAATACAAGTCCATTGCCTTCTTATAATGAATTGAATAAATACATTACATGTTAATGTATATAATGTATAATTTCAAAACGGAATAGAGGTACTTCATGGGAATGAGTAATGTCTTCTGGGTTGTGTGGCTCTGAGAATGGCTGGTTGGGTTTGCCTGATGTTTTGACCCGTGTGCTCAAGTCGTCTTCAGGAGAATGCCTGACTCTGGGACATGGTGTTTGGTCCTGAAGCTTGGATTATTAGGGTTGAAGGGTCGTTGTCACCTATGGTACTCTCCAATGGTACCTAGGCAATCATAAATGTTCTCCAATGTACAGCAGCTCGTGTTGTGACTTTGTCCAGAAAGTCATGCCATATCACGCCAATCTTGAAAGAACTGCACTGGCTTCCTGTTTCACAGAGAATTGTTTTTAAACTTATGCTAATTGTTCACAAATCTTTTAATAACATTGCTCCAATTTATATTTCTGAACTACTTAAAGTCTACACTCCATCATGCAATTTGCGCTCCAGCAACATGTCACTCCTCAAGGAACCAACTTCAAAACGGAACTGGGGTGATAGGTCGTTTTCTGTCGCAGCTCCGAGACTCTGGAATCATCTTCCAACTAAACTCAAATCTTGTCATAGTATAACCAGATTCAAGTCGATGCTTAAAACTCATCTTATGTCACAACTCTTCAAAGATGATGTATATTTGTAATTGCATTGTAGGTACATGTATCTCGGTACATAATTTGTTTTCCCTATGCTATCATTGTATATTGTTTGTATTAATGTTTTTTCTTTGTTTCCGCGCCTTGAGCGCCCAGCAGGGTGGATATGTGCGCGCTAAAAATCTTTATTATTATTATTATTATTATTATTAGGATTGAGATTGACTGGGTAAAATTGGGGTGTACCCTAGGTGACAACAACCCCCCCCCCAACTTTATTAGGGGTGATGGAGCTTAATAATGAAGAAAAGATCAATGTATTGTGATTGGATACCAAGTACATAGGAGGGTCATATCAGTGTGTGCTCAAGGCTAGGTTTAGATTAACGTTACCAATTGGTATAGAGACCATTAGGTTTGGGTTAGGGATTGCCTTTGCTTTTGCCCGAGAGGGAACTGTATATCTTAATTCAAAAAAAGAATTCATAGAAGCAGTTTCCCAACATTATCAATGTTGTACCTTCTATGAATATACTTTTTTTTAAATCAAGATACACATTAAACAACCAACCTGTTCAAGTTTCAGCTTATTACTTTGTGTCATTTAAAAATATTGAAAATGCATTCAGATGTTTTGTTTTTATTGATATCATGGCACACAAAGCCTAATAAAACATCCTTTACAGCTGTGATTGTAAGGCCATGCCCCCTTTTGAAGGTTAGTGTACAACATTGGTATTCTTTATAAAAAAATAAACATAAATCATGGAGTGTCGTGGCCGAGCGGTCTAGCTTACCGGACTCAAGTTCTGGTGTTAGCAGCAGAATGTGGGTTCGAATCCCGGCCGTGACACTTGTGTCCTTGAGCAAGACACTTTACCATAATTGCTTCTCTCCACCCAGGGGTTAAATGGGTACCTGTGAGGGCAGAGTTGGTTGATTAGCCCTATATGCGCTGTAATGGCAGCAATTGAGCTGTATACTCCCCAGGGAGCTGAAATGGTTTCAGGAATGATTTATGAGCATTATGAGCAGGGGTAATAATATGCGCCTTGAGCACCACTCAGTTGGTGGATACGTGCGCTATATAAGTCCATACATTATTATTATTATCTAAAGTTTACACTTTGAATTGTTTACTGTCTGAGGTACATGTCAAATTATTTCCCAGTTATTATTGATTGAATTTACATCTGATGGTAGACTGAAATTCCACATAAAGAGTACAAAGTTTGTATTTGCTGATCAAAACATCTGAACGCATGTGCTCTATTTTCTCGCTGACAATCAACGCAATATAATCATTGTGACCAACATTACATGTTTACAAAACTGTTCAAACTGCGCCGGACTCAGAATGTACACTGGTCTATGACAAGTAACCATACAATCTGAAATTTTGAAATGTCAGCAGAAAATATGTTAGTGAAACTTCCACATGTTGTTTTTTATACATATATCTTGATTCTCACAAAGTATGGAAGCATATATACAGACATATTGTACTAAAATTGTATATATACTGGCTTTGATAAGAAAAGAAATCCATTTTATAAAACACGTTTTTCAATAACTGCACGTTTGAATGAAGTGGTTCTTTTTTTCGCTTTTGCATTGATTGTAGTTCGGATCGACTAATTAATAGGCCTATTGGTGAATGCGGTGCTTTAAACGAACATTGGATAGTGTGCAGTGATGAAAGTTCATTATGTTAATGTCTGTACATGTAGGCATGTAATGAATTTACAATCCTAAATAGTGAATCGAAATACTCACATCTCATTAATCATAAAATAAGATAGTTCGTTGAACTATAGACCAATATTACCCTGCGACCACCTTGTCAGATTCCCTGTACTTGCAATAAGGATTATAGTGCTGATTCTTGTTGTTTATAAGGTACCTGACTATTTCCCCTTACAGCTTCGGTTTGGTCACGTGGGTATGCGTGGACGAAAAACAGATGACTGCACATTGAAATAGGTCTATAATTTATATATAGCTTGCTATATAATAATGCGTCTTGTAACAAAAGGTGGATGCCTCGTTATAAACAACCAAACAGCTTTAGTCACTTGCCTTTACACTTTTTATAAAAGAAATTTAACATTCTGTGAGCATACCTTACACAGATCCTATTGGTGTCATCATCTTGTCATTTGTTCGCCTTTGCGATCTACGTTCACTGGAACAACTTCTTCCTCAAGGTTTTCGAGCAATATCGGCATTCAAAACAAGATTTTAGATCCGATGAACTTTTAAACAAAATGACAGTTAAACCATACTTTCACTTCAGGCAGGAAAAACTCCTTAATACTCTTAAAAGACCAACGAACTGTTAATATGTAAAACATGTAGCTTTGCATGGTGAGGAGGATAAGTAAGACTGATTGCGGTGACACCATTTGAAATTCTCAGTTGAGTAGTAATTATTTCTGAATAGAACTGGAGGTACAACTCGACGTTTCGATCAGTGTGCTCTGATCGTCTTCAGGAGAAAACTGTTAATAAACATCAGGAATGGCATGATATTCAGAAGGAGATGAGTGAGACGCTGGGATAAAGTTTAAAACATTTCTGGTTGTCGTTTAATAAAGTGACTTTATTTAATCATGAAGCGACGGAAACGACGGTATCTATAACGTTGTGGAATGGCCGATATGTGAAAAATAACTGGGTCTACGTGCGAAGTATATTAAACAAATTGAGTGCCTAGTTTATTGCGTAAAATGGAGGTATTATGGCATAAGGTAACATCTAATCTGACGATTAGTTGCACCTGGCTTCGCCTGAAATGGATCCGTTTAGATATTACATTGTGATATTATTTGAGAAACTCATTAATAATGTGTATAATAATGGACATCATAATGGTCACACGTGGCTAAGCCCCCGTTTAAACAGTATAAAATATCTTACTTGTATGAACGTTATTTACAACCTGAGTATGCAGAAGGCAACATTTCAACAATTAAGTGGTTGGGATGAGGGTTACTGACAGCATAGTTTGAAGAAACACCAATTATTAGTAGTACATGTGCAGTAACAACATAATTATACGTGTTACAAAGAAAATAAAACTCTTTAAAAATGTACACTAAAACTTAGTAGTTTAAATTGTATGTATGTTATAAAAGATATAATTAAATTAAAAAAACGTTTACACAAATTATAAACTAACCACTTAAAATGGATAGGTTGACAAAACTGTTTCTATGGGTAAGCTTACTTTCTTTAAATTCATTTAACAACCAATCTGTGAACGTTTCAATGCAAAGTCTAAGTTGTCAAAGTCGAAGCAAAAAGTTGACTTTTGTTCGTGTTTTCTTTGAAATGAGAACACTTTAGACCGAATTATTTGTTTTCAGGATGACTGGTTCCTTTACCAACTTCACATCAACTTTCACATAATAATTTGGTAATTTTGTAATCAGGTATAGGACTAATCAACCAATGATTGTAATCAGGTATAGGACTAATCAACCAATGATTTACCGTCCCTGAATTAAGTATACTGAATTATAATCTTAAGACTTAATTGATCAGTGAAGTTGGTGCAGTTGATGCTGAAATTTATGATAAAACGTGAAATTCATTACAAATTTGAAATGGATCACTGCAGTCATCCATTTTCCATATTAGAATGCATGCAAACAAATCTGATTACATTTTCACTATTGACACAACGAAATAAGCTGAAACTTTCACAGGTTGGTTTTTATACATATCTCTTTATTTTTTATAAAGTATATGTGCATTTAAAATATATATACACCCATCATAACTTCTAAGTTCCCCCAAATATTTTTTTAAATATCTCAACAAGTATTGCATGAATTTTAAAAAAGCAAATGACAGAATGACATGTTCTAACACAGCTCGTAATTAAATAGTTGAAATTCAATCATGCATGCACAATTGACAGTGATTTGAATGAAAATTCAGCTGAAAAAAAAGTTGCAGTACAAAGCATTGCTTGAATGGCATGTTACACATGTAGTTTTCTGTAAGAACACATGCATATGAATAACAATGGTATTGATGGCTGTTTCATAATAAGAAAAGAATATTCAAAGAGCAACATGCATGTCCATTGTTTTAGAAGGGTAGAGCAAGAGTTTAATATGGAATTGGTCCTCCATTATTCTCCATAACTGAGTTCTTACAGAAAACTACATGTGTAACATGCCCTTGAAGCAATGCTTTGTACTGCAACTTTTTTTCAGCTGAATTTTCATTCAAATCACTGTCAATTGTGCATGCATGATTGAATTTCAACCATTTCATTACGAGCTGTGTAGAACATGTCATTCTGTCATTTGCTTTTTGAATTTTTAAAATTCATGCAATACTTGTTGAGATATTCTAAAAAATATTAGGGGGAACTTAGAAGTTGTGATGGGTGTATTTTTTTTACCAATGGTGTACAATCCCTTTAATTGGTGTAATTGAGCAACTGTACTATGTGGAACCAATCGGGGCAATTATTCATTTTACCAAGGTCCATTTTGCAGTTATTTATTTTCTTGAGTGCTTAACTCAGCTTGATCTGAAACTGCCTGTATCCCTGGTAACGGTCTCTGTAGCAACGACAATCCTTTATTGTTCTTCTCTGGTTTGCTGTCAGCCGGAGGAGAGATTGGCATCGTAGTAGCAACACTCCGTCGTCTTGTCTTGTCACTTTTGTTGCTGCTATCTCCAAACTGAAACATAGGACGTAGTAGCATGGTCAAACTTTTTCGCCTGGTCCTTGGCGCTTCAGTGTCAATAATTTGGAGATTGTCAGGAGAGGGCAGTGTGGTTGAGGTAGATGGTGTCAACCCTGAGAAAGGTCCAGCCGGCGGCGTTTTGATGATGGGACTTGTGGGTGGGGTATCTACGGTCATAATGCGGTTGCGCCGTGACATTGATAAAGGTTTATTTGGGAGAATCAGTGCCCCTGCGCTACCAGTCCGAGGAAGTGCTGGGTTGGCTCCTTCTTCCGAAGCTTGCTTCCTGAGGTAAGACATACTATCAGTTTTACGGGAGTTTTCTTCCACCAAAGCAGACATACTTTTGTTCTTGGCCGATTTAACTCTTTCTATTCCAGTTGTTTCCTGTTGCTCCTCTTCATTCACGCTCTCAGGGCTCTCTGAGGACCCAGCATGAGAAAGTTTTTCAATGTCATCTCCCTCACTCAACCTCTTCTGGCGTGTGATACCAGCAGGTCGCTGAATGCCAGATGGTATCCTGTTGAGATCGATGATGTCCGGTCGGTGGCTACGTAGCGGCTGTCCTCGTAGGAGCTGAGCCTGTTCCCTCCCTAGGATGGACTGCAGTCTTGATACCTCGGTCTGTAGCTTCAGAATCAAACTCGCATCTTGTTCGTGTTGATCTTGAAGTTGCTTCTCGAAGTAACCGATCTCTTCTTTTAACTTGTCTTCAAAGTAAGTCCGTATCTTGTCTTCAGCCCTCTTCATCTTGGATATGAGCATTTTCGATTCTTCGGCTGCTGATGGGGTGCTCTGGACCTACAATAATATATAACCATGTATATAACACAAGGCAAGTATTTAATTTATGGTTGCTCATTAAAGATTACAATATGTCCCTTTATACATGTTTATACACCAACAACACATTGACTAGTCTTTGGTCATGGAGCACGCGGCAAGGTAGTATACTTCGCTACTTAGCGAGGCCCTAAATATATCTCTATACTGATGGTAATAACTACCAATCCGCAAGTCAAATAAACAATATCTTTGAACAGAAAGACCAAATGTCCGATTAGCAGACTGACCACCAACCAATCCAGGTTTATGATAGTAACATTCCCTTCACAATTACGTTTTTATTTAATTGTTGGCCCCAATTCTAATTAAATTTATGAAGCAAATTATGAAATAAGACTGCATCAAGTTGCATCATCAATGTTTTTTCACACAATAATGTAATTTCCTTCATTTCCAGTAATCAGCACCTTTTAGTTCTGGACTATGGAAAATTTCCATTTGTTCAACTTTGTTTTTATTTTGTCTTGTGTATGTTTGTTTTTGCCATTGCAGAATCACTTGATAGAACTACACAACTATGAATGAAATGAAACAACGAACCTTGGCCGCATGTTTCTGTAGAATCTCAATGCAATCTGTATTCTGCTGTTCAACTGCAAACTCCATGGCTGTTTTTCCCATCTGTTGGACGAATACAATATTTTCAATTTCACGGATGATTCAATTCACAACCGCCGTCAGAGCGGTTAACAACTGTACAGTCTCAGTGAGATGAATGTGATGAAAATGTGACCGAGGTCGAGGTTGAGTGTCTTAAAGTTCAGAAGTTGGTCCGGCATTTTGCTTGTAAGGCGTTTGAACTGATAAAGGTGGACGGGTATGTAGCCGGTGTCCAGTAGAGGTCATGCTAAAAGCCCCTGTGAGATTTTCATGCAAATTTAGAGCTTCTTATAGAAAATGATTTGAATTTACCTACAATTATTGCATTAAAAAAAAAAATTGTAAGAAATATCGGGACTTACTTTGCTTTTCTTATCCACTTCGGCTCCCAACTGCAAAAGTATGTCAAGTACATCAGCTTGCCCTGTCCATGTTGCAATATGCACAGCATTTACACCGACAGGCTACTTAACATAAATGATCGGGGAACCATATATTAAATGTAAGGAATAGACTAATTATTCTTGCTCGCACAAACTTCGTATAAAGGGAAGGTACAACATCGGTATTTGGTATCGTACGCAGGCGCGGATCCAGGAATTTTTTAGACGGGGGGCACACCCAACACGAACATTTTTTTTTCCTATGCTAACATTGTATTTGTAATCATGTTTTTTTTTGTTTTTTTTTTTTTCGCGCCTTAAGCGCCCAGCAGGGTGGATATGTGCGCGCTACAAATCTTTATTATTATTATTATTATTATTATTATTATTATTAAATGCGAAGCCCTTACGGCGTTGGGTTCGGGGCCCGCTTAAGGGCCCCGGAAAATTTTGGATTCTGGATGCTCTGTGGTGCAATCTGAGGCGATTCCTGGCCAGTTTCACCTGACTTTTTTTACAAAAGTTTTCAAGATTATATGGAGAATATATATATATATATTTATATATATCCTTATTTTAGCCATTATTTTTAGCCATTATTTTAGCGATGTCATGACTACAACAATATAAGTTTCTCCCTCCCCGATTTTTGGCATTTAATTTGCAGTTTTTGACTTCAGTTTTAATTTATCCGGAATTTTTCTTGGTTTTAATTCAGTCCAGTTGAAATTTTCAAGAAAAGGGCTTGATTTCATACTGTTCCTTGCCCTGTGTTAAAACCATCGGCAGATCAGCTGCAAGACTCATCGTACTTCGCAGGCCTATGCGTACTGGCGTAGAATCCGACAGTAAATTGACATCGGCGATTGTAATTTCCACACGGTACCCCGACCTTTCTTCAGTCGAAACGGAACAATTTATAGACGTGGAGGAATCGGATCAAGAAATCAGACTAGCTTGCTTTGCACCCGATCACAGACTACCGATTGCAAACGAAATGTAGACTAACTAATTATTTTTTTCCCTTTTTGGGGGGGATCCGCGCCTGGTACGTTAATTTTAACACTCCAGTTTTCAAGAAATATATCATAAAACTAGATAACAAAGTCTAACTGTTACATGTTTTTATGTTTTCAGAAGTTGCCGGACCTTTAATCCGGCATGAATATGATTTAGTTTCATTATCAGAACTCTAAATGACCACATAAATATTACTTTCCAAAGGCGTCACGGCAAACTTACCACTTTAATAATCACATGAGACCATGTAAAGCCTTTATCTTGATTACTTACCGGCACGAGTGTGTTTGGGTCACATCCAGCCCCAACAAGGAGTCTCGTGACCTCATAATGGCCGTTACCTGCGGCACATAACAATGGTGTGTAACCCTCCTAGAACATTCGTCCAAAGAGAAGAAGCAATTAAGTAATGGAAGACAATGAAACCTTAAACCAAACAGTCAACGTTTCAATAATGATAACGGCATCGACTGACCACATTAGGTTACTATACCCATCGTTCTCTTATACGAGAACATTAGTTATTATACTCTTTGCCCTGTCTAAAGCCATCTTATAAATTTTGATTTCTTTAAATAGGCTTCACCTTTGGTAAAATATAGGTTTTCCTGGTCAATTTCGGCCAATTTCACTTTCATACATTCATATTAAAGAGATTTTGCCCCTCCAGTTGCTGCTGTGTTTCGAATTAAGAATTCAATTTCATGCGAATTCATTTAGCATTAGGGCCTATATTCAATTTAGCACATACGTCTTTCTTTTTAGTAATGCACATTCATCATCCATTTTCGCAGAGTAGGTTCGACTGGAGATTTTCACTAAAATGTTATTTTCATTTTCGTATAACGTCAATCAATTTCGCAAAATGAGAATTCAAAAAATAAAATACGAGAAACAAATGCAAACAAATAGATTAATTGTACAAGACAACTGAATACGTTTCATATCTTTACTTTAATTCAAACTTAATTCTGTTTTCTTTATTCATGAGCGTTTCTCGTACACTGTATATAGGGCCTATCAGTCATTTTTGTTTATCATACTTTGTTTTGTTTATTCTCTTGTTTGAGTGTGTCTATGATTTTTTTTATCCTGGTTTCTTTTTGTCCATTCATGTGGTTTTCCCTGAACCGTCAATAAAGTTACACAAATTCCACAAATGCCTGCCCAATAATTAATTTGAATGACCAAATACGCGCTGCGAAAAGCTCCTGCGAATTTGAATGCTGTTCGAGTGGATTGTTAAACCGGATGGTTATTTTGATTAAATCGCATGACGCAAGAGTACTGTTGCATTTCCACTATTGTGGGTCAACAAAATAATAGGGCGGACACAAACTTTGTTGTGACAATATGAAATGGGGTTGGTTTATTATCTTCTCTGTATTCAACAACAATAAAAGGCACTAATGACATATAAAGAGCGGTAGCGTAGTTCAATAATTAGACTCAATAGTTAGACATAATACGAGTTCCGGTGTGTACGAGTAATACCAACTACAAAGGGATCGGATACAACCAGGACCATCATTCGTTCATGCGGCTTGTCACTCGGCATACGATACGGGCATTGCTACACCGAGAGACGGACGGCTGGTCAGTCTCGGCGACGGGGACCACCAGGGCTTGACTACATGGGGTGTCTGAACAGGGCCAGAGTGTGTATCAGACCGTACTAGCTAGGCGAACCAATGGTCATATCGACGCACTGCACCATTGGTTCAACGAAATGAGGCTCTGGACTGTAATATACTGAGACGCAATAGAAACTTACCACTTGTTTTGGAATAGCATAAACTTGTAATGGTTCAAAATAAGACAACACAACAATTTGGATTAGAAATGTTGGCATTTTATTGAGGAAATGTCCACGCTTTGTCCACTGTACTCGATCCCATCTGTATCCACTTCACCGCGAGTGCACATATTACATTTGTGCATTGTGATTACTGATAATTTAAGGTCGAAAAAGTGGTAAGTTTCTATTGCGTCTCAGCTAGTATAGTTCGGTATATCGCACTGTCATGGATCGGATCGAGTCGCAAAGATATTCGGAACCGCACTTCTCCGAGATCAGGAAATTTCTGGGTTTATATAGAAATATGGGGCCTAGGAATGAATAAAACATTAGCCTAGTTTAGCGTCTTAGCCAATGAGAAGCTTGCCTTCCGCGTCTAAGAGTAGAAACGTGTGCAAAATCAGGTTATACAACAGGTCCTTGTTCCATATAAGGAAAGGTATTTGACGAAAGTAAAGTGAGTGACAACTCAGAAAGGAGGGCGTGTTCAAGGGGACGATGCTTACTGGGGTGCTAAGCTATTGCATGAAGGGAGCAGCGGTTGCGCATGGGAGCACGGCACACGGACCAAGGTCTATGACAGAGCGGGTCAGTCACGGTGATTGTTTGGCCGTGCTAAACCCACGAACCGTGTTCGGTGTGTAGGGTGGACTCCGAGGAAAGTATGCGAAGTCCAAAGGACGGCTCAAAGCCACGGGCGGGAGGGTGTGGCACGCACACAAGGCTCTCGCTGTTGCATAGTTGCGTTGGCGCTGGATATGCATGAGCAAAAGTAGCGGCCATGTATGGATTGCATATTCATAGCAGACAATCGAGGGTCCGGGGAAACAAACCCTGGGACTTAGAGTGCTAGAAATTGCATCGTAAGCAAAATATTGGAAGCGGAAGAAGTGAAATAGAGGGTGCTAATATTTGTCAAAATCAAAGGGTAAGATTCGTAACAGTACTATTGCCTACTCATAAAACGAAATTGAATGATGATTTTGAGCAGCATTCAATTTCGCACGAAACAGAATGACGCGGTGTTTAAATTGGCAGTTTATTTGGCCGAAATTGACCAGGAAAACCTATCTTCACAATAAACATTCATTTAGGCCTATTTAGGATCGAGAAATAAACGAAAGTAACAAATGAAAGCATCAATTTTTAGGAGTGAAGCTTTCAGTGTAATTTGTCTGCACGTCTCTGAGACTGTGAATATGCACTTTGCAATTGTTGACCGAAAAGTATGTTTGAGCCATTTTGACGGTAAAAAAATAGTTAAATGTTGAATTGCTATTTTTGATGGGGTTAAGGTTATAAGCTTTCATTTGAGACATTGAACGAAAAAATCCGCCAAGGATTGGTACCAGTAAATTAAAAAATCAAATTACTAAAATGCTGGTCCACTGTTTTAATCCTCCGGTTACACGTGACTACACAATTGATTGTACGTATGGTTGAGGGCGTGGGCAGTCTTCCGATTGGCCAGCGCGGCTGTCAATCAGAATTTTATTTACAGTTTCCAATATCCGAATTTCGTAATGTTTGTTTGTTTGTTTGTTTGTTTGTTTTTCGTTTAACAACGATATTATCTTTCATAATTCGTTCGCTTTATAAATTCTATTTTGTGGGTCACCTTAGCCAAACACGAACGATATCTTTAAGGTCAACATGCGTTTCTGCTAATCGCTTCATGTAGAACAAATTATTTTGCCTTACGATGATTTCTGTCATAATTATGTAACAACTTTGCCACAGAATTCTTTCTGTCTTATAAAATTATTGTCATGACAGTTTATAACTGTACAATGTGTGCCGTTCAGTGGCATGGCGTAGCCATGTGAGGGGGGGGGGGGGTCGTGGCCGGGTAAACCAAAAGTCGTAGCTGGGTAGGTAAACTGGTCATACAGTTTATAGATAACATCATTCAACAAAGATATGTTGGTCACGTCACGCAACAAGGAAGAAACAAAACAGGCAGACACAAAGACGCTTACAAACAATTAGAAATACAAATAGGCCTACTTAAACTTATTCCGTGTATTTCGCCATTTCATTTGCGATATTGCTTTTAATCGATATACATAAAAATAAAAGGAAGTAAATCACTATGATCATCCCCCCATAATTTTTCATGTGGTAGAAATATAATAAGCGAATAATTCGTGAAAAACAAGCAAAAACAGGGGAATTTGGTTTGTTTATATTTATTTGTTTGTTTCTTTGTCTGTTTGGGTGTAATCTTTATTAAATCAGTAAGATACTGATTGGTTGTGCGCTGCAGTACTTCGCTGTACATTATACACACTTATTTCAATCATCACCCACACTTTTCGACACAAATTTACGCCACTGTTTCACACCAAAAATACTAAAACACTTTACAAAAGCGTAAAATGAATTTATCACGCTGTATCATTCAATATACGTTTTTTAAATGTACCTATTAATTGAATGTAAATACTTTTTTCTATACAGAAATATAACAATTGACAAATTTCAAAAAAAAAATCATAAAATGAGGATTCACACGCAAAAGCAAATGGATCTTTTAATAATCTATCAAATATAAACCTTTGTTTGTGCCGTGATGTCAGCCCCAAGTGCAAGTAGCATGTGTGTTGTCCTGACATGACCGGCTAGGCAGGAATCATGTAGTGGTGTTAACCCACGCTGTAACACACATATAAACAAAATAATCTCCACAGGAATAGAGTAAACCAAGGGAATATAAACCCATCACTCATCAGGTAGAACGGAGCCCGTGGTACGTTTTGCCGTATTTCGTTGTTTCACCTCCTCCATTGTCAGAAAGTATTTAAATGTCATCATAGGGTCACTCAGACAACGGAGGTTGCATAATAACGTCATACGGCAAAACGTACCTATCCGTTTTAACTGAAGTATCCATATTCTCTCAGTTTTCCCTTATTAACCATCAGTGTGTCTGCCCAACTCAGGAGTCTTCTCATTAATAACAAGATATGTTAATTATGAGGCTCTCTGGGCTTGAAATTTCTAAATATCTATATAAACCACGCCAATCACTTAAAGGGTCAATATCGTCATGATCAACAGGGCATGGAATTAGAGTGCTAGTTTTAGATTAACTCGGTGACTGAAAATAATTCCCCACATGATAAGGTCATTATCATTGCTGCTGCATACATGAGCCAGTAATTTTCAGTCACTATATTCATCTTAAACTAGGACACCGATTCCATGCCCTGCTCTGATTGTGACGTTTAACTTGTATTGTCCCTTCAACTTGTAGTTTGTTCCTTTTGTCTCATGACATACCTTGGTTTTTGAATCAATGTGCCAGGCGAGTCCCTTAGTAACTCCCGCCATAATGACAGAAACCGCTCCACTCTGTGCAGCCCAGTGTAATACCGTACGATCATTCTGGTAACAAAAATACATAACTACACTAAAAAGTTTTACGAAGCAAATAATGAAAAGCCGTTGATTAGGTCCGATGGTGCATCCAGGATTTTCATGGGGGCAAGATTTGTGGGTGAAAAATTTACCGACAAAAACACAACCGAAAATGTTGAATGAATGAATGAATGAATGGCTGGCTGGCTGGCTGGCTGGCTGGCTGGCTGGCTGGCTGGCTGGCTGGCAACCCCCCCCCCCCCCACATACACACACACAACCCTTTTATCCTCATTGTTGGGGTGTACACTTTTTGGTAGGTTGGTTATAAGATATTGGGTAAAACATGAACCGTAACTTACAGACGAGGATAACATTTGTTTTAGTCGGGCTAGATCGATCAAGCTCATACAACATAGGTTTATTCGTCGCCTGAATGTTTGGTCCGTCCGTACATTGAAGATTCCATTCTAGTATACAGACTTACATTGAAGGGGGACCGCAAGATATTCCGCCGTCGTTTAACCCATGATAGATCTTCGGAATAATAGTCCTAACGGTCCATGGGTTGTAAGCATTATAGTGGGCTGACATGCCGAATAAATGGCCTTTCTGATAAATTTCCGTTTAGTGTACGAAGCAAAATCCCCCTCCTCCACCCTTTGGCTACCCTTCTGATTAGCCATGTCTTTATCCTATCATATCGGTCCATATCGCCCGTGACCACGCCTAAAACCGGTCATTAACCTGCGGTAAAGACCAAGCATCAAACTGTTATTCCCATTCATAAATGCCCGTATCGATTTCGTTTTCAAAATGTCAAAAAATGTAATTTTTGTTAAATAACATTTTGGGGACACACTGAACACTTCCAAAGTACATGATTCAGGCGCGTGATGCCAATCTTCGTCACTCTGATTGGTTCAAATCCGCGTCGCGTGTCGCACAAAACAGCTGGTGAACAGCTGGCACATACGCGCTGCTCTGATTTTGATAAGCCATTCTATACCATCTGTTAATACACCCCCGCGTGATTATGTTTTGTCCAATCAGATTGTCTTAACTGTCTTGGGCATTTATGAATAACCTATATACACCCATCTGAATTTAGGAAATTACCAACAGTTTGACTGCATTGTTTGTCTATTTCCACTGTGAGCTTATGGAGTGTACATAATTCTCATAACACGGTCATCAATAATAAATACTATGTATGTTTGCAACAGGTTAACTACATAATGTGAAAACAAATTTACGTTACTTTTTATTGAAGATTTTTCATTGACACGCATATCAGAATGTCTGTTTGCCTTGAGCCTAGTACATCCAACAAGTTGATCTTTATGTATACAACAAGTGCAAATCGTGTGTGGTTTCTAAGCGACAGTTGAAAGTTCAGAGATATGGCACTTATCTATAACTGCGCACCACACTAGTTTCCAAACACCAGTAACTAACAATCTAAACACGATGTTGCTTAAGTTCGAAGGTAGAGACTTACGTGTGTATTTACATTACCAAGTCAGTTTCGTATTTCACAAAAAAGGGCTAAATGAATATGATAGATTTTGTACTATAATTTCTTTGGACACATAAAGACATAGACCTATCTGGGGAATTTGATAAACATGTAATCTAATTGCGCCTTTTATATATAAATATGTCTACTTTCTTTATGGAAACGAAAATGTACCGGGTATGCTTCAGATAAACAATACTTTTCTAAAATCTTCCATAATTATTTCAACACTAATCTTTTAATATTTTACATAATATTTAGTCGTGTAGGCTTTATGATTATTAATAATGAAGGAATGCGTAAAGGATTAAAAAGTTTTACGATACAATTTCGTGATATTTAACTATGGGATATAGGCTTACCTTGTCTTTCTGTAAGACGTCATCCCCTCCTTTCAGTAATGCCTTAAAAGTTGCGACGTCACCTATTTTGGCTGCAAGGAGCAACCCTTGCAAATCATCCGATTCCTCGTCTGACATAATTGATCACTCTACTGTCTAAAACCTGTTACTTTCCTGATCCACGCTTATAAGGAAATGGTCGTATATTTTCCCTTCCGAGCCAAGTTTCAAGTAGGCTTTGCGTAGATTGATTGCAGTTAACTGATATGAAAACAGACACTCGTATCTGCTGGAACCATGCACATGTAAACCACTACGATAATAGCCAACATTATATTGACTTAGGCGTGTTTATTTGCACTTTTGGTGATATTATCTTCCTCGTGATATCCAAGACAAAAATGCATCTAGGCTAGTGTAATAAATCGGTCGTCAACGTAACACCGTAGTGCCGGTCAGCGAATACTAGTATAGATTCACAGGGCGTGTGAGCGAAGACCATAATGCGTGCTTATACACCTCGTAAAGATTGAACCCAACCGCCACTTGTACACAATGTCTAAACGTGTTTTTAGCAAACGACAAAATGACCAACATCGCGCTGGATGTGCATATACATTCATTGCTCAGAATATCCCAAAATGTCGTTTCCAAGCTTCACTTGGGACTACATTTTCCTCTCATTGAGTGTGTCCTCTATCGTCTTTTAAAGGGAAATTTGTGATATTTGTCATACTTGGATAGGAAAGTGGTGGTTGTATCCTACATCCTTTCCTAGGCCTCTTTCAGGAACAACATAATTTTATGACAAAACTGCTTATATAAGTAGGCTATGCTTATGATTGAGAAATACATTAACCAACTAATCTTTGAATGTTTATGCTCAATGCAGAGTCTAAGTCATGAGAAAATGGTGAAAAATCATTCACAATTTTTTACAGAAAACAATTGAAGCCAAAAGTTGCTGTCTGGCATTTTAAGTCTCCGAAATCAAAGCACTTCGGTCCAGTCAGATCAATATTAGTAGAGATAGGCCTACCTGATATTATTTGAATCTTTATACTGAGTAAGGTTTAGGTAAACTCTTATTATTGTTAAGACAACCAAAATTACAATGGCTTTAAAAATAAAACCATCAAAGAAAACGAACGCCTCCACTGGTTATAAATGTCATAATTATTATGCAAATCTGTCGGGTGTGGCTACACTCTGTTGAACATTATGACGGTCTGACTAGTAAAAGTTGCCAACATTTGCATCTTAAATATGTGCCTATTGCATAATGTGTACATTACCATAGAGAAGTTCCTTTCTTTATGACATAATAACCAAGCTCACTGTATGCCTATTTGTACATGATTAATTATCAGTTTCATCTGTGCGCTGTCCAAGTCAATCCATCCAAAATGGCAATAAAAGCAGGTATTTCCATCATTCTTGTATTGCAGTCTCCATCCTACCAAGACTTTCAGACGTGATAGGGGCAGTTCAATTGGACATACGGGCTGATACAGTGGCATTACAGGGGAGGGGAGAGGACCCCAGGCGCTCCCCGCTCAGAATTTGGATCCCTAAGAAAAACAAAATGGCCTGTAAAAAAAAAACACTAAGAAACAAACAAAAACAAGTGCTGCCCTAAAACCATGGTACTCTACCATAAGTGCCCCCTACTGAATAAACCTTAGGTCAGTGGGCTGGTATGAGCCAAGCATGCAGGTTACAGTCCAGTTCGGTGTCTCCATGAGCACGATAAGACGTGTGGTCCAGAAATGTCAATAAACTTGTTAAGTTAAAGACCGGCCGAAGAGCGGTCGTCTCAGGATTACTACCTCTAAGATGACCGGTACATAAGATTTACAGCTAGCTCAAAGAACATGTACCAAACTGCAGTCTGAAGGTCATTTCCGTGGTTTCGTCTGTTTCTTCTTTCTATCTCATTCAGTGGATTACCCCCAAAGAGGCCGATTTTTGATTTTTCTTCTCAGACCCTGGTATGTGATGTTCAACGGAGTGTAGATCAAATATAATTATTTAATAATGGTCTCAAAATGTGACGAATAAAAGAATATTGACCACTTGCAACATTTATGCATATGAATACAGTATGGCGTCACTTTTTAGAAACACTTGGCCACAGAAATGACGTCGTCACAAACTTTAAATCTCCGCGCATCTACCTGCCATTACAACCTGCACAAAATTTGTCAGGATTAGTTTCGGACAAATCTATATTTTTAGGAGATTTGGCAACTCGTAATAATTATGACGAAACATGTTCTGGACAACAACCAAATTAGATGAATTAAAACAAATATTTACCCACCATAAACAAAGTTCTCGGACCATAAAAAAATTATCCATCTTAGAAATTACGCCCCCACCACGAAATTGTTTCCTGAGAATAGAATCTGGATATGAATGGGTAACATAATTACTAATCTTGTGTTTGAGTAAGGAGTCCATGATAATGCAGTTCACCCTGGTCCTCATGACTTGTTCGTCATGTGCGGGCGCTGTATCATTTTAACGGTAACGTTTCAAAGCACATGAAAAACTAAGTTATATTTTCAATGTACACGATAATCAACAGTTCCACGAGTGGACATTGCCGTGTACTTTTAAATGGAAAATACAACATTGGTATTTGGTAATGTGTGTTACTTTCAAGTTCAACCCTCTAGTTTTCAAGAAATATATCATAAAACTTCAACAAAAGCTCACTTTTTTTGGAAAAACGTGAACTGTTAGGCCTACATATTTCTTGTTTAACACAAAGTTGTCGTCGTGCAACTTTGTGTAAATTTGACATAAGAATTCCTGTATTCTGCGAGATGAATGCTCTTATTATGGATATGTGTTCTAACTTCATATCAAGCTTTTCCAAGAAAATGCATTCAAGATTCGTTGTATTCATTCCAACGTGGAATTTACGTCTCCAAAAGAATACAATCCATTTGCAAAAGGATTTGATAAATTGTACTAAAATGATAGGACCCGACATAGAAATATTTCAAGGGATGTTTGAAACCATCATCTACATGGCTTGACACCAGGTATAGCTTCATGTAAATCAGTGATTGTTTTGTGTGTTTCAAGATTACCAATTGTGTATAAATAAATATGGGCTTGACACCAAGTATAGCTTCATGTAAATCAGTGATCGTTTGTGTGTTTCAAGATTACCAATTGTGTATAAATAAATATGGGCTTTAAAGATGTATCGCCCGTGTTTTACCCGCAATTTCCGGAAATGTTTAGAACATTGATGTTCAAATACAAATACTTCCAAATGAGATATTTTACAAAATAGTGACGTATTTGCACTACTGGTGTTGTTCCGTTTCAGGCTCCGGATACTACGAGGTTAATTTAGATAAGGGGAAAGATTATCCGAACCTCTGACTCTCCACCTCGCTCTTTTGACCCCCGAAAGTATTAAATTCCCCTTTTCCCCCCAACTCTTACCCATTTCTCACCCCTTTGCTCACCCGAGGCTCACAGGACGTGCTGGCCATCCCAAATATACTGACATTACTTCATCATTTTATTTTATTTTATAACTACGAAACCGTTTTTGTTGTGACGACGATAGACACCCAACTGTGAAATATTTGGCCTGACACAAAACTATTGACTTCTGAGCTTGCACTAAGACAATCACCGAGACTCCTGCTCAGAAAACACTACTGCCAACATAAATACCTGTAAACCTAGCATAAATTGCACTACTTGATACCGGTATTTCACAAGACTCAAAAGTCACAACATTTCGCGTACTATAAAACCTACTATTGGCCCAGAGTCCTCAAGACTAAGGCATATACAGCCAGTTATTGCACAATCACGATTCGGAACTATGGCTGCCTCCTACCAGTCCCCTAGCAAACTGCGAATCAGGCAAAGTAGGGCTGGGGCTGTTGATTTTGACCAAAGCTGACGGGCGAGAGGAACAAACTTAGGATTTTCTATTCCCGTCAGTGTTTAAAATATTCCATGTCGCCGGTGTGCCGTCATAACAAGCAGTACCTGGTGGAAACTCTTGCCAAGAAGTAGACCATCGCTTACTTTGGTATGGAACTGACATCTGACATGTCCGACATAAACCCATCGATCAAATCTCATAGGGTATCCGGATGCTTGGACTTCTCAAAAGAAACATGTCATGTTAAACACTAATTGTTAATCACACCGCTTACAGAAGCTCGGCTGATACCTGAAGCAACTCTGTCTGGGATCCATACAAAATAATCCAGTACCGCTACCAAGTGCAAAGATGGGCTGTTCGGTTCGTCTTCTCTGGACTGTCGTCTTCTCTGGACTAACGGCTATGCCAGAACCTTTGGCGTGGAATCTGCCAAAAACAGACGCTCTAAGACCCGACTTTGCACTTCTGCAAGGAAACTCATGGCATCATCCTTCACGATATCCATTACTCACGAAACCGCGTTCTACTACGTAGCCTCAACTATAAACACCCTTCGGAAAATCGCATTTATCCTCGTATTTTTGGCTTTCCCAGCCAACAGCCTGCTACTTCCATTCACTCTGTTAGGATTGGTACCCCATCCCAACCAGACGCTAACTGTATTCCTGTTTAAGACTATAGCAAACAAACTACAAAACGTCCTGCACCGATCCAATGCTTGCCCATTCTTAGGGGCCTTATCGGAGAGGGCGACCCATTGCCTAACCTGTCATGGAGGTGAAACACTTCTACCGGGAGGATTTCTGTCACAGAGACTGTTAAACGTCATTTACCATGAGTCTGCACAGAAAACATGTATTTATTCTGTTTATGAAGGGTGTTGTACAACAAATATAGTTCCAAAGCTCACAGGGCCCCCAACACCGACACACACCCAGACCACAACATGCAGCTGTCAATAAACCCCTGACATACATTTTCAGGCAAAGCTGCGAGGCCATGGCACGTCACCAGACATCGAAACACACCAAAATTACATTTTAACATTCCAAAAAATGACATCTCATGAACCACAAAGGATACCCACGCAATATTGCATCATCTTGCAGATCCCGAACACGCGACACCCCGCACACAGACACGACCCAATCTGACCGGTCGAAACCGGAAACTTAACTAAAAAAATATTTTGAAGCACTTTTATAGGGTCTGCAGCCAACATAATATGGTATTTGGGTGTGCCTTCCGTGGACCAAATTACTTCTTCTTTCGTGTATCATCAGATGGCCAGCTCAGTGTCGTGCAGCCATGCCCTCGGCTCTGGTCCTACGTCGAAGAGGCCGGCTTCTGAAGGTGGTCTGTATAGGGGGCAGGTGGTAATTATATGATCGGCAGTCTGCTCAGGCTCGCCGCACTCGCATGCGGCGCTGTCTGCCAGGCCCCACATCTTCAGCGATGATTTGAAGCGGCCGACCCCCGTACGTAGACGGTTCAGCAAGGTCCATTGCCGGCGTGGTAGGTCTTCTCCTACGACGCCAACTCCCGGGTCCCAGATGTAGCGGTGGATGCGGGTGGGCCCGGCCGTCTCCCACACATGCTTCCAAGATGCCGCCAGCCATGCGCTTCTAGACAGGTCCGCAGGGATAGAGCAGAGTATCTCTTGTGCCGCCTTGTTGTAGGGATGGCGGGACTTTAGTCTGCTTGGAGGCGCCCCTATCGTTGTGGTGTTGTGCAGGATGTGCCAGTCGTGTTTCTGGACTTTCCTTGCCAGGGCGAGGGTAGCAGCCTCCCGTCGGAGGCCGGCCGGGGCGATTCCCGCTAGGACTGGCAGGTGGAACACAGGGGTGGGCTTCAAGCAACCAGCTATAATCCGGAGGGCGTTGTTAATGGCAACATCAACCTTTCTCACGTGTGGGCTTCGGCTCCAGGCTGGGGCGCAGTATTCGGCTGCAGAGAAGACCAGGGCTTGCTTGGATATTCGCAGGGTCTTGGCGGAGGCTTCCCAGGTCGTACCAGCGAGACGTCGGATAAGCGAGACCCTTGATGTCACCTTGGCCTTAACTTCTTCTAGATGTTGCTTGAAGGACAGTATCCGATCCAGGCGTACGCCGAGGTACTTTGGGGCTTGCTGGAACTCCAGGCGTTTGTTGTCAACGAACACATCCAGTTCCCTTTTTGCTTCTCTGTTGTTAAGATGGTATGCCGCTGACACTGTCTTACCAATGCTGAGCTGCAGACGCCACCTCCGGAGGTAGGCTACCAAGGTACCCATGTCTTGGTTGACACCGTCTTCCATCGCCTTCCATGTTGGTCGTCGCATGATGGCCAGGTCGTCCGCGTAGCCGTACTTTCTGGATGTTGTATCCGGTAGGTCATAAATGCAGATGTTAAACAGCATCGGCGAGAGAACAGAACCCTGCGGGACACCGTTCCTCAGTCTTCTGAGCCTGCTGCGCTGACCGTCGCTGGTCTGTAGGACGAAGCTGCGGTTTGACAGCATCTCCATGATGAAGTTCACCATATGCCGGTCCGGGATTGTCCTCAGCAACTTCAGGTGCAGTCCACAGTGCCAAACGGTGTCGTATGCGGCTGTCAGGTCCAGGAGCACCACCCCAGCTTTCTCATTGTCCTGGAAGCTGTCTTTGATGTCTTGTGTAAATAATGTTACCTGGTCCACTGTTGACCTGCCACGACGGAAACCGGCTTGTTCCCGCGGGAGCTGTGGGTCCACCACTGGGTCGATGCGGCTGTGGATCATCCTCTCCAGAATCTTGAATGGGACGCAGAGCAGCGAGATCGGTCTGTAGGCCTTGGGATCTTCCGCAGGTTTGTTCGGCTTCGGCAGGGCTACGACGGAAGCACGGCGCCAGGTCTTCGGGAGCTTGGACCTCCGGAAGCACAACGAGAAGAACGAGCATAGCCAACCAGATGTTGTTGTGCTCTGGTGGATGACGAACTCCGGATGGATGTTGTCACGGCCTGGTGACTTACCCGGCTTGAGTTTGCTCATGGCCACACTGAGTTCAGCTGCTGTGAAGTCTCCCGAGAGATTGGCATCGGCGCTGGCCGCCCTGGAGAGAGAAGACACCTCGCGCGACGTCAGGCAGGCAAGGTTTTTGTCTGCATCCGGGAAGCGGCCGTTCTTCAGGAGCTGGGACGCGATGGCGTCTGCTGTCACCGGGCACCTGGGTGGCGTTGTATTTCTGCCTGTCAGCTGGTTGATGGTCTGCCACGCCTTGCGACTAGAGTGGGTAAAATCGATCGACTCAACGATTTCAGTCCACCTGGTCCTATGGGTGGCGTCCAGCTTCTGGAGTAGTGCCATTGCAGTCGCGTCCACTTCCCTGGAGCTAGCCTGCTGGTGGTCACGCAGGAGGTGGCTGCACTCCTCGTCCCAACCCGGGATAGTTCTTGTTAAAGCCACGCGGGATGTTTTTCTTTGCTGCACCTAGGAGGACCTTACAGTAGGCTGCGTATGCGGCATCCACATCAGCAGCTTCTGGGTCCGGGAGACCGGCTGTTCTTCTTTCCGTCTCTGCAGCAAACGACTGCCAGTTAGCCTTCCAGAAGTTCCATCTCTTGACAGGTTTGCCCGCTACCGGCTGCACCAGTGATGGCACTTTGATGATGGATGGTCGGTGGTGTGAGTGAGGGAACCTGTCAATGACGCGTCTCTCCGGCTTCGGGTCGTTGGCGCGGCACACGGCGAAGGCCAGGTCCGGGTTGGTGTAGGTGTTCCAACGCGCAGAGAAGAAGCTTGGAGGCTCTTTTGGGTCGAACAGCAGCAGTGCGTCGGCGTTGGAGGCCCAGTCGCTCAGCGTCGTTCCGTCTGGTGTTGTATGGTTGTAACCCCAGTCTGTGTGTTGACAGTTGAAGTCACCTGCGTAGATGGCGGGTGCAGTTACGGACGGGAGTGATGACACCGTCAGCGCTGATGGTGGGGGCTTGTATACGTTGACGACTGATGTTTCCTGGATTTTGGTGACCAGCCACTCGATGTTGGAGCCTGGTGGAGATTGGCTAATGGCTGTCCAGCTTAGTTCAGTCCTGACGAAGGTTGCCATTCCGTGCTGTTTACTGTGGATGGACCCAGCAAGAAGGAATGCAGGCAGTTTGAGGTTGTCGTCAGCTGCACAGTGTGTCTCTTGTAGGAGAACGACTGCTACCTTGTTGAAGTCGGCGAGGAGTCGTATGACTTCGAATTTGGCGGTGGTGAGGCCCTCGACATTGAGTTGGAGCACTGACAGGCCTTGGTTTTCGACGGTCGGGATGGCTGCCCGTCCTGAAGAGGACGTTCTATACCTCGGTCTTGACCTTGGCCTGCCAGCTCGATGATTGTGTGGCGACATTAGTTTCACATTTCTTGTTACTTGTAGGGAAGGCCGCGTAGAGGCTGTCGTCTTCTTCCCCAAATTACTATTGACATGTGACCTTTTCAAAATGTGACTGATGACGTCATCACCTGTCACAGCGCCCTCTGATGGCGGGTTTAATCTAAAAAAAACATAAGAAATTTTAATATGACTTCTGTGAATAAAGTGATTAGTGCCATCTTATCTTTTAAAACAAAAATGTTTGGTGACTTCAAAGTTCAGAGCACCCCCAGCGACATTTTTAAAAGGGATTATTTTTCCAATCTCAGATATTGAAACGAATCAGGTACTAATGTTTTTTGGTTTTTTTTCATGAGGAAGTTTTATTTGTCATATATGACCTTCAAAACATTTGATCTGACCTTTACTTCCAGTGTAAACAGGAAGTTCAAACTCAACAGATCCTAACGCAAAATTGATAGGACTTTTGAATATGAAATTGATATTGTTATAATAAAAGATGATACACCTTTGCAAAATATGATTGACATCATCGATGATAATTTGACAAGATCACCGTGTGTTTGTTCTAACAAACACTTGAGCTCTAGTTTATTTTGATGTTGCCAAAGCATGAGTTATCCACAAGCATGCCGCGCACATGCGTACATAATGTGCGATATTGATTTGCAGCTCTATCAGTGCTTCCATTTTTCAAAATTACATTTCCTGATATTAACCGGAATTTTTATTTTTTTTATTTTAATTTTTTTAATTTTTTAATTTTATTTATTTTCTTTCCAAAAATGTTCTTAAAATAAGGATATTTCCTTAAAAGTGGAGGCCCTGAGCTCCATGCGATACACGCAGTGTACTGGCTTCACGTTGTGAGACCGCTAATACTGACTACCCGTGTGGGAGACGTTACCCCTGGTGCCAATGGTGATCGCTAACGCGTTACAATACCGTGTCATAATAAATGTAGTTTACTATTTTGTGTCCCCCTATTTAAGAAGCGTATACTAACTCCTGTGAACAATGATACCATGCACTACATCATTAGGTTTGCCGTCAAATGGGAATCCCCTATGAACTGTAAAAATGGTCTCTATATAGAATCCGAACGTAAGGCGCAAAACAAACGCGCAGAGGAATGCGCCAAAATGCCATACATTATACAGCTACCCTCCGCACATGACACAAAGCCAAAACGCGCCCAGCTCCTGATACATGCCTACATGGCGCCAAGCCCTCAAACACACATCGCATCACACATCACAATCTAAACATGTTTGGACTAACCACGTAAGAAGGGCGAGTACAAGCTATGTGTTTAGAGATGTATTTTGATTCTAAACACCACCCTACAGTGATGGATAGCGTGCACTATGCGGGCCATTCCTAAATGATGCGCGATGCGAGCTCGGGGATCTCACTTTCGAACTCGTGGCTATCCCCTATGAATTTGCACACTACTTGGGGCACTCCCCCTTTTAATGTGTGCACTACTCGGGGAACTCCCCTTTTTTATGTGCACTACTCGTGGTGCACCCCCATACTCGGGGCTCTCATCTTTTGCCATTTTTTTCTACAGAGGCCCGTCCTCCGCTTTGCCGCACTATTAAATAGCGGAGTACATCCCTCTCATTGGAGGCCCGACCTCCTTTTTGTGCCATACCCGGGACTCTCATCTTTTGCCAAATGTCATTAAAATTGAAATCTGACACCAAGATATTTTTATTATTATCATCGTCACCATCACCACCATCACCATTATTATCACTTTCATCATTACCATTACCACTATTATTTTTTATTTTTTATTTATTTTTTTATTATAGTATATCAAAACTAAGTATCTAGTGGCACAACACGACACAACACGGCAACTGCAGAGGCCCGTCCTCCACTTTACCCGCACTAGCGGAGTACATCCCTCTCATTGGAGGCCCGTCCTCCTTTATATGCCGTACTCGGGGCTCTCATCTTTGCCAATTGCCACCTAC
Source organism: Zoroaster sp. YZ-2022 (assembly GCA_029582265.1). Lineage (NCBI taxonomy): Eukaryota > Metazoa > Echinodermata > Asteroidea > Forcipulatida > Zoroasteridae > Zoroaster > Zoroaster sp. YZ-2022. The sequence goes on along the minus strand of CM055828.1, from coordinate 15,456,643 downwards.
AGAGGCCTGTCCTCTGCTTTACCTGCACTATTAAATAGCGTAGTACATCCCTCTCATTGGAGGCCCGACCTCCTTTCAAAAATTCATTGTACTACTGTAGAAAGACTCTCGTTTTCCCGTCACCCTGAAACTGCTCCCGAATAAGGAGATGCGCACTTTCACTAACATTGGGGGTCCCTATCCCCTAAAGACTGAAGGTGCTTGTTGAGAAATTTCGAAACCCGGTGGTGAAATTTTTAATTTATTAATTTATTTTTTTAATTATTATTATTATTATTATTATTATTAAGCACACAATCCTCTCCCCCAACTCCTAGTAGCTAACGTTTCTGAAACAGGTGAGCCCTGCCTAAAGTTACCAGAACAATTGTTGGAAGACCCGTGCTTTAAATTTCCATCCACAGAAAGATCGTAGGATACCAAGCATCTAGGACACAATGCGTCATTTGATGCGGCCCCAGGTCTTCCTTAAAGCCTTTCTCTATGCCACACAAAGGGTTTTTACATAACACCTAAACAAAAGCCCGTAAGTGACGCCACAAGGGCTACGACAATACTGATAAAGGGTTTTAACTGGTGATTTGAGTGTGACCAAAATCGGCTCTAAAATGTTGCCACTTCTTCTGACATCTATACTTTATATGGCGAAAACAATCGCCTGATGGCATTTTTAGGGCACTCCCAATATCCGGGGGCCCTCCCCTTTTAATTAAGGTCCACTGATTGGTGACCATGTTCTATCCAAGGTGAGCAAATCGTATGCTTTGGTATTTCCAACCATAGAGAAAGGATGGGAAAGGCATGTGAAAACATTGAAGAGCGAGCTAACAGTAAACTGTTAGTGTCTGCTGAAACGTTAGTGTTGAACGTATACAAACGTGCTCTTCGAAGTGTTTGGAACAACAGCGTATACAGCTAATGAACAGGTGCTGTCCCACTGCACGCTTCAAGCCCAATTGGAAAGACTGTCCACGGTCACTTTGTAATTCGTTTATGGAAATGACTTAATAAAAACAATGCAATTTCGTCAGTACACCTGAACACGAGAACTGTAACGCAGACAGTAAAATTTTCCGAGTTGTTGTAAGACTAAAAGTGATAAACAGTGCATTGCCATACCTTGTTCGTCATTTTAATACTAGTTGAATATACCTTCCTTTTTGATCTTTGAATGCTTTTTAACAGTAAAGTTGTTTTTAATTGTATGGTACCTTGCAATACCTTGTACGCTTTTCCCGATAGCTGATAATACACTCTTTTTTATTTTATTTTTAACTGTACATTTGACCCCTTCTGTCTTTCTGTCGTTTTACTGTACTTTACTTTTCCTTGCGGGGCACTCCCCTTTGAATCAAGGTCAAACTACAAGAGGCACTACCTTTTTCAAGATCAAACTACAAAGGCACTCCTCTTTAGAATCAAGATATTTGGGTGTTGCTCAGTTATTAGTTGAGGCCCCCATGGCCTTGGCAATGCTCAGTAATACCACAATACCCTTATTCGCTTATTTATTTATCTTTGTATTGTATTTGGTATCTCCCTTAACTAAACGAATACCAATTTGCTTTGCAGCTCGTCCTCACTTGCCTTGTATGGGACCCGACCACTGCGAACTTTGAGGCCAAACTTCCAAGTGACTATGACCATTATTGTACCCACCGGTACAATAACATTCAAATGAATTTGAATGCAAGACCTATTTCCGCGAGTGATGCCTGCCAAATGGAACTTAACCACCAGTCATTTTGAAAAAGTCAGACAAACACCTGCAAGGTTTGTACTGAAAGTAAGGGCTAGTGTTAAATACAAGCATTCCATTTTGGGCCAATTTACTACCGTAAACCAAAGTATAGGTGATCAAGATTTTGTATGAAACCTGTTCGCGGCAGACATTTCTGACGGCGCAATGATCATTCTGACACAGGCGTAACTATATTATTATTTGCAAATATAGTGAATTTGGAATAAAAGGTTGCTTGAAAAATCTATACTGCACAGTTTGTGTATAATGTTAATGATCTTAATGTGCACCTGCCTCGTAAATGTGAGGACTAACTGAGCTGAAATGTTATGCCATAATCTACATCGTCAGCGCACATTATGATGAATTAAAGTGAACGGTTTGAAAACCACGTTCTGATATGGAAAGGTAATTCAAAATGGATGCGGTGCTGCCCTTGTGTGAATATGAATTTTGCTCCTTTGTGAGGCCACATGATTATTACTTGACAAACTTATAACATGGCTATCGAAAAAGGGCAATTTGAAGCCCCGAGACCTTACGCTAAATGCTGGACCTCTAAAGAGAAACTATCATCTGGGGGCCTATAATCACAAGGTTTGCCGACCTGTCGAATTTAACTTGACTCGGCCTGTACGGCCCTCGACTATGCGTCTTAGCACATACATGTACTGTATGTGTACACCATTTCTACGTCCTATGGACGGAAACATTATCTTCATCACGGATTCGTCCATTCTACACAAGGAACTTTTGTGCCTTTAATTCTGTATTTTTCATCCTGCCATTGTAACCCCAGCGACAGTGAATGTATAGACCACGCCTGCCCTATGCATACCACCACACAAAGACTGACCCTTGGGTTTGAATTGGCTATGTAAATATTCATTTGCGCCAAACCCCACATTGCATGGCTGAGTTTGACGAACGGGGGTGAAAATGCGCCCCGCCTTGATTGACTGGCAACTGCTAAGGTATTTGCCTACCAAATGCCACTTTATGAGCAATGTTAATTTCACATTATCGCAAATTTAAAACCCAACACGTTCATCATGGCACAGTCGTTTTCTTGCGGCGGTACCGATTGCAGTTCTATTAGGTGTATACTGCCGTGGAATGCAATACCCTGTATGCAAAATATTTTCCTCCTACCTTAATATATCCACCAATGTCCCATACATCAAACCTCAATTCTTCTGACATCTTCTATGCTTTAGGCAACTTATTCGCATTTGGTGGTACACAGTCAGATTTCCCGCCAGAGCACTAAAATGGACGTGTCGTCTGCTGGCTGCTAGAATGGCGACTGAAAGTATCATGCGTCCCCCTCAACGTCACACCAGCAGTGCAAATAGTTGTCAGAAGCTTGGGTTAATAGTAAAAAAGTGCCAAACTGAATTGATTGAGGAACCCAATATATATTCATTTTGTACATAGGCCTGTTTACTTTAAAACCATTTTCTCATGACTATTTTACAGCATTTGTTTTAACTTTATCAAGTAAAATAGCAATGTTCCACTTCCAATGAAAAATAAAATGTCTGTTGAAATAGAGAAAGTCACCAATACATCTTTTAAAACAAAAATGCATTTTTTGTTATTTTCTGCCAGGCATTTAAGGATTGACACAAAATAAACAAATACTGCAGTTAACAGTTAAAAATAGCAAAATTTTATTTGTAAACCAAGTCCACATGTATATGACATATAGCTGTCTATGTCTATTTGAACTGTCGGTTTATTGTACAAAGTGTACATATGTCATGTATTATCATTTGTTTTATTTGAAAAATCATAACATGAACATTCTAAGTAGTTTACATCATTGGTAAAATGCCACTATAACAACAAAGCATTCCTACCTAGAATTGAAGAATAATTATGTTCAGTAAACTGTTTTAGTGGAAAATATTTATTGAAAATAAATCTCCACCATTTTCAAAAAATCCATACACCAATAACCCAATTATTCATTTTTATTTCTCACCTAGGATTCCAGGAAGCACTTAAAGTGAAGGAGAAACATTGGTAATGTTGGCAAAACTGCTTCTATGAGTGTAATCTCTTTGAATCAAGATATACATTAACAGACAGAACTGTGAAAGATTCAGCTTACTGGTATGTTGTGTTGTTTACAATAGTGAATATGCATTCAGTTTTTTTCATATAAATTCTGGAAATTAGGAACGAGCACTCTTTCCGATAAACTTGCCAACAGTAGTTTTTCTTTACCTCTAGGACAAACACAATTCTAATGAATATTTGACATCATTCATGTATTCATACCATGAACAAGCATATTTTGGTTATATTTCTATACTTTCAAATATCGTAAATTACCAATGATGTATACAACTTTTCAACCTTTACTATAGGAAGCTTACTTGAACAGAAATATTACATAATTGCACCTGATCATTACTGTTTCTAATCAATACAAATTAAACTTCAATCAATATATATATAATAATAAATCAAAACAGGTAATGCAGACCTTCTATATAAAAGTAATTTAACTTAACTGTAAGGAAGAAAATGTAAGAGTTGTACAAGTTTGGAATAGAAATGGAATATACATGTATGTATACTTGCTAATAAAATGAAAACCAAATACAATCAAAATGTGAATTATTATTCATTTTTCTCAAGATCTGGTAAAGAAAAGTGATGACAATCATTGTAGTCTTATACAGCTCAAGTCAAATATCATAATGTGCTTTCATACTTCAAGAATCTCAAGACAAATCAATCTGTGAAAGTTTCAGCTGTTAGTTTACACTATTTGGGTAACATGGTGCTTTATGTACAGGGTTCTTAACCATGTGCCTGCAGCAGTATTTATTATTTTTGTAGCATGTTTAAGATTTATCACCAGTGCTTTTCTATATTTTACCAGCAATTTTCTTTTTCAAATTTTCTTTGCATTGGATTATTGGTATTTTACTTGAGAAAAGGATACTTTATAATGACATATTTCACAATTATTTTTCTCAGGTTTTTTTTTACTGAATATATCCTATAATGAATTATGGTAAATTCTGTAATAAACTCATCTGGGCAGTTTATGTTAAACCAAACCTTGGATAGATGGTAGATTCTGTAATAAACTCATCTGGGCAGTTTATGTTAAACCAAACCTTGGACAGATATGTTGTGAAATATATCATTTCAAAATATTTGCTTTACTTTTCTGAAAATTAGCACAGTTCCGATCAAAAAAAAATAAAAAAAATAAAATAAAATTGCAGGAACTTGCCGGACAAATCACGAAAAACTATTTCTCAGGAGAAACCTTTCTCAGGTAAAACTCATTTTTAATGGAATATTCATTGTAATCCATTCATTGTAATCCATAACACAATTATGATGAGTTTTTAAGGCAGACAGAGGGATCATCATCATACTTATATGAGTGGAGATAGCAGACAGCAAACGTCCTCACACTTGGGGACAGGCATTTTTATTTATCACCTATGGTATAACTGACATTTAACAACTGCTTTTTGATTACGAAGTGTCAAAGTTCAACTGCAAACACCAGACCTTTTGACTGACAGCTAGACAATATTACACAGTTTGTTTTTCTACAAATCACAATTGGTGAATTTGAAGGTTGTGCCAATTGGTACCCTACATTGAGAAAATCATGGAATGTCATTTAAAGTATTATTTAGTGTTTTATTTTTCCAGTGTTTTTCTAAGTTTGCTATTCTGAAACGAAGTCTTTGATAAAAATCTGCAAGGATGCAGTTTATGGCACATAACCCCATGGTTGGAAATGATTGGGTGTTATTGTGTACCTGTCGTTTCACAAGATATGCATGACAGGAACTATCTGTGAAAACTACAACATAAACATTTATACAAATGAATTTGTAATTAATCTTGTATGGTTGAGAGAACACTGTCACATTACTTTTCTGTCAAAACCTTGATGTAACATGTCACTCCTCAAGGAACCAACTTCAAAACGGAACTGGGGTGATAGGTCGTTTTCTGTCGCAGCTCCGAGACTCTGGAATCATCTTCCAACTAAACTCAAATCTTGTCATAGTATAACCAGATTCAAGTCGATGCTTAAAACTCATCTTATGTCACAACTCTTCAAAGATGATGTATATTTGTAATTGCATTGTAGGTACATGTATCTCGGTACATAATTTGTTTTCCCTATGCTATCATTGTATATTGTTTGTATTAATGTTTTTTCTTTGTTTCCGCGCCTTGAGCGCCCAGCAGGGTGGATATGTGCGCGCTAAAAATCTTTATTATTATTATTATTATGTGAGTGATATTTGCACCATGACAGAGACAACTGCCTGGTTGTTTGTGCATTTAATTTATATTCTAGATTTTACAAATCTTTCCTGCCAAGTACGTGTACATTTCTTATTGACAAATTTAATTGAGTATTTATTGATTACTGCTCACCATGACCATGGCCCTTACAGAGCTTGCCAATGACTGCTTGGGATCATACCCCTTCTAAAATTCATATCACTTAGTCAAAGCCAGGCTACACACATGGTTTTTGGTCGAGACAATCAAATAATAAAATAACATTTCCTCTAACAGCAAAAGCTATTTTTGAGCTCTCGTAGTTTAAATCTTTGGAGCTGATATGTACTTCTTTCATCATTGGTTTTTCTGGTGTGACTACATGAAATTTCACTCAGAAAAGAACCATCAGAAATTAGCACTGTTGATTCACAAAATGTTCACTGGTAATTGGTTAGACATATAACAACATATAACTCCCATAACAATAACATTCATAACTTTGCTCCAATTTTAACACGTTACAAATATCTTTTTGGAGTTAATAAAGTGTTACAAATCTCTCAGAAATATCTGGACTTTACAATTTTGTTTGCACATACCTTTTGGGCAGCCTACAGCTGGCTTAGGGACTATGTCTGCTCACAACTAGACCTAACTTACAGATATACTATTCAAAGTTTTCCATAACCTTCAAAAGCTGAATTGTTTTGGATAAATTTTATATGTACCGGTATTTTGATTAACCGTTTTTTTTAAAGACAATGTACACTCACAGAATTGCTTACAAACTGTAATGCCATTCAATTACTATATGCAAAATCTGCACTGTTATGAGAAAATACTGAAACAACATAAATAATGAATGAGCTGTTTCAGACTGATTAGCAACAAAAATGACCTTACGTTTCAACTTTAGGTCTGAACAAAGACCTTAAATCTGAACAAAGACACTGCTGGAGTCAAAACATATGTATGGCCACTAACTACTTTTTTTTAAAGAATGAAACAATGGGAACAATTCATTAGGCAGAAACTTAATAGATAAAGGAGTCTTTTTACCAATAGATAGGATCCATTTTAGCACGGGGTGGACAGTTGGAATATACTATTCTTTAGAAAATAGAGTACCTATTAAGAAATTGTTATTTGTATCTGTGTATGACTGTATTTAGTATGACTGTATTTAGTATGACTGTATTTAGTAGTGGTGAACCATGTCTTATATGTGACCTGTCACCACAAAATGAGCGTAAAGTCGGAAATTTAAACAATTAAGTTATTGGTATTTCTGGATTCAGTAGAACAAGAGCTTTCCAATCATATATAACACTTGGGGTTGCAGCGATTCCCCAGAGCACCAGAGGGGGATTTGTGGCTTTGTTTCTGTCTTTTTTCAAGTTGTTTGTCAGAACACGATAAATGCTACCAATGAAATTGGCCTGAAATTGAGGTTTTTAATTGTCTGATGGAACTGAAAATTTGGAATTCGATATAAGGAGATTTACAAATTGCAAATATAATAACAAAAACAAATTAGACCTCCCCTCCAATTTTTCACTTTTCCCACTGTACTGTGAAATGGTTTAATGCGACTTTACGCTCATTTCGTTGTAACAGGTCACATATTGTACAATTTAAAAGATTTGTATTTAGACTGTGTTATGCTATGTAAACAATTCTGTTTCAACCATACCACTGTCACTCAGTATTGAATAATACTAGCTAGCATTTTTGTCATTAGCTTGGAAGTAAACGGTTTGTTTAATAATTCCTTCAAACTTCTGTCAGAATGAAGCCTCAAAGACAGCTTCTTTTATGTTTATAAATGACTGGGTCTACAACTTTTGAAAATTTCAAGATTAAAATATTTGCAAGAAAAACATTTGAACTTAACATTTAAACAATCCTCAGATAATTGAACAGTTAATGTCAATCAAATGCATCTTTAGAAACACAACATGAATACTGTAATTTTGTATATATATATATATATATATATATATATAACGTTACTTATAACTCTTGAGATATAACATTGAAAATAAACTTTTAACAATAAAACCTTTGGCCTTTATACAACTGTATATGTTATAAAAACATATAAAACTGAAAGTTAAACATTTTCTTCAGGAATAAAACAGGATTTGCATATGGTTTCAAAAAGTACTGCTACAAGTAACAATTGAAGTTTAGGACAAACATATTTTTCAACAATGTTTGAACTGTTTTATTCAAGCAACAAGACTTCTCGACAGGACACATTTTTTTCTTAGGGTACATACATGCATTAATTTTGCCTCAATGAAGATTTACATGTACATTCATTAGCTCTGTACAATGTATTAACTAACTCATCAATTTATATCAAATGAATCCATTGGATATAAATGCGAGTCATGAATTTTTGTTCTCTGCACCTATTTTCTTTGAGATGGCTTTTCTTTTTAAAATCACTATGATCAAAGTCAGTCTTCCTTTCCTTGAGATAAAACAGCTTAATTCACACATGGTAACAATTGCATGGAAATGGACTTATGGAAATGATGACATCAAAGCAAACAGGTGTTTGACTTTTACAAAGATAGAACAGACATCTAGACTTGCTCTAACAGCCCTGAGAGTTTGTGCTCTTATGACTTAATACCACAACTCTGCTCAGGTCATGCTGTTGAGTTTCATCTGATATGCATGTTGTTTAATCTAGATTAAGATGTACAATGTTTGTTTTCTATACAGTCCAGTGCTTCTTCAACCAATTTTGTACACCCACCATACAATTTGACCACTACCAACATACCACATAGGTATGTTTGTGACATGCACACACAATGTGATACCACTGCAGTTATGGTGGCATGAGGTTGGCAGGTTTCTCTACAGGAAGAACAAACTTGCTACCCAAGTTCTGTGAAGGTTAATTTGTTGAGGACAGGGTGTCATCCTTTAGGAAGATACAGTATACTAGCAACCAGTGCTCCATGCAGGTTTTGTTCTTGGAAGTTGGGGTTTAATGCCATAGGCACGTAATGTAGGACACAGTATACTACAGAGCTCCGTTCACTTCAGGACTAAAACCACAGTTAGACGACATAAAGTAGACTTGCTACCAGAGCTCTGTGTAGATTAAGTTACTCCAGGACTAAAACTATAGTTGGACAACATAAAGTAGACTTGCTACCAGAGCTCTGTGTAGATTAAGTTAGTCCAGGACTAAAACTATAGTTGGACAACATAAAGTAGACTTGCTACCAGAGCTCTGTGTAGATTAAGTTCAGTCCAGGACTAAAACCACAGTTAGACGACATAAAGTAGACTTGCTACCAGAGCTCTGTGTAGATTAAGTTAGTCCAGGACTAAAACTATAGTTGGACAACATAAAGTAGACTTGCTACCAGAGCTTTGTCTAGATTAAGTTCAGTCCAGGACTAAAACTATAGTTAGATAACAAAGTAGACTTGCTACAAGAGCTCCCTGCAGGTTAATTATTGACGTTGGTGTCTTATGCCTAAGGAAGAAAACATACAGTAGACTTTCCACAAGAGAAGTGTACAGGATAGGTTCAGTCAAGGACTAAAACCACAGGTAGAATCATACAATAGACTTGCTACCAGAGCTCTATGAAGGGCAAGTTCTTGAAGACGAGGGTCTAATCCCATAGGAAGAACACATACAATAGACTTGTTACTAGAGTTAAATGAAGGGTAAGTTCTTGAAGTTGATCGGTCACTGCCATGGGCAGGAAGAACACAGTATACTAGCTAACAGAGCTCTGTGCAGGTTAAATTCTTTAAGCCAGTGTTTCATTCCAAAAGAAGAACACATACAGTAGACTTGCTACCAGAGCTCTGTGCAGGTCAAATTCTTGAAGCCTGGGTCTCGTCTTAGGTCCCAGTAGTCATTCTTAAAGATGCTCACTTCTTTGCCATTCTCCTTGGCGAATCTGACCAGAGAATAAGAAACAAGTTGATGTTAAAGGCATGTCACACTTTATGTGGCCATTTTTTCTTTTGACTGGCTGCCAACTTAAAAACATAAAAAAACATATTACAGTTTTTACTGTTTTCTCCAAACAGTGACCATTTATTGTGATAACACGTTCACAGGTTAGTTTGATGACATAATTCTAGAAAACTAGAGGGTTGATATGAATGTACATTACTAAATACCAATGTTGTACCTTCCTTTAACCCTAACTCCCTAGGCCCATTTGCTTACACATAACCTGAATCCTTCCTAACTCCCTAGGCCCATTTGCTTACACATAACCTGAATCCTTCCTAACTCCCTAGGCCCATTTGCTTACACATAACCTGAATCCTTCCTAACTCCCTAGGCCCATTTGCTTACACATAACCTGAATCCTTCCTAACTCCCTAGGCCCATTTGCTTACACATAACCTGAATCCTTCCTAACTCCCTAGGCCCATTTGCTTACACATAACCCGAATCCTTCCTAACTCCCTAGGCCCATTTGCTTACACATAACCCGAATCCTTCCTAACTCCCTAGGCCCATTTGCTTACACATAACCTGAATCCTTCCTAACTCCCTAGGCCCATTTGCTTACACATAACCTGAATCCTTCCTAACTCCCTAGGCCCATTTGCTTACATAACCCGAATCCTTCCTAACTCCCTAGGCCCATTTGCTTACACATAACCCGAATCCTTCCTAACTCCCTAGGCCCATTTGCTTACACATAACCTGAATCCTTCCTAACTCCCTAGGCCCATTTGCTTACACATAACCTGAATCCTTCCTAACTCCCTAGGCCCATTTGCTTACACATAACCTGAATCCTTCCTAACTCCCTAGGCCCATTTGCTTACACATAACCTGAATCCTTCCTAACTCCCTAGGCCCATTTGCTTACACATAACCTGAATCCTTCCTAACTCCCTAGGCCCATTTGCTTACACATAACCTGAATCCTTCCCAACTCCCTAGGCCCATTTGCTTACACATAACCTGAATCCTTCCTAACTCCCTAGGCCCATTTGCTTACACATAACCTGAATCCTTCCTAACTCCCTAGGCCCATTTGCTTACACATAACCTGAATCCTTCCTAACTCCCTAGGCTCATTTGCTTACACATAACCTGAATCCTTCCTAACTCCCTAGGCCCATTTGCTTACACATAACCTGAATCCTTCCTAACTCCCTAGGCCTATTCGCTTACACATAACCCGAATCCTTCCTACTAGGCCAATTTGCTTACACATAACCCAAATCCTTCCTAACTCCCTAGGCCCATTTGCTTACACATAACCCGAATCCTTCCTAACTCCCTAGGCCCATTTGCTTACACATAACCTGAATCCTTCCTAACTCCCTAAGCCCATTTGCTTACACATAACCTGAATCCTTCCTAACTCCCCAGGCCCATTTGCTTACACATAACCTAAATCCTTTCTAACTCCCTAGGCCCATTTTCTTACACATAACCTGAATCCTTCCTAACTCCCTAGGCCCATTTGCTTACACATAACCTAAATCCTTCCTAACTCCCTAGGCCCATTTGCTTACACATAACCTGAATCCTTCCTAACTCCCTAGGCCCATTTGCTTACACATAACCTGAATCCTTCCTAACTCCCTAGGCCCATTTGCTTACACATAACCTGAATCCTTCCTAACTCCCTAGGCCCATTTGCTTACACATAACCTGAATCCTTCCTAACTCCCTAGGCCCATTTGCTTACACATAACCTGAATCCTTCCTAACTCCCTAGGCCCATTTGCTTACACATAACCTGAATCCTTCCTAACTCCCTAGGTCCATTTGCTTACACATAACCTGAATCCTTCCTAATTCCCTAGGCCCATTTGCTTACACATAACCTGAATCCTCCAAAATCCTTCAGTAGTAAAACAAGCACATGGCATGTACATGTATGCACACGTGTTTCTAATCTGTGATACATGTACATGGCCAGGGACCCTCCCTGCATGCATGTAGCAATAAATAGTGTCCACTGACCCAAGCACTGACCTTGCAATCACTACAACAAACATGGGTGTACATGTACCATGGAAAGGCAAGTATGCCTAATAACCTCAATCCTCCAAAATCCTTCACTTTAGCAAAGAGGATTTGAGAGGATTTGGGAGGATTTGGGAAGGTTAGGGTTAAAGAATATTACACTCTGGAATCATTGAACAAAGAAGAGTGTAGCAAGTGCAAGCATTCCTAAGACTGTTTTGTAACCCACCTGAAGAACCTAGGTTCATAGGTAATGCCTTGTTCCTCTCTCCATTTCCTTCGCTCTCGTTGTAAACTCTCTAACCTCTGTTTCTCCCGCTCTGCCCCTATGACATCACCATCCTCAAGTTTTCTGATTGGATAGGGAAAACATTTAAGAGTAATAAATCAGAAGTATACATGTATTAATTTATAAATTAAAGACGTCTACACTAGCAGAGCTGCCAACATATGATTTTGAAAATGAGGAAGATTTAATTTTCTAATTTTCTAAGACTCAATCGAAGCGAGCGCAGCGAGCGAGCCCTTGCGGGTGGGGTCCGGGGCCCGCTTAAGGGCCCTGGGAAATTTTTAGGTTGTAGATGCTCTCTGGTGCAATCTGAGGCTATTTAGGGGCATATTGCATAATATAATTTGTCACACAAAACCATATTTTTTTCGACATTAAAATATTTCTTGCTTTTCATTTGGTACATGTAATTCTGGCACATTTTTCTCAACTAATATCAAACCCATTTTTAAATATAAAATGGAGTAGGGCCTACAGGACTCATGTTATTATTGTTTTAATTACTGTTTTATTCACTTTACATTGGATTGTTGTTAGTAATTGAGCTTTAAACGTGTGAGTAAAGTTAATCGTTTTTATCAAGAATTCAAAGCCAGATATGATCCAAAAATTCCATACAATACATTACAATGTATGCCTTGACTTATGCCTCCTTTAAATTAAACTTGACAAAACTATAAATAAAATGGTTCTTACAAACGAAACCCTGCAGTGCAAGCTTCACCCAAGTATTTTATTGGACAGCAGGTACGAGCTCTATATTCCAAGTCCAGTTATTGCGTAAATAAAAAAAAGCTCAGTGAAGTTTTTAAAAAACATAGGCCAGCTGTAAAGACACCTTAGAATTATCCTGGCTCTAGTCTCTTCAAAGTATTTTAAAAGAAAAAAGAAACAAGACAACCTGCAACCAAAAAGACACAATTTCTGGGTCACAAGTTCACATCAAAGAACTGTCTGCCGACTTTGAAATGTTGAATGTATCAATTTGGGATTAGAGCCAAGACAAGAGTTGGGGCTACTGTTCACTTGACAATGACTGACAGGTTGTGGTTTTACACTCCCAGACCAGGTGACATTAACCTCTGGGACGGACCTGATTCTTGGCTGGTTTCCAAGCTATATAACTATGTATATATTCTCCCAAAGCTTAAGTTGCGCGAGTGAGTGATCCGAATGTCGGCAGAAATACGTCTTTTAATCAGTTGTTTCAAAGCCTAAAATTTAAAACAATAAATCTAGACCTACTTAAAAAAATTATGACTGGTTGGAGCAGAATGGTGACATCTATTTATTCGACTGAGAGCAAACTATTGGTGAATGTTTTACCTCGGAAAAGCTTCAGAAATCTTTGACATGTTTTGTTTTGTGGAATTAAATTATGTGGACTAATACCTGTGGCGGAGAATCTCAGCTCAGAAATAATGCTTTCGGCATTAAATAAATAGCGGTCGGGTATGTAAATTAAGAAGAAAAACAGTTTTAAAAAGTGTTTATCGTTTCTCCTGATTTAAAAGTAAATGGAGGCCTGTTTGCAGGGTGCATTTGTGCTATACGCCCGCCTACTGAACAGATTTCTAAAAATAAAACGGCCAAGGCGGAAAGTCGGAACTGAAATTTAAAGTCGGATTTTCAAAATCATAAGGTCGGATTTCCGACAAAAGTTGGAAGAATCTCATCCCTGAATAGGGGACCGGCATGGTCAGACGATGCTACGTTCAAGTTATGTTCGACTAGAAAGCCTGTGAACATTTCCGCCTTTGTTGCACCGTCATGAGCGACCGATTTTCTTTTAAAAATGCCAGCAATTCCTGGTGTGCTCGATCGTGCTTTCGCAGTGGTGCAATGTTTATCCAATTTGATGTGTCGCAATATGTCATTTCGTCGCGTATTTCACGCTAATATCACAACTACAAAAGCGATGCACAACGCATGATTTTGTCCCTTTGTTGATTTTCTAATACAAGGCCATTCTTTTTGGTATTCATCACTGTATCTTTGCGCATAATTCGTCTTTTTCTGCTTCTCGGTTGCCAAGACTCTCTCTGGTGATGCCATTTTGTTTTTTCCCACGCTGTCAAGTGTCAATTTCGCAACTCAATCCCCGACCAGAACCTTTTTTACGCACGCATCTATTGCATTAATATAGACTGTATAATGAAATGACTACCCATACGCTTAGGCTATGTCGCATTTATCTCGTTGAGTATTACGCATGCATTTACTGTATGTAAAATAAGACACACAAACGCACTGAGGACTTGGAACAGAGGCTACTTTTAATTTTTTCCATTCAGAGGGTTGGGGATCCGGAAGATTTTGACTGCTTTACGGGATGACGGAATATTACCGTCAAATACGGAAGTCTTCCGCAGAATCCGGAAGAGTTGGCAGCTCTGCACTAGTAAGCAGGAAGTGGAGGGTTTGAGTCGTCTGTGGGTTTTTCCCCACAGACAATCGGGAAAGTACTGAGTATATAGTGCTTTATAGATATGTCCGTGTAAGGGGCAAAATCAAATTAATAGTTCATTATCACAATGCAAGAATTCCATTATCTCAACACAAGAATTTAATCAATAAATATATTCTTTTGTTTCCCCTTTCACCAGCCATTAATTATTATTTTTGTATCAGTACACTACTATTTTTTCTTTTTAAAAGGAAATTGATTACTTCCAACTGAGATATTTCACCTAAAAATAATTGATTTAATTGGCTACTGTTCTTTGGTGACAATATGTATTACTGACTGATACTAGGTTCCTTAATAATAATAATAATGTGTGGACTTATATAGCGCACGTATCCACCAACTGAGTGGTGCTCAAGGCGCATTATATTATTACCCCTGCTCATAAGGCTCATAAGGCTCATAAATCATTCCTGAAACCATCTCAGCTCCCTGGGGAGTATACAGCTCAATTGCTGCCATTACAGCGCATATAGGGCTAATCAACCAACTCTGCCCTCACAGGTACCCATTTAACCCCTGGGTGGAGAGAAGCAATTATGGTTAAGTGTCTTGCTCAAGGACACAAGTGTCACGGCCGGGATTCGAACCCACATTCTGCTGCTAACACCAGAACTTGAGTCCGGTAAGCTAGACCGCTCGGACACGATACTCCACGTGGTGACATTTAGCTTAGATAGGCTTAGCACAGATCGGTTATGGCATCACAAACATTATATCTGTGCAATACTGCCATAACAGCTGCACAAAATCTTTAGCAATTTTGGCTAATAGCAATCAATGACTAGCTATTATTTCACTCCACCTGTGTACAATGTACTATTAACTAGTCTCATGCAGTATTATACATGTACCTCTGATCTGGCCTGAGTCTTCCGTCTGTAGGAGGTAATAGATGTCTTGTGTTTGGATCCAATTCGTTAAGTTCAATGGCAAAGCGAGTGAAACCATAGTACATACTGTGGTTCTCCGGCATTGAACCTGTTAAAGGAAAAGCCATTAAACATCAATTTTGTATTGTGTATTAGTATTTAATTGATAATAAGTAAGAAAATAAATTTGATTGACTTTTAGCTTATTATAAAGGGAATATAATAAGACTATCTGGCAAACTAATAAAGCAGTGATTGTTTGTGTCCGCAATGGAAAAATGTGTAACATGAAAGAAATTACAATAGAGAAAACAAGGAGAGAGTCATCAATCCTATAGATAAATTTGTTTGAGGTGCTATCATTTTTAAGAAAAGTTAAATAAATTCCAGTTCAGTTTCGGAAAGAGTAAATTTCACATAAGGAAAATACACAAATCTGAATGCATTTTCACTGTTTTCTTGTTTACCACACAATGTACGTAGTACTGACACTTTGCCATGTTGGTTGTTTAAAAGCACATTCATAGAAGAAGTTCTACCAATATTGTCATGGGCAACAGTGCATGGAATGGGAGTGCTAGTGTTAGAGTTGCCCAAAATTGGTTCTCCCCTGAACCATAATCTCACTTAGTAACAGTCGAGGTACGAGTTGTCAGAACCTGTACCTCACTTAGCGATAGTTGAGATACCGCAAACTGAAACGATAGTTTTAGATTAACTCAGTGACTCAAAATAATACCCCCACATTGTAATTTTACAATTGTTGCTACATAAATGAGCCAGTAATTTTCAGTCACTGTGTTCATCTTAAATTAGGACACCGATTCCATGCCCTATTCATGATGATACTGTCCCTTTAAGCCAAAATACTACACTGGTAATATCTACAAACCTGTCACTATCAGTATCATCGTGATCACATTTTGCAAATCAAGCTTATTACTATTCAATCAAACTGTAAAAGTGTTAGTTAGATCGGTCAGTAAATAATTGTGAAAAAGCATTACGACAAACATAATATTTTTTTTTTTAATTACCAATGTTTGTACAGGGCATTTGATGTTACCAGGCAACCATTTTCAATAGTAACAGTATCCCTCCAAAAGAAATTATTAACATCCAGTCCACTTTGGATTTTCAATCCAGATGGGTTCCACTTAAACCTTAAGATCTGAAGTACATGTATTACCTTTGATATGACCGCTAATGCATTAGGACAACCTCATGCATTTAGACAACCTAACCATTGTCTCTATTGATTAACTCATTAAGCGTTTTGTTTTCTTGTGTGATGGCTTTATTATAAAAGGCTCAAATTCCACAAATGAAGGTTGTTAATGTATAGTGCAATGCCGTTATATAACTAACATTGTGGGGTCGAAAACTAAAGTGGTCATTTGTTATAGTGATTCATGGCTGAAGTGATGAAATGCAAGCCAAGGGATGATGTTTGTATTTACCAAATGTTGGTTATAGTGCTATTTGTTTATTCACTCAGTTCATATCGTTAGCCCTCTAGCGGTGAATTTGCACTCAGTGTCTTGATGATAGCCACTTTTGTGTCGTGTGAGCATTGTGCGTACACTTTATGGGCGTATGTTATGGTACTACACGTGCGTGTACTTCTACCAGCCAATGATCGCTGGAGATATTCAGCATTGTACGCGCATCAACTGCAAAATACGCCAAACGCGACGCACAATCGCTGCCCTTTCGCCCACAGTGGTCTAACAACATGTGCCCTCAACAGCTCATGCACGGTGCAAATAGTGTTTGTTGTAGCTCAATTTGATTGTAGTTGTGAAAATCTTAATAAACAAGATATTAACATTGCCTTTGAGAAATAACCTGAAACGTAAGGCCAATAACTACTATTTTGTATGAAAAAACTCTTGCATGAAAAAAAATTTCCCCCGAGGTCTGAAATGTCAAAACACTGCCACGTACTGTATCACTTTAAAGGGCCTATGATATGTAATTTTATATAGATACATATTAAAGTAAGTTTGCTTTACATTCTCATTCCTATAAATCATGAACTGCATCACATTAAATTGGTTTGTTATATCAAATAGTCAACACAGTTAATGATAATGAATGACATCTCACCAGTACGCCATATACATTTGGCAGAGGCAGATCTTCCGCAGTAGATACCCTCGTTCCATTTGCCAAATAGCTCATGAATGACTTGTCCATCCTCTAGGATTACACCATGGACCTCATGCCTTCTGTTACTCCAGTAACTTGCCTGTACATGAAGGCCAACATTTACTTATTTTATATCAGCAAGATGGGTGAGAATGAACAGTGTTTTGTTAATATTTGTATGGGGGGGGGGGGAGTAGGGAATAGGGGATTAAAAGAGCAGGATATGCTGATGTACCCAAGAATCCATTAAATTCTATCACAATTCAGTAATAAAACCAGCCTCTGTTTAAATTCACGAGTTAGCCATCCCTGAATACAAGAGGTTGTGTACATGTTCATTATAGTAACCTGCCCAATTTTGTCTGGGGCATTTTGTTTGAGTTTGAAGTACATGTAAATTAATGGACTTAATTAATCCAATTAGTTATTCCTTATGTCTGGAATTAACTATTCTTTGGAAATATCAGATTATTGGGCCTTCTCGCTGGTGCATGCAGCATGTAAGCTACAGAGTGGTTGTGAGAATAACAGCCTCACTTTTGTCTTTATTGTGAATAAGGCTGTATAGAACTTATCACTTATAAACTGAAGGGCTCCCTCATTGAGGCAAAAGAAGATCACTCATTGGTTCATGTACATGTATGCGTATTGTTCATACATACATGTACCAATGAGTGACCTTCAGTTCCCTCTGAACGAGGGTGCTCTCAATGTAGTTTGTGACATCATTTGCATATTGGTCTACTGACTCCATGAAATCCCCCTAGAACAAGCCACTTGAGTTTGATGGATTTGGAGCAAGATTGTCATTGATTTGACAATCACTGTATCTACATGTACCAAACATTAATGTCCATTTGTTGTCATTATGTTTTGTCTGAATGGGGATCTATCTTCAGCACGTACATCAGGCTAATTGTGATCAATGGATTACTTCTGAACCACATATTTATTAATAAAAACGCATAATATGGTTTTTAACATTACAATCAGATCAGATTATGTTGATGACTGGTTTTCATTTACAATCTGATCTGGTGGTGAGTGAGCCTATAGTCAAGGACCAAGTCCACCAAGTCTAATTATCCCCTTAAGTCTCAAATTTATAATAAACGTATCATATCACCTGATATTTGCACAAGAAAACGGAGCTCCGCCTAGTCAAACAATCATAAAGTGCACCAATAACACAAAACCGAAAATGAACATGTATTGGGGCAAATAGCTTACCTACCTAATGAAGTAAGTGTAGTAGTTGCTTTGAAGTAGGCTAACTGTAAGACATACATGTAGGTCTCGAGTGGGAGCGGGATGTCAATTTCGTGTTTCAGTGACAGCGTGTGCCTGCCTATCAAAGACGTATAGGCGGCGGCTGTCGTGAAATCTAGGTTTGGCGGAGGGGCACATGCAGGCCCGTGCACAGGAATAGTAAGGGGCATCTCTGCTGACCTAATATTTATTCTAATTTTATTCTATCCTGACATCTTTCAACTAGGCAGGGCAGTCTATGCGCAACAGGAACTTAATAATTCATTCAAAAAAAAAACTTAAATAAACCTTGGGCTAAAAAGGGCACTTTTTATACTAGGCAAAAAGGGCAGGGGCTCAAGCACCCTTTGGGACCTATGTATGCACGTGCCTGCTCAAGAGAGACATGGTGTTACCACAAACTATCATAATTGTGTTCTTGGCTACAATAACAGGGCATTTATTGATTTAATTAACGTATAAATCAGATTTATCTGAACATAACCATACATGTACATTCTCCAACAACCTTATTAAAGGTGGATACCGTATAGTGAACATAACAAATGTTATAGTTATGACAGATGTCATAGGGGGAAGTCGTACCCCCACCCCCCTCCCCACCATGGTTTTTTTTGTGTGTGTTAATATTCCAACTATTAATTGAAACAAAAAATTGCCCCACAGCGAAACATTTGACCCCATTTTTACCCGTCAAGGGGGAGGGTAGTTGTTCTGTGAACTCAATAAAATAAATTCAGGTTGAAAATTTTCCAGGGCTACTTTAAAAATAAAATAAAAAATTGCCGGATATTTCTTACAAAAATTAAGCCTGATGTCAGCACCAAAAATTAATAATAATATTAACTGTTAAAAATGGGGACATCGTTACTTGTAAAAAAAAAGTTGAAGATTTTCTATTGTCTATATATCCCTTGAAATAAATGTAATGTGTTACCTACCTTTGTGAATGTAAGTTTGCAGACAATATGTCCATTAGTAATCAAACATTCTCCATAATGGTCTAACCATCGCTCTCCACTTAATATATTATGTACACAACTTGTCACTTTGTTGTACTTGTAGTGGTCATTATACCTGTGCAAAACAAAAACAAGTCAAATTGAATTCAACCTAGAATAGATGATTGTTGTAAAGGATCAACTAGTCACACCTGCAATGAAATAGCCCAAGAAGGATTTTTCAATACTGCCACAAAAAGTGTACAAATAAAAAATGTAAAGAAATTGTCATGAATGCACATATTAAAGTTTCTCAAACAATAGGGCAGTATGCTTTGATTGGTGGCTGTCTTGAATTGATGTTGCCCAAATTCAAATTACTCATTCTCAGTTTACTGCAATGCTTCACACACACACACACACACCCTCACGCACATTGATTTGTGGGGTATTCCTTTGTTCGTTCTATTATCCCTTTTCCTTATAATTCTCCTGTGGGGTACAAGATTTTCTATAGTTACCTTGTGGGGTCCAATTGTTCTATTGTGTTTTGGACCCCACAACGAATAATGTACGTTCACACACACACACACACACACCCTCACGCACATTGATTTGTGGGGTATCCTTTGTTCGTTCTATTATCCCTTTTCCTTATAATTCTCCTGTGGGGTACAAGATTTTCTATAGTTACCTTGTGGGGTCCAATTGTTCTATTGTGTTTTGGACCCCACAACGAATGGTGTACGTTCACACACACACACACACACACCCTCACATTGATTTGTGGGGTATTCCTTTGTTCGTTCTATTATCCCTTTTCTATATAATTCTCCTGTGGGGTACAAGATTTTCTATAGTTACCTTGTGGGGTCCAATTGTTCTATTGTGTTTTGGACCCCACAACGAATGGTGTGTACGTTCACACACACACACACACACACACACAGTCGTGAATTTCAAGACGTCTGAGGACCCTCTATTGTTCCTCTATTGTTTGGACTCTAACTTTTTGAAGCAATCTCCATTGGTTTTGTACACGCAGTTTTCCGAGGACAACGAAGAACAAAGAACCGCCATCCGAGGACCTATTGTTCCCTTTGTTATATGTCCTCGGACGGTTTGCAGTGCAAGCCAACACACACACACAAAACAATAATTCATGTATGCATGTATGCGTTTGCCATGGATGCTGTTCTGACCAAATATGTTTTGGGTACAATTAAAAAACAAAGACAAACCCCCACACATCTCTACAAAGTAAACATTTCCTCACAACATAGTGTTAGCAAATCATACAATCCCATTACTCGTTTTACCATTCTTTTAAAGAAGTATAGTCTATGTTTTTCTACAGCTAATTACAGAAAATTTTCTATTTTTATCAGAACATCGCTATTATCTGAGATAAGGAAAACCCCATTTCAAGAAGCATGGTTTTACAGTTAATAAGTTACAAAATGAATTTATGGTGGATCCTGTCAACAATTCATTTGGGCAATTAATTACTATGAAAACAATGGTTCTGACAATTATTTTATTGAAATATCTCATTCTTACACATTTGTTAATGAGCAATGTTCCTCCTATAAAACAATAACAAAAATGTGGAAGTTGGTGATAAAAAACTAAGAAAAACTAGACGTGCAGTCTTTGTCGATAAACAAACACGCAGGTGTTCGGGTTTGACGTTAAGATGTGTTGAATTTCACGTCAGAAGTTTATTTCAACACAGATACGAATTGTGATTTTGACGAAACCGTCGTCCTCGCTAATAATGTACGGTTTTGAAAATATTTTTTTAATATTAAACTTTGACTTCCGGTTTGGACAGGAAGTAAGGTCAAATTGGGGTCACCTTTGTGTAAATATTTTTCGACAATTAACAATCTATACAATGGTGCAAAAAATGTCAATTTACCTCTTGTGGTTGTTGAGATATGATTTTTTTAAATATTAAACTTTGACTTCCGGTTTGGAAAAAAAGTAAGGTCAAATTGGGGTCACTCACAAATCATGTGTCATCTACTTGTTCAGTTCCAAGTATATGCCAAGTTTCAAGTTCATGTGAAGTTTGCAAGTATGTGTTTTTTTGCGGACAATCGCGGGGGAGAAGAAGAAGTAAAACTAGACGTGCAGTGTTTGTCGATAAACAAAAACACAGGTGTTCGGGTTTGACGTTAAAATGATGACGTCATCAATTCGAAGTGTTGGAGAAAGTCAAACGTTAACGTCTGTTGGTGCAAAAACTGTGAATTTACCTCTAGTGGTTGAGATATGATTTTTTTAAATATTAAACTTTGACTTCCGGTTTGGACAGGAAATAAGGTCAAATTGGGGTCACCTTTGTGTAAATATTTTTCGACAATTAACAATCTATACAATGGTGCAAAAAATGTCAATTTACCTCTTGTGGTTGTTGAGATATGATTTTTAAAAATATTAAACATTGACTTCCGGTTTGGACAGGAAGTAAGGTCAAATTGGGGTCACCTTTTTGTAAATATTTTTTGACAATTAGCGATCTGTACAATGGTACAAAAATTGTGAACTTACCTCTTGTGGTTGTTGAGATATGATTTTTTTTTAATATTAAACTTTGACTTCCGGTTTGGACAGGAAGTAAGGTCAAATTGGGGTCACCTTTGTGTCAATATTTTTTGACAATTAACAATCTATACAATGGTGCAAAAATTGTGAATTTACCTCTTGTGGTTGTTGAGATATGATTTTTTTAAATATTAAACTTTGATTTATCGTAATTCGATATCTGATGATCTCATCATGACGTCACAACTCATGTTTCATCTACTTGTTCAGTTCTAAGTACATGCCAAGTTTCAAGTTCATGTGAAGTTTGCAAGTATGTGTTTTTTACCGGACAGTCGCTGAGGAGGAGGAGGAGGAGGAGAAGGAGAAGGAGAAGGAGAAGGAGAAGGAGAAGGAGAAGGAGAAGGAGAAGGAGAAGGAGAAGGAGAAGGAGAAGGAGAAGGAGAAGGAGAAGGAGAAGGAGAAGGAGAAGGAGGAGGAGGAGGAGGAGGAGGAGGAGGAGGAGGAGGAGGAGGAGGAGGAGGAGGAGGAGGAGGAGGAGGAGGAGGAGGAGGAGGAGGAGGAGGAGGAGGAGGAGGAGGAGGAGGAGGAGGAGGAGGAGGAGGAGGAGGAGGAGGAGGAGGAGGAGGAGGAGGAGGAGGAGGAGGAGGAGGAGGAGGAGGAGGAGGAGGAGGAGGAGGAGGAGGAGGAGGAGGAGGAGGAGGAGGAGGAGGAGGAGGAGGAGGAGGAGGAGGAGGAGGAGGAGGAGGAGGAGGAGGAGGAGGAGGAGGAGGAGGAGGAGGAGGAGGAGGAGGAGGAGGAGGAGGAGGAGGAGGAGGAGGAGGAGGAGGAGGAGGAGGAGGAGGAGGAGGAGGAGGAGGAGGAGGAGGAGAAGAAGAAGAAGAAGAAGAAGAAGAAGAAGAAGAAGAAGAAGAAGAAGAAGAAGAAGAAGAAGAAGAAGAAGAAGAAGAAGAAGAAGAAGAAGAAGAAGAAGAAGAAGAAGAAGAAGAAGAAGAAGAAGAAGAAGTAAAAAAATTTTTTTTTTTAAACGAACAAAAACAAGAGGTGTTTCGGGCTTATACCCGAACACCTAAAAAACCGAACAAAAACAATAGGTGTTTCGGGCACATACCCGAACACCTACATGTAACAAACAAAACGGGTGATAAATCTATACTGTAAATTACTTGATAGAAAGCCTTAAGTGGAACTGTACTTATGGTTACGTACAAATATGTTCAAAGAAAGATGGACAAACAAAAAACACATAAACAATAAACAATGTACAGACAGACTAACAAACAGAGTACTCTAGTATTGTCAAAATCTCATTAATAATGAAGAGTTCAACTAAGATATGTGCCAATCTGTCCTATGTTCAAGACAGCACACACAGACATATTATCCAACCAGCCAACTTGGCATCTCTCAAGAAATACAACACCCTCCTTGACATTTCAAGAAATGTCGAGAAATCCAAATTGGTGCTTGATAGTTACAAAATGAGGCAAATTTTTCAGCATAAGGATAAAATGGATGGCATAATTCAGAATTAAATGCAGTAAAAATGCTGTGGAATACATTAATTTTAATGTAAAGAGAAATTTTAGTAAAGAGAAAATGTACATTTTGTATCTAAGAAGATTATGAAAACTAATTCTTGTTTTATTTGGTAAAGCAAGATTTCACATTCAGTTACAATATTTTAACTATTTCTACCCGAAATTATTTCACGTGTATGGACGGAATTGTTTTTATTATTGTAATTTGATACTGTAAACAATCATCGTCAAGTGTGGAAATAATGAATAATTTGTTTATCTTTTGCCAATTGAAGAGAGTAAGGTATCAAAATAAAGGTTATGACTCACTGAGTGTGAATATTGAGATGTGGATCATCTTGGGATTACCCATAATGAATTGCAGCCATTCAAATATAAACTTATGTTTATCGTTCCTCAGAATAAATATCAATAAATCTGCAAGTTATTGCTTGAAAGTCTTCAAATATGCATTGTATGATAAACAAAAGTGGTTTGTTTATGTCAGAATATGTCTGGGCATAATATTACCCATAATGCTTTGTAATCCCGTTTATATAACAAAAATCATAATTTGCAACCTTGATACAACATACTGTATATTGTTTCTGTTATGCAATAATGTAAAAAATCAAGGTCTAGTGTGGAAATTATTAATAATTTGTTAATATTTGGACAGCTGGTAGAATCATTAGTATCATGTGTAACATCTTTTAAAATGTTGCTGTTGTTACTCGCCCAATTCCTATGAGCACAATTTGCCTGGGACATTGCTTGCTGTCACGGTCGCATCATGGTGCCATGTATAGTATAGGCCTTTCGCTATATCGCAATCGGTACATACGACCTCAGATTCAGAGCTTTTACTGTCGTTTTTACCCAGAAAATCAAAACTTCCGTCACTGTCAGGGTGTTCAAAATCAACATATCTTCATTTTAAACATATTTCCCTTTATTTGTATATATATTTATAATTTGGCTATTGGGATTTTATAAGAATTTTATTATGCAGATCTGTCACCATTTAGCCCCATCCATTTTGATTTCCTTTATACATACCCGATTCCTACCATCTGTCCCTCCCACCATGATTCCCTTTATCCCTTCCTAATCCCTTCCATCTGTCTTTCCAATCATGATTCCCTTTATCCCTTCCTAATCCCTTCCATCTGTCTTTCCAATCATGATTCCCTTTATCCCTACCCTATCCATTCCATCTGTCCTACCCACCCTAATCCCTACCCTTACCCTATCTCTACCACCAAGCCCCCTTCTTCCCTACCCTATCCCTACCCCTAAAACCTACCTGTCCACTCCCACCATGATTCCCTGCCACCACCTGTCCTCCCCCACAACCCCTTATCCCTACCTTATCCCTACCTTATCTCTACCATATGTCCCCTTCCATCATGATTCCTTCTATCCCTACCATTCCACACCCTTTGTACTTATGTATGTTCTCTCGTCATTTAATGAATGTATTCTTTTTTCTTGATGTACATACACTTTTAACACTTATACATGTACAAGTATTTATAATTTGGTTATTTATTTTTTAATGCAAATTATTAATATTTTCTAATGGCTTTTGAATTTGTAATAATGTAACTATTCTGTCAATTCCACCGCTGGCGGTGAACGAGTAGAATGCAATAAACCATTATCTATCTATCTAACATTGTCACCATCATCATCTCCATAAGCACTGCCCACTTCATATATCCAAGAAAATAGCGTACGTTGCGCATCGATTATTGTGAATTTCATGGAGACTGCCATTTTTAAATACAACGTGTGTGTAAACCGCATGTGTACTTAACGTTAACAATGAACACCATCAGAGCTCTCAGAGCAGTATTTCATCTGTGCCGTTGTTAATAATCAATATTTATTAGCTAATTTGCATTGGGAGTGCATGACCTCGAATTCTTATTGGTTAGTTGCGCATTCTGTTGTCAAAATAAGTGAAAACAAGACCCGTTGTCAGGTATGTCATGCTGAACCGATAAATCGGCACGTCGTCAAATTACGGCGCTCGTGAGCCGATACAATGGCGTGCCGGCAGGAAAGAGTTAATATACTTATAGAAACAAATATTTAGGGGTACAGTTACATGATGGAGGCATGTGTATATCAAAAGAAAACTCTGTCCCAGTTACATGGATAATTAAGGACTTACAAAAACACTTCCAGACACTCTGCAGGATACAGGAGAAAATTACATTCTATTATTCCTGAGATGGTACCATTTCTTTTATATACGTACCAAGCTTATTTCTTTTACTGGCAATATTAAATTCAATTCTCTCCATCAATTTAACTCGATTCTTAAGTGAATAAAACACTGGTAGTTTTTTTCTCATTATTTGCATAATCTATTTTCTTTTAACCAGTTCGCGTCGGAGGCCGTGTATACACGCAAATTTGTTTGGACAGCGGATCGGAGAGCATCTAAACACGCCACAGGATTCTCGGGAATATTTGTATAGATTCCCGGTCGACGTGGCAACGAGCCATAAGCATACAGTGGAAGACGCGGTCTCCCCGGTCACGCTCTGGTGAGCACCATTGTTCGTGTTTGTGCGGTAAAAATAAACCCGCCACAGGGGTTCGGAAAAACTTTTTTATTCCCGGTGCGAACTGGTTAAAGTGATGCGATATTGACCTGATGACCTGGGGCAATATGTAAAGCGTATTGAGACTTAATGTGGAATGTACTATATAAGAATTTATTATTATTATTATTATTATTATTGTTATTGTAGACTGAAATTCATTTGTGATTTTTATTCTGTTTTGTATTTCCCAAATGAGAGCATGTCAGCCAGAAACATTTCCTAGGATTTGTAGATTTACTTGTCCAGTTTTAATTGATGTACGTAAGGTAAAACTGAGAACATACATTTCCTAGGATTTGTAGATTTACTTGTCCGGTTTTAATTGATGTACGTAAGGTAAAACTGAGAACATACATTTCCTAGGATTTGTAGATTTACTTGTCCGGTTTTAATTGATGTACGTAAGGTAAAACTGAGAACATACATTTCCTAGGATTTGTAGATTTACTTGTACGGTTTTAATTGATGTACGTAAGGTAAAACTGAGAACATACATTTCCTAGGATTTGTAGATTTACTTGTCCGGTTTTAATTGATGTACATAAGGTAAAACTGAGAACATACATTTCCTAGGATTTGTAGATTTACTTGTCCAGTTTTAATTGATGTACTGTACGTAAGGTAAAACTGATGAGAACATACATTTCCTAGGATTTGTAGATTTACTTGTCCGGTTTTAATTGATGTACGTAAGGTAAAACTGAGAACATACATTTCCTAGGATTTGTAGATTTACTTGTCCGGTTTTAATTGATGTACGTAAGGTAAAACTGAGAACATACATTTCCTAGGATTTGTAGATTTACTTGTCCGGTTTTAATTGATGTACGTAAGGTAAAACTGAGAACATACATTTCCTAGGATTTGTAGATTTACTTGTCCGGTTTTAATTGATGTACATAAGGTAAAACTGAGAACATACATTTCCTAGGATTTGTAGATTTACTTGTCCGGTTTTAATTGATGTACGTAAGGTAAAACTGAGAACATACATTTCCTAGGATTTGTAGATTTACTTGTCCGGTTTTAATTGATGTACGTAAGATAAAACTGAGAACATACATTTCCTAGGATTTGTAGATTTACTTGTCCGGTTTTAATTGATGTACGTAAGGTAAAACTGAGAACATACATTTCCTAGGATTAGTAGATTTACTTGTCCGGTTTTAATTGATGTACGTAAGATAAAACTGAGAACATACATTTCCTAGGATTTGTAGATTTACTTGTCCGGTTTTAATTGATGTACATAAGGTGAAACTGAGAACATACATTTCCTAGGATTTGTAGATTTACTTGTCCGGTTTTAATTGATGTACGTAAGGTAAAACTGAGAACATACATTTCCTAGGATTTGTAGATTTACTTGTCCGGTTTTAATTGATGTACGTAAGATAAAACTGAGAACATACATTTCCTAGGATTTGTAGATTTACTTGTCCGGTTTTAATTGATGTACGTAAGGTAAAACTGAGAACATACATTTCCTAGGATTAGTAGATTTACTTGTCCGGTTTTAATTGATGTACGTAAGATAAAACTGAGAACATACATTTCCTAGGATTTGTAGATTTACTTGTCCGGTTTTAATTGATGTACATAAGGTGAAACTGAGAACATACATTTCCTAGGATTTGTAGATTTACTTGTCCGGTTTTAATTGATGTACGTAAGGTAAAACTGAGAACATACATTTCCTAGGATTTGTAGATTTACTTGTCCGGTTTTAATTCATGTACGTAAGGTAAAACTGAGAACATACATTTCCTAAGATTTATAGATTTACTTGTCCAGTTTTAATTGATGTACATTTAAGGTACATTGTAAAACTGAGAACATACATTTCCTAGGATTTGTAGATTTACTTGTCCGGTTTTAAATGATGTACGTAAGGTAAAACTGAGAACATACATTTCCTAAGATTTGTAGATTTACTTGTCCGGTTTTAATTGATGTACGTAAGGTAAAACTGAGAACATACATTTCCTAGGATTTGTAGATTTACTTGTCCGGTTTTAATTGATGTACGTAAGGTAAAACTGAGAACATACATTTTTTCTTCAAAACGAATAATTAGTGTATGAGAGCTTTCAAGCCACTGCTGTACACTGCTAGTATTCTCAACAAACATAAATGATTAGAGATTTATATGAAACTCACTTGATGTAAAGATGATGATGGTTATCAAACATCTCTTGAAATATTTCTGTCTCAAGACTGAGCTACATATATAACTGAAGTAAAATTAGTGAAATCATTTCAAAAATAAAATTCTGACATCTGAAGACAGAAATTCCACGTTGAAATGAATTACAAACAATCTGAATGCATTTCTACTCTTAATTGTTAACCCTCCTACTATTGCTGCACTTTGGTGGGAAGTTGCTACAGAGGTCAAAACCAGTCAACTGCCTGTTTTGACTGTTGACCCAAATGTGCACACAGGGGCATTTTTGACTGGTTTTTACTGTCATTTTGACCACCCGTGACCCTGAACAATACCAGACAATGCTTTTCAGTCAAAAACAGTTGACTCATTTTAATCTGTAAATGTACTTACTTAGGTTTGACAGTGTTGAACTTTTAAGTGCACTAGATATACCTTGGCAAGTATATCAACATTTTGACTGATTTTGATCCTTGTAGTAGTAGGAAGGTTAATGAAATAAGTTGAACCTTTCACAGGTTAGTTTGTTTGTATACATATCTCTTGATATTATAAAGTATGGATGCATTTACTGACATTTTACCTTTAATAATTTAACTGCTCAAGTCAATGTTCTAATAAATATAAGTGTTATCAACTTTTATCAAGCTTGGCTGAAACCTAACTTACATTCAGCTATGCTCATGTAGGTTTTGCAAGATTGTGAATTCATCCCTGATATGGCCCCCAGTAAAAACGTGGGTATTTACATGTAAGGGAATTGATATTTTCAGACACATACGTACCTTGGTATTTTAATGTTGACATTACCGGCTGGTATTATCTCCATGGATTTGCCCCAGAATTTAGTCTTAATGCGAGCATCTTGAGTGTAGATGAAGTTTTTACTCTCACAGTGACAGGCTGAGATTGGAGGATGATGTGATACCTGACAAGATAATAATAATACATGAAGACTATCAATATGAGTACAGAATTTGGTCTTAATGCGAGCAATTTGAAGGTTATTAATACATTCATCTTACAAGCAGAATATTTCCCATCAGCAACATGAAAGGGAGGTGTTTTCCATCAATTTCTGGCAAATTTTCTTTTTGATCGGAACACTGCTATTTTACTTGAGGAAATGAAAACCATGCAATAGCCTTAAAATAGCACATTTCTCAATAACATTGTGAGAAGCTTGTTTTTTATAGTAAATATGTGCTGAAATGTCAATATGGTAGATCCTATCACGAATTCATTTGGGCACTTACATGTATTTATTGTTAAACCAATAATTTTTGTAAAATATCGTACTTTTAAATTAATTGTATTACTTTCTAAAAGGAAATTACCAATATTCCGATGAAAACAAAAAAAATGCTGAAAATTTAGAGCAAAACGGCAAAAAACATGTTAATAAAAGTACATGTTATTTTCTCGTGGCCGAGTGGTCTAGCTTACCGGATTCAAGTTCTGGTGTTAGCAACATAATGTGGGTTCGAATCACGGCCGTGACACTTGTGTCCTTGAGCAAGACACTTAACCATAACTGCTTCTCTCCACCCAGGGGTTAAATGGGTACCTGTGAGGGCAGAGTTGGTTTGCTCTATATGCGCTAGAAATGGCAGCAATTGAGCTGTATACTCCCCAGGGAGCTGAGATGGTTTCAGGAATGATTTATGAGCCTTATGAGCCTTATGAGCAGGGATAATAATATAATGCGCCTTGAGCACCACTTAGTTGGTGGATACGTGCGCTATATAAATCCACACATTATTATTATTATTATTATTATGTACATTAACCAGTTCGCGTCGGGAATAAAAAAGTTTTTCTGGGCCCCAGTGCGGGTTTCTTTTTCCCACACAAACACATCAATGGAAGCTTCCACAGCGCGTGGCCACGTCTACCGAGCATGTCACTGTTCGCTCGGCTCGTTGCCACATCAACCGGTACCAACCGAGCATGCATACAAATATTCCGGAGTTTCCTATGGCGTGTTTAGACGCTCTCCGATCCGTGGTGCCAAAAAAAATTGCATGTATACACGGCCTCCGACGCGAACTGGTTAATTTCTAGTATCTGTGACTAGCAACTGTGATTAGGCCTAGTCTCCCGACTTTATATTTTGTGAGTATAGCCAGAGTGAAGACTGCTTTGAGTAGGTGTGTTAAGCACGGTTAATCCTGAAAAATAGGCAGCAGGCATGGGAATTCCTTTAGTCTAAGGGACAAAGCCCCGTGAACCTCCTGGATATTTAATTTTGGAGGATTTACAGACTCTCCACATCCCCACAAACAAGTGACTTGAGGTTGTGACACAATACAGGCTACTTCTTTCTTTCCTTGGTAGCTACTTCTCTTCTTTCAAGAACATTTTGTGGAAAAGGGAGATTTGTAAAAAATCCTAACATCAGGAAATATCCTGAGAAATCACATTCCTGTTTAATAATAATAATAATAATAAAAATATTTTATATAGCGATGTACACTACGTCTCACAACACTTTACAAATAGAAGTATACTAAAAAGTATAAAAGATCAAGCAAATATATTATGCAGAGGTACATGTAGTGTATCTCATTTACTGTTTTATAACATGTGACCAGATATTTGGAAGAAAAAGCATCTCTTAGACTATTGAATTTTCGAAAAAGTTGAGGTGAAACACATGAAATCCTTAAAGGTAAAGTACAGAGCTGATAATTCATAAATAACAAAATGATTGAATTTCAACGTTAAATTTACTTGGTATAAAGCTGATGATATCAATCTTCCCTAGGCGTGTCTGAGGTTCTGTTACTTACTTGGTATAAAGCTGATATCAATCTTCCCTAGGCGTGTCTGAGGTTCTGTTATTTTGAAATTATTAAGTGAAATAATTTCCAGGTCAAATTTAGAAAAGAGTACTCTTTCTTAACTTTCATGTGAGAACGTATACGACAAATCTGAAAGCACTGTAACTATTATCTCATGAATGACACAATGTAATAAGCTGAAATTCTCACAGCTTGGTTGTTTAGCGTATGCTTTGATTCAAAGAGAGTAAGCATACATGTACTTGTAGAAACAATATTGCCAACATTACCAATGTTGCATTGTACCCTGCCTTTAACATTGACAAATCAACCATGAAAAGATCAAGTTTCAAGAAAAGGTGCAATATGAGTAGAGGGATTCAGTGGCTATGTCCTTCTCATAGCCTCACCTGTTCTGCAATGAAGCGAAAGCCCTTATCCTCTCTCACACATTCATAGGTCTCTCCAAGTAATGGATTGAATGGTTTGGTTCCAGCACGGTAGTAAGTAGACGCATAGCTGGAGACAGCAAATGATGCCACGTACACCATTCTCTTGTATGGATCATCCGTTTCTGCTGCTTTGTCCAGGAGCTCGCTGTATTCCAACTCCTCAGCTAACACCTGGTGATGGAATGTCAATAATTCTCATTCAGTGGATCCAGCAGTGCAGAATACATAAATACAAACATTTTCATGTTGCATTTTGAAATGGTGGCCATAGCAAATACATATTTCCATTCAAATGACATACATGTATTACCATTAACCCCTGCATAGTTTGATCCCTCAAAACTCTTTGAAAGGTTTTGAAAGGTAACAAGTTTTTGCCAGCAATGTGGAAATGCATCTACGCACTGAACATAGTAATATGTTCTACACAGTTTAGATTCCACCTTTCAAAATCAGCGGCTCTGCCAAACCCACTGGCAAAATGAACTGAGAGTAGAGGGTATTAAAGATTTAGTTACAATCCTAAGATAACCCATACCAAAGTGTGCATTATATTTTTCTTGGCACCAACATGTGGATTGGGTTTTCCCAAAGGATAATTCTCTAGGGTGTTCCTCCCACTTGTAAAACTAAAATTTCTGCCTTGTATTCTTTTAATTCAAAGCTGGGCCCAAAGGGAGATCAGCAATAATCACTGATCAAGTTATCCAGGAGAAACAAGAAATAAATAAATAACCAACCTGTAGCATGCTAAGCGGCTCATTCAGTGCAACAGGCATGGCGATCTTGGATAGATCCTTGCCGATGTTCTTCTTGAGAATGTTCCAGAGACTGAGTCCACTTGTATCAGGCTGGGGTACGGGCAGCTGAGTCCTTCGACCGGTCTGAGACTTGCCTAACCCCTCAGAATCTTCTTCCTCCACTGTGGAGGAAAAAGAGGAAAAGACAAAACATGATGGGTGATTGGAATGATGAGATAGCAATCAATCAGGTAGCAGGTAAATCGTGTGAGGGATGAGGTTGGCTTAGTAGTACTTTCCTGTGGACCCTGGTTTGAATCTCCCTCATGCCCAGGCTGACACAAGGATTGGTTTTCAGTCCTTATATGATTATGTGAGATTTTCCTAGAATGTTGGTATGGGGTTTATCTCCCACATCTAAAACTGAATATTACTTCATCATTTTCGCTTCACAGGTTTCTCCATGCTTACGAGCTGTACAGTGCCTGTACAGACACATTTGATATACATGTACTACCAAATACATGTACATGTAGCTGTAGTAATACATGTAGATAGTTACAATCAATAGTGTAATAGTGTAGGCAGGATCTTCTCAGAATGACATGAATGAGGAGGAAGGCAAGAAGATTAATCTATGTGCCAACAAAAAAACGTGTTCATCAAATTGTCTCCAAAACCCTTTTTTATTCTCTCTCAACATGCTCATAAGGAAACTGTATGAAGTTGCTTTTGACATGTTTCTTGATGAACATGATGACATCATCATTTATCTTGTCCAGTACACTGCATGTAGCTGCCTCTTGTTACATGATGTCATCATTTATCTTGTCCAGTACACTGCATGTAGCTGCCTCTTGTTACATGATGACATCATCATTTATCTTGTCCAGTACACTGCATGTA
This sequence comes from Zoroaster sp. YZ-2022, assembly GCA_029582265.1. Lineage (NCBI taxonomy): Eukaryota > Metazoa > Echinodermata > Asteroidea > Forcipulatida > Zoroasteridae > Zoroaster > Zoroaster sp. YZ-2022. Next base: position 15,422,911 of record CM055828.1, on the reverse strand, counting down.
GCTGCCTCTTGTTACATGATGACATCATCATTTATCTTGTCCAGTACACTGCATGTAGCTGCCTCTTGTTACATGATGTCATCATTTATCTTGTCTAGTACACTGCATGTAGCTGCCTCTTGTTACATGATGTCATCATTTATCTTGTCTAGTACACTGCATGTAGCTGCCTCTTGTTACATGATGACATCATTTATCTTGTCCAGTACACTGCATGTAGCTGCCTCTTGTTACATGATGACATCATTTATCTTGTCCAGTACACTGCATGTAGCTGCCTCTTGTTACATGATGTCATCATTTATCTTGTCCAGTACACTGCATGTAGCTGCCTCTTGTTACATGATGACATCATCATTTATCTTGTCCAGTACACTGCATGTAGCTGCCTCTTGTTACATGATGACATCATCATTTATCTTGTCCAGTACACTGCATGTAGCTGCCTCTTGTTACATGATGACATCATCATTTATCTTGTCCAGTACACTGCATGTAGCTGCCTCTTGTTACATGATGACATCATCATTTATCTTGTCCAGTACACTACATGTAGCTGCCTCTTGTTACATGATGACATCATCATTTATCTTGTCTAGTACACTGCATGTAGCTGCCTCTTGTTACATGATGACATCATCATTTATCTTGTCCAGTACACTGCATGTAGCTGCCTCTTGTTACATGATGACATCATCATTTATCTTGTCTAGTACACTGCATGTAGCTGCCTCTTGTTACATGATGACATCATTTATCTTGTCCAGTACACTGCATGTAGCTGCCTCTTGTTACATGTCATCATTTATCTTGTCCAGTACACTGCATGTAGCTGCCTCTTGTTACATGATGACATCATCATTTATCTTGTCCAGTACACTGCATGTAGCTGCCTCTTGTTACATGATGACATCATCATTTATCTTGTCCAGTACACTGCATGTAGCTGCCTCTTGTTACATGATGACATCATCATTTATCTTGTCCAGTACACTGCATGTAGCTGCCTCTTGTTACATGATGACATCATTTATCTTGTCCAGTACACTGCATGTAGCTGCCTCTTGTTACATGTCATCATTTACATGTATCTTGTCCAGTACACTACATGTAGCTGCCTCTTGTTACATGATGACATCGTCATTTGTATTGTCTAGTATACTGCGTGTAGCTGCCTCTTGTTACATGATGACATCATCATTTATCTTGTCCAGTACACTACATGTAGCTGCCTCTTGGTACATGATGACATCATCATTTATCTTGTCCAGTACACTGCATGTAGCTGCCTCTTGTTACATGATGACATCATCATTTATCTTACATGTAGGTAGAACTTGTAGCTTTGCATGGTGAGGAGGATAAGTAAGAGTAATTGCGGTGACACCATGTGAAATGCTCAATTGAGTAGTAATTAGTTCTGAAAAGAACTGGAGGTACAACTCGACGTTTCGATCAGTATGCTCTGATCGTCCTGAGGACGATCAGAGCAGAGCATACTGATCGAAACGTCGAGTTTATCTTGTCCAGTGCACTACATGTAGCTGCCTCTTGTTACATGATGACATCATCATTTTTCTTGTCTAGTATACTACATGTACATGTACATGTACATGTACATGTAGCTGCCTCTTGTTACAAATTCTGAAACATAATAGCCAGAACAATACAGGGCATTTCCAAGAAAACGTGATTTTCTTTGTACTTGGATATTTTCAACTTATTTTACCTCTAAGTCTGGATTTAGAGATTATGGTATTAAACTACTTTCTATTTGTTTAATATTTTTTGTTTAATGGTTCTCTTTGACTTTGCCAAATTTTCTACTGAATTTGTCATGTACAACATGTTGTCCATATAGGTTTATTGCTAAGTAAGACTGATTGCGGTGACACCATGTGAAATTCTCAATTGAGTAGTACATGTAATTAGTTCTGAAAAGAACTGGTGGTACAACTCGACGTTTCGATCATTGTGCTCTGATCGTCCTCAGGTTTATTGCTGTTAAACCAATAATTTGGTAAAATAACATACGGTGTACTTCTAATTAATTGTATTACATGTAGCTGTAATAGATACAATCAATAACATAGGCAGGATTTTCTCAGAATTGGGAGGAATGCAAGAAGGTTTATCTTTGTGCCAACCAAAAAACAAAAAAAAAACGTGAAATAATGTTCAGCAAATTGTCTCCAAAACTCTATTTTTTTATCCTCTTTCAACATGCTCATAAGGAAACTGTATGAAGGTGCAAGATGACATCATCATATGTCTTGTCTAGTACTGTATGTAGTTGCCTCTTGTTACAAATTCAGAACCTGAAAAGCCAAAACAATTTATCAATATAAATAGGCAAATCAATGAAAAAGTGACTTCTTTTGTCTCGGATATTTTCAACTCATTTCATCTCCAAGTCTGGATTTAGAGATTATGGTATTAAACTAATTTCTTAATTGTTTTTAAAAAAAGAATTTTGTTTAATGTTTCTCTTTGACTTTGCCAAATAACTGATTTCTGCTGAATTTGTCATGTGCAACATGTTATCTATACAGGGTGTCCCCATAAAAAGTATACCGAGATAAAAATTACTGTAATGGCAAAACTACTTTATATATGGGAAAGAGAAATATATCTCTAGAAAGGGTAGAATGTCCTCTTTGCAATGGTATACAGCTTGTGATGTTATTGACACAGATGAGTGAACAAATTAGACAGATGTTAAGGGTACTGAAAGCAGGACTGTGACAAGTTTGCATATTTGAATAACAAAGGTCCAAAAAGCATTTTAAAAAACCTGCACATTAAACTTTTGAGGTAAGTAGCGAAAACAAAGCAGATTACATTGTTTTAGGTACAATCCTTGTTTTCAAGAATGTGTTGAAAAAACAAAGGCATTTGGTATTCTGCACACTTGCATGGTTGAGATTTGTTATTCAAATATGCAAACTTGTCACAGTCCTGCTTTCAGTACCCTTAACATCTGTCTAATTTGTTCACTCATCTGTGTCAATAACATCACAAGCTGTATACCATTGCAAAGAGGACATTCTGCCCTTTCTAGAGATATATTTCTCTTTCCCATATATAAAGTAGTTTTGCCATTACAGTAATTTTTATCTCGGTATACTTTTTATGGGGACACCCTGTATATAGATTTATTGCTGGAATAAGTCAGCCCACACTCCGTAACAGAATCCTTGTCATTCCGTATTGGTGCTAATTAATGAGCTTACTCTCAATTGCATCATTGTAATAATGTCAACATTGTAATAATATCATTGTAGTAAGCACATATCCTTGTGCATCTGATACAGGTGTCAACAATCATTTATAACCTTTAAGAGAGTTCCATTTAATCTTGTGAGAAAAGGGTAAAAGTCAATTATGGAAAAATGTATTCACCTAAATTTACTTAACCAATGGTAGTGCATGGATTTATACATGTATTTAGATTAATAATAATATTAAAAAAAAAAAAAAAAATCATTAAGTCAAATGTCACTCCTTAGGCCAGAAAAAAGCCTCTGGTTTCTGGTCATCGGTCAGCTTTAAAATTGGTGCGGTGATGCTTTTTTTTTTATTTATTTTTATTTTTCCCATTTTTTTCCCCATTTCACATATTTACATGTTTATGTTAACATGTACTTTTGCCTAGACTGTTTGTTCTACATGATAAACAAGCCAGTCATCTCCACCATATCATCCTATCAGGTATGCCTGGGGATTTTAACACTCAATGTAAACCCAACCATGGTACATTACTCATAGAACAGTTTTTGCACTAATACCCGGCAGTTTATCACACTCATGCAGATCTTGTATGCAATCTGACCTGTGGCTATAGATCTCAGAGCACCATTCATGCAAATGTTAATCCTTAGAATGACTGTACTTCATCTTTACTTGCTTCAAAGGGAAGGTACAGCATTGGTAATGCTGGCAGAATATATAATGGTTCTATGAATATTCTTACCGTCTTTGAATCAGGATATAAATAAAACAACCAAACTGTGACAGTTTCAGCTCAAGTCTAAAGCCCAGTTCATACTTCACACAAATATTCATATGACAGTGAAGTCAATTTCTTACCTCAGCAATGAGCATTATTATTAATTTTTTTTATTTTATTACATTTTACACTGGCAATCAAATTACATCAATTAAATATAAAACCAAAATCCTAAAGACAAAAAATACACAAAAATTCATTTTAAACAAAGCCAATGAGTGGTAAGATAGAACAGGTGACCAGCACCTCTACAAGGCCATCCTACCACAAGAAACCCACTGAACATTTTATAACCCCCCCCCCCCCCCCCCATTCACCACTGGAGGGCCGCTGAAGCAAGTTAGGACGGAAAAGACATTAAGCAACAAATTAATTACGCTGACTGAGAGAGCAATGGCAAAAAGACATCCATGTACAAACATTACATGTATCTACTGAAAAACTGGAAGCAAATTTTGTTCTGTAAAACTGAGACACTTGAGATTTAAATGATGAAAGTGAAGTGGCAGATCTTGCTGCCAAAGGAAGTTGATTCCAGATTGGAACAATCTGCTGAAAATAAAAATAATTATGTGATTCAGTTTTATACCTAGGAACAGTTAACATATATGTAAGGATTCAGTTTTATACCTAGGAACAGTTAACATATAAGGATTCAGTTTTATACCTAGGAACAGTTAACATGCAAGGATTCAGTTTTATACCTAGGAACAGTTAACATCTATAAGGATTCAGTTTTATACCTAGGAACAGTTAACATCTATAAGGATTCAGTTTTATACCTTGGAACAGTTAACATATAAGGATTCAGTTTTATACCTAGGAACAGTTAACATATATGTAAGGATTCAGTTTTATACCTAGGAACAGTTAACATGCAAGGATTCAGTTTTATACCTAGGAACAGTTAACATCTATAAGGATTCAGTTTTATACCTTGGAACAGTTAACATATAAGGATTCAGTTTTATACCTAGGAACAGTTAACATGTAAGGATTCAGTTTTATACCTAGGAACAGTTAACATATAAGGATTCAGTTTTAAACCTAGGAACAGTTAACATATAAGGATTCAGTTTTATACCTAGGAACAGTTAACATAAAAGGATTCAGTTTTATACCTAGGAACAGTTAACATATAAGGATTCAGTTTTATACCTAGGAACAGTTAACATATAAGGATTCAGTTTTATACCTTGGAACAGTTAACATATAAGGATTCAGTTTTATACCTAGGAACAGTTAACATAAAAGGATTCAGTTTTATACCTAGGAACAGTTAACATATAAGGATTCAGTTTTATACCTAGGAACAGTTAACATATAAGGATTCAGTTTTATACCTAGGAACAGTTAACATATAAGGATTCAGTTTTATACCTAGGAACAGTTAACATATAAGGATTCAGTTTTATACCTAGGAACAGTTAACATATAAGGATTCAGTTTTATACCTAGGAACAGTTAACATATAAGGATTCAGTTTTATACCTAGGAACAGTTAACATATAAGGATTCAGTTTTATACCTAGGAACAGTTAACATATAAGGATTCAGTTTTATACCTAGGAACAGTTAACATATAAGGATTCAGTTTTATAGCTAGGAACAGTTAACATATAAGGATTCAGTTTTATACCTAGGAACAGTTAACATATATGGATTCAGTTTTATACCTAGGAACAGTTAATCAGAAAAAAGTCTAGTGGTAGGACGGCCTTGAGTTACATTAAAACTAACATAACGATCAATATCAAAATGTGTAATTTTACAATTAAAAAGATATATAACATCACCAATTTCTCTTCTAAAAGACAATGGTAAAATGTCAAGACGATCCAATCGTGACTTATAGTCTTCCTCAGGATAATGCAGGATAAATTTTGTAGCCCGTCATTATTGCTGTGCATAACCATTATTAACGTCAGAGAATTTGTGTTCACATCAAGTATGAATCCGGCTTTAGTCATGAGAAAATCACAGAACAGCATTCACAGTTTTCTTAGAAAACTTCATTTCCATTTGTTCATTACCATTACGTTCATTACAAAAATAATTAACACAAAAAAATATTATTAACAAATAAAATATTAATAACAAAAAGAGCACAATTGACCATGTATTATTGTTATGAATTTTATAAAATAAAACAAGCTGGGTGTGTACCAGACTGATTCCACATTGTTTTCTCTAAAAACAATCTGAAAGCATTACTTTCTTGTTAAAGTCACAATGAACCAGGTTGGTTTCTGTATAAGTATCTCTAGATTCTTATAAAGTATGGATGCATCTACAAACATGTCACCAAAAGTGTACACTGTACACTGTCTTTAAATGAAGGACCTGTTGTTTCACACAACCCCCCACCCCCCCTCCTCAATTCATGGATAGTCTGTACATTGAGGATACTCCAAACAGAAAAGCAAATGTTTCCTGATGCAGTTGTACTAACTCAAAATGAGTAGACACACAGTTTTCATGTTTATCAGCAGTAACTACAATTTAATCATGGAATATATGAGTTAAACAAGTATTTGGTCGAACTAAGAGTTGGCCATCATCAGGATACAACCCAGCCATTGCATGAGATTCGTTAATTATGTGCCACAGCAAACAGGACTGGTCCAAGCAAACCCAAAACAGGAAATTAACAACCTCAGCCAGGGATGCATTCATGATTAAAAACTTGCATTACAGGTAAAACACACATCTAGGGTTTACAAAAAGGCATTTAAATATCAGTTTTTGGTAAAATGTTTTGGTGCAATGAGGGACTAACCTAAAGGGACTAGATAATCATCCCTTTGTAAAAACTGAAAAATAAGAATGTTGCGTCAAATGGGATGGACAGGATGCAAACCATCATGCTCGGAATTATTCAGACATGTAATTGTTCAGTAAATATCATCCAAATATTGACTTACTAACAATTTGTGGGAAAAAAGGGAGAGATTTTTTACTGAAGCATCACTTCCTAGAAACCACAGTGATATTCATTATTTCAGCCAAGCACTGAATGGCCAAGGCCTGTAACTATGTAAATGTTTGTGAAAACTGAAAAATAAGAATGTTGCGTTAAATGGGATGGAGAAGCTATAAACCATCACTTCCGGCATGAAATGAAAAACTCCAGATGCTCCAATTGTTCATAAAGTTAATTAATATAATTAAACTAGAGGATTTCAAAGACTTTAAACATGGTAGAATGCAAGATATCAGTAAATATTATTTTGCCATAACTAAAAAGAAACATTTTTTACTGAAGCATTACTTCGTGGAAACTACAACGATATATATTCACTCTTGAGGAAAATATTCATTATTTCAACTGAACACCAAATGGCCATGGCCCATAACCATGTTAACCATGTTAATCACGTTAAAGTTTGTGAGGATAAGGTTTTGCAGGTTTGACCACAGACCTTATTAAGCGAACAAACGGTCCGTGCCTCAATACAAAAATAATAGAAATACAGCACTAATTATTACACACACTGATCTAATATTAGCATGATGCACATGTACATGTGTACTCACACCAGTACTGTATACAAGGTGTTTACTAACTGTTCTCTTTCACTTCCATCTCCCAAAGTACATGACTACAGATGTGAATTCTGTGGCTCATGAGACAATTGCTCTTATAATCAAATCTATATGCAGAAATAGATTCCTGCCAGGGCTGTGTAACTGCAATCATGTGTAAAGCATAAAAGGGTATACAAACTACAATGACGATTCTATGAATTTCATTCAAGTTTGACATAGTGCCACAGTGACACAAACAAGTCTGACATTAGTATCAATGGTACACTTCCAGGAGTAATCCAGTAAGCATGATAATCCATTTCAGTATGTACAGTAGATGGTTATGTACCACTTTTTTTATTGGACAGATTACTCTTCCCCTAAATTTCAGGCTGGAATGAATACAGAAAATCTGAATGCATTTTCACTTTTTCCTCATGAACTACACAGTAATAAGTTAAAACTTCCACAGATTCCTGGCAGGAATCTATTTCTGCATATAGATTTGATTATAAGAGCAATTGTCTCATTAGCCATAGAATTCACATCTGTAGTCATGTACTTTGGAGATGGAAGTTTCCACAGGTTGACTTGGTTGTACAATTATCATGTTCTAAGGCTTATCAGGTATATCCATGTACTAGAATACCAGACTAAAACGGTCATTACCTGGTTCCATTTTTCAATTCCAATTACCCATATTAAAACAACTCTTTAAAATTCTCCGATTTGTTGTTAACAAAATGAAGAAAGCTCGGATAAAGGCTAAAGTAACATAATTTGCCGACAGCCTTTCACAGACTTGCCGGCTTTTGTTTGATGTATCTAGTTTGTTTTGAGTTGACTGCCATCATGCCAGTATCACAAGTTGGTATTTGTGCCTATTGTTCACAGTTGATTTAGTATGTGTGTGAGGAATGGGTATACAAGTCATTTTTTAATATGCAGGAAATTATTTACAGTAAGTCCATATTTACTATGACTCTAATAAAATAAGAGAAACTTGTCTTCGTTATTGGATATACATTCAGGAGTATTTACAAATATGTTCACTGGTACCCGGGTATCCAAAGATTTCCAATTTTGGGTATCCGGTTCCCGAAATAACCGAATACGCACAGCCTTATCTCTGTCACAGAGGACTTTCATTCAATCACACTTTTGAGTAAGTACAGGCTTTTAGCAACCATAACCTATTACTATATGTATTCTTACTAAGGAGAGGATGTGAGATCTTTATTCACATGACGCGAATCACAGCAAAATAGACGTTTCTACTTTTCCTTTAACTTCCAATCAATTGTTTTGTATACATTACAAAAGTGATGGAGAACTCTTGAGACTTGCACGTTGTTACTGTGCATAAGAAAAATCACTTTCACAAATGCTTCCAAACTGTGACAAACAGAATGATAATAACAGAAGGTTCTTATAAAGCGCACATACATGTTGTCCTATAAACTAGATCAAGGCACTAGTATCACTGTGAACTTAATGAAGTCATAAAAAACTCAACTTGGTTTAGAGCAAACAAACTTTCCCTGAATCACCAAAAAATGAATGCTTGTCCAACAAATCTCTTAGTGATATGAACCCTACATGTATCTCAATAAAAACCGTCACATTAATATGCACAAAGTTTTTTAACGGGGCAAAATTGTTTATTTTGAATGCACGCGTCCGGAGTGCATGTGAAGTTCAAGCGCCGGGTCGGAGACAGCAACGAGTGTTCGAAATAAACAATTTTGCCCCATCAAAAACATGGCGCATATTACCGTGAAAGAGTTTATTGACAACATTCTCATTGCTATTGCTATTGATTATTGTTTATTTGTTACCTACACTGCATTTATCTATGTATGAGATTACATAGCTTCATATCATTATCTGACAACTCCATATGGATTTATTCTATAAATTCAACAAACCTCCAAGGCCATACATGTATGTGTGCCAATATCCTTGTTAATTGTCCCAGATAATGATAGGCAATCACTAGGAAGTTGCAAACATTGCATTACGGGCATACAAATATAGTCAATGATAATAATAATGAAAACCTGTTTATTAGCGCAAGTATCTACATGTAGTCTAGAACAATCTATTGGTTTCACTGTTTCCATTGTATCAAAGGTTTTCCCCAGTTTTTCACAAGATTTTAATTAAATTTAAAGGGAGGTACATGTACAACATTGGTAATGTTGGCAAAACTGCTTCTACATGTACATGTATTGAGAACTTAATAATACTTTCTTTGAATCAAGATTAAAAAAATTAAAAAAATTAAAAAATCTGTGAAAGTTCAAATGCAGAGTCTACAAGTGTAAGTCATGAGAAAAGTGGGAAAAGCATTCCTTATCTTTACACAAAACACTCGTTGAAAATGTGCATAATTTGTTGTGTTTTCTCTGAAATTAGAGCACTTCTGACAGAATAGTTTTTTGTTTCAGGATGATTTGTACCTTAACTTTACATCCAATTTGCTTTGGGATAATAGTTCTGTAATTTTGTAATCAGGTAATAACTTATGTTGTACCTTCCCTTTTATACTAAGCACATTCAATTACATGTATATTTGACAAAAAATGATCAATCATCATAATAATTCATTAAATTTCATTAATTGAGCGTTCAATCATCTTTTAACCTCATTAGTTGCCAAAATGTGTACATTGCAATTGAAAGTGTCAGAACTATTAGCAAGAGGCTAAGGAAGAGATTAGGACTAAATATTCCTACTGATATCAATGCAACTTGATAAACTACTTCACAAGTACAAATGTACATGTACGCAGGCTTATATCTAACGTTGCGTCTAGGAATCACTGTTCACATTTTCCTGTATGTTAACCCTCCTACTGTTTGACCATTTGAAACCATTCAAAATTTCCACTTACCAAAATGCCCATTGGTTTTGTACACACATGGTGATACCATTTGAACAGTGTTGGTAGCAAGCTTTACTACCATTCAAATCCATTCAAATGCATAGAGGGTCCATTGATTCACCACTTAGAAGTATCCAAACAAGGTTTTGTATTAGCTGTACTACCATTTGGAAAGATCCAAACAAGGTTTTGTATTAGCTGACCTACCATTCAAAACCATTTAGTGAAATCAATACTGTACACAGTTATTTCACCATTCAAAACCACAAAAGCGAATGGTTTCAAATGGTGGATCAACTTGTATGAAAAAGGTACCAGAAGTAGGAGGGTTAATGTGTAGTTTATAATCAAACGATATACAATGTACGTAGTTGTGTTATTAAACTGAACATAAAAAAGCATGGCTAACTGGTGTTCAGTGTGGTTGTAACAATATCTTGGGAGGTGAAGTCCGTTTTGCAGTACTGTGATCACTACTGAGTACAGAATATTTGTGCTTAGCAAAAACAGGTTACCAGCCAAATTGTCATGTAACAATATAGCTTCTAGCTGGTTCTCAGCTAAATTTTTCTTAGCAGATAAAATTTGCTTAGCAATATTTTCTACTAAAGAGCTCTAAGAAATTGGGCCCTATACATGCATTAAGCAAATCCACATGGGCATGTGCAGCTGTAGTATTAGTGAAAAGTCTACGGTGGATACTATATGCATCTTCACTTCCAAACCTTCATTCCAATCTGAAATTTCCTCCTGGTAATTTATTGTACACTAATTGAATTCTTGAATTTATTTCAGTCAAACATCAGTGACCAATGTCCTGTTATTTCCATCAAATATCAATGCAATACGATATCATGTGCAGACAACAGTTTTACCCATAAAAAGCATATTAAAAGATATCATGATGTTACTGCCACATTTATAATGAAATACACGCGTAAATCCATCTGAGTCCCACCATAACACCAATTATGACTCAAGGTAATATTCCTTGATGTGTCTAGTTATCATATAAATGTACTCCTATAAGTATCACTGAAGGAGTCAATGTCACACAGAGTACTCTCCAATGACACCCACGCAATTATAAAAGTCCTTTAACTTACATAGGATTGAGATTGCCTGTGTACCATTGTGGAGTACCCTAGGTGGCAACGACCCTTGCAGCCGAAGCGTCTGTATATAAATCTCCATAAACAAACTAATTATCATTTACATGCATTTTAACAATGAACAAAAAGTTCCTAATACATGTAAATTCAGGTTTCATAGCCAAGTAGTAATTAGTGCATTGAGACTTGTGTTTTAATGGCTGAGTTGGCAGAATGTATGATCGAATCCTCGACTGTGGTGCTTGTGTCCTTGAGCAAGACACTGCATCAGAATTAAATAACCTGTGATAAACTTGCATCCCATCAAGTGAGAAAAGAAATATTCTCAGTTGTTTCATGCCAACAAAACCGGAGATAAATACAGGCGTGATGAGCTGAAGTGGCTCGGGACAGACTTATTTAATAATAAATGCATGAAAAACACACAGGCCTAAATCAAACAAAAACAGAACAGAAAAACAAAACCCTGATTGGATATCAAGCAACTGCATTTCTGTATAATCCTTCATTCAATTTAGTGTTTCAGTAGGTCAACTGTTGTGGAATTAGGTCAAATTCATAAATGCATATCATATTTCAGCAAAAAAAAAACATCCTCATTATTACACCTGTCTTATATTTGCTTAGAATGTCACTGACTACAATATGAGCATCTGCCGGGCCGGTCCCACTCACAGCATGCTTTACATGACACTCCATTATTACAGTGCAATGGGTGTCTTCATAGCCTGTTGAAAATTCTATATTGATTGTCAACTGTGAAACACTGTGATGAATATAGCAGTTCTGTTTGGCTGTACCATGTCTTCTCAGTTGGATTCAAGGGAATTAATCAAGCTTGGGGTTTTAAAAAGATTTACTGCTTACAAATTGAAAGCACTGGACCAATATCCATTTGCATGATAACCAAAGCAATATCTTTCTTGGAAAAAATAAAATGTGTAAATGAGTACACAATTTTGTTTATGAATATTGATGAAAATGAATATATACATGTATGTATACAGTGTTATGGATACATTTGCTTTACCGTCACTTATCAAAACAGTATACACTTGATAGTATTATGCATTCATACTTTGTAAGTGTCAAGAATAATAGGACTATCGTCTTGATCAGAGCAAACTTTCAACAGGGCATGGAATCGGTGTCCTAGTTTAAGATACACACAATAACTGAAAACTACTGGCTCATTTATGCAGCAGCAACGGTGATATGACCTTATCATGTAGGGTATTATTTAAGTCAACTACTAGTAGCACTCCGATTCCATGCCATGTTGATCGTGACGATATTGTCCCTTCAATGAGAAGAAACTGATTTTTCATTTTGTTATTGCTGAGAAAAAAATAAATACGCTCAGATTACTTGTTTTCATTCTAATGCTGAAAAACCATTTCAGATTTGAATGTTTATTCCTGTGTTCTCACAATGACGACATGTCAAACAGAATAACTTCTCAAGATATTTGGTACCATTACCATATTTTAAACCAAGCAAGCTTTTAGTTCATAATTCGCTCAGGTTCATTTTAGATAATTGCACCCCCGTAAGGTACGGCCTTTCCATGATTACAGCCACACAATACAATGAATTAAGTCAACGTGTTTGATTGTAAACCCCGGTCTACGCATCTCTGCTTCTGGGGGCGCTTAGCTTAGACAGGTGCGGCAGTAGCACACGAATGAGCTGAGTCAACATACACGAGTACATGGCATATGGTTACGCATAAAGAAAACATGTTTGGAAATGATGGGGAGGAGACATGTATGGGGAAGGAGGTTCACTATAGGTAATGTCAGTACAACTGCTTCTATAAGTATGCTTACTCTCTTTGAATCAAGATATACATTGAAGGGAAGGTACAACATTGGTAATGTTGGCAAAACTGTTTCTATGAGTATGCTTACTCTCTTTGAATCAAGATATACATTGAAGGCAAAGTACAACATTGGTAATGTTGGCAAAACTGTTTCTATGAGTATGCTTACTCTCTTTGAATCAGGATATACACTGAAGGGAAGGTACAACATTGGTAATGTTGGCAAAACTGCTTCTATGAGTATGCTTACTCTCTTTGAATCAAGATATACATTGAAGGGAAGGTACAACATTGGTAATGATGGCAAAACTGCTTCTATGCTTGTAACTCTCTTTGAATCAAGATATACATGTACATTGAAGGGAAGGTACATGTACTACATTGGTAATGTTGGCCAAACTGCTTCTATGAGTATGCTTACTCTCTTTGAATCAAGATACACATTGAAGGGAAGGTTCAGCATTGGCAATGTTGGCACAACTGCTTGTATGAGTATGCTTACTGTCTTTGAATCAAGATTTACATTAAACAAGCAACATGTGAAAGGTTCAGTTTATATAATGTTGTGTTGTGTTGTGTTGTTAATGAGAAACTAGTGAATGGTGCATTCAGACTTGTTGTACTCGTTCCAATATGGAATTTTGCAAAGAGTACTCTTTCCTAAATTCAAACTGGAAATGATTTCATTTTTCTTACCTTATGTTTATGTTTTAAGTTTGTTGTGCAGTTTAATTAATTAACACCCAGAAATGAGAGTTGGGCATGAAATAGGTGCATTAGATCCAATCTGGTAACATACATGAAAACACTCTCGGGAAATGTAAGGTAATTTATGATGAATACTTTGATGCATGGTACTCCGGCACTCAATAACAGATACATTAAATAAGCTCTGACTACCATGGTTACTAGGTAAGTTGCTAGGGATGCATATATGGTATGCATAGAGATGAAATCACGTCACATCTTGCTTTTGATTACTGCCAATTCAGTCCAAGAATCATTAATGTTCAAGACGAAGGACAGATTTATTTAGATTGGCACAAGCCTACAAGGCAAATCTTACTTTCATTGAAATAAATCAATTTTGAGATTTGTTAAGATCACGGGTTTAATGTTTCTTTTATTAGGTATTTTATTTTTAGATCCATCTACAAGATTAGCTGCTGATTTCCAAAATACTGCCATGTTGCTACTGTAAGCATCTGAAATGCATTTGACAGGCAACTAGCACTTGGGCTTATTTGTAATGGTATGACAACCAATGGCACTGCTCACATAATTACAATGTACATGTACATGTACATGTACGTCCATGTACATGTACGTCCATGTACATGTACGTCCATGTATATTACCTACAATCATAGAGATACATGTACATCATTGGGCCACCTCCTCTATCTCTACCTAGACAATGTTGTTTGTAAACACTTTGGTTTGCGTCATTCCCAATGTAATGATACAGTATCGTTTCCCGACATTTCCTGTGCATTAAATACACAATAAGCACACATTATAATCGGGGAAAGGGGGGGTGGGGGTTAAATGTCCCAACAATTTTGTCTGTGATTATGGCTACACAATAATCAGAAACGTGATGTGTACACATCACTTCTCATATAAATAGAAGAGCAACGTCATTACAGCTAAATAAAACCTAGACTAATGGAAATGACCCAAAAAGCTTTGATGATTACTACTTGAAAAGGTATAACCCCTAAATAACAAATTAATATAACTCTGAATTGATGGAATGAATGTACAATAGAAACTTACAATTAAAAAACTGTAAGAAAGCAAATGTTTGTTTTTCTTTTTTACCCTTTACCTCACCAAAATGTTGGTGAGAGAATGCTATGCTCTTAACAGAAGTGTGTAATTGTGTGTCCATTATTCATCTAAATGAAAAACAGATTTTTACCATTCAAATTGGTTTACAAAAACAGTGCATGAATAATCAATGTATATTTTCAGTTAGTTTTTCATTATGTGAAATAAATAATATAGAATATTACTAAGTGAAAAATGTAGATCCTGTGATATGAACTGAATCATTTGTGTACACATTTGTGTTTTAAAACCCAAAGGCAATTATATTAAATGTTGGTCTACAAAAAAAAAAAACATGTTTATCATTCAAATTAATTCTTGAAAACAGTAAGAGTTTTGAATGTGTATTTCAAATGGTTGCTTGTTAACCAGTTCGCGTCGGAGGCCGTGTATACACGCAATTTTTTTTTGCACCACGGATCGGAGAGCGTCTAAACACGCCACAGGAAACTCCGATATATTTGTATGCATGCTCGGTTGAGCCACGCGTGTACGGTGACATGCTCGGAAGACGTGGCCACGAGCTGTGGAAGCTTCCATTAACGTGTGTGTGGGAAAAAGAAACCCGCACAGGGGCCTAGAAAAACTGTTTTATTCCCGACGCGAACTGGTTAAATGTAATAGAAAATAATCACGGATCCTCCAATACAACAAGTAATAACTGGTCAAGAAACCAACAAAATTTATTTTAATAATAATAATGATACAAATGGAATATTTCAAATGAAAATAATTAATACGTGATAAAATAAAATATCATTTAAAATGGTTTTTGAAACCAATGCGATACTATGGAACAACTATTTCAAAATAATTTTGGCTGTGTAATTTGTTTTTCTCAACATATTACCAGATGACAATGAGAACTGCTAAATATGATGTTATACAAAGTGTTCTAATTATATAATGACGTCAGGTATGACGGTCCCATTGAATGTGGAGGTGGAAGGGAGGTGGAGGAATAAATCAGCGCCAATTATAATGTTTAATTCCACAAGAAGGATAAATACATTTCTGTTAAATATCAAAGGTCAGCGGCACAAAACAGTTAATTAGGCCTATTTTCCAGTCTTGGGATAATCATGGCTCAAGTGCTTAGGAAAAAATATAAATATATTAATTTTTCCCAAGTAAAATAAAAATAAATAAATAAAATCCATCACTGATTTAAAAATTCTTATGTGCTTGTTGAAATGGTAGTGATTATAAAAAATTCACCTTTAATTATTTACTTACTCACTCTTAAATATTGATTTATAACCATGAGAGATTACTTCTGCATGGTGTCACCACAAGACTTCTATATACATGTACCATATTTGATTCCCATGTTTTTTATAAGAAAAAGTATTCCACTTACTGCTGTCTAGGTAAAACACAAAAATGTTGTTTTTTGTGTGTCTGTTTGTTTCTTGTTTGTTGTTGTTGTTGTTGTTGTTTTTTGGAAGGGGGTGGGGAGGGTTCCCCTTTCCCCAGAAATCTAAGATTTCATTTTGTTGAAACTTTCAATGGGTTAGTTAGACGAGTAATAGTATAGCAGTATTTAAACAATACTGCTTTCTGACCACGTTTATTTTTTAAATGTACCGTACATGAACCTGTTGTTTTTCAGATACATCTCAGTTTTCAGATTTGTAGGAATTATTGAGTATATATGTTTAAACGAAAAATATTTTTTCAGAGAAAAAATGTAACACAAATATTTATTTTTGCTTAAATTGTGTTTGGACACATTACTAACTTAAGATAACACTTATCTGGTTGAAACTGTTTACAGAAAAGTGTATGAAAACATTTTTGTTATTTTATTTTTTGAAAATCATTGGAATTTTATTTCTCACACTAATAATAATAATAATAATAATAATGTGTGGACTTATAGCGCACGTATCCACCAACTGAGTGGTGCTCAAGGCGCATATTATTACCCCTGCTCATAAGGCTCATAAATCATTCCTGAAACCATCTCAGCTCCCTGGGGAGTATAAAGCTCAATTGCTGCCATTACAGCGCATATAGGGCTAATCAACCAACTCTGCCCCCACAGGTACCCATTTAACCCCTGGGTGGAGAGAAGTAATTATGGTTAAGTGTCTTGCTCAAGGACACAAGTGTCACGGCCGGGATTCAAACCCACATTCTGCTGCTAACACCAGAACTTGAGTCCGGTAAGCTAGACCGCTCGGCCACGACACTCCACTACAATTTGAAATATTTGTTTTTTAATTATTTGCAGTTCTAGAATTTCTTATTACACTTTTTTCCGGTTGTGTTTTGTTCAAAATTATACCTCACTAAAGATGTGTTCTTTCATGATCCTAGATTTTCATGACTATGATAAAAAGAAATAATACAGTTATTATATGGTTATCAAGGTTAAATTAGTTACACAATATGCATACTGTGTACATTGCACTGTTCATCTTTGAATCTTTTCATCTTTTTTCTACCTCAAATAAAAAAGCCGGAAATACAATAAAAAGGAATTATTACATGTAGCAAAAGCACAGATAAAAACATGAACAATAAATAACTATAAATTTGCCAAAAACCCTGTAAAAAAAAAAAAAATTTTCAAACTACATTATCAGAATCATAACTTCTTAATCATATTGCTTCATAATCACATGAATAAAATTGTCATTAATTAATCAATCGAACATCTATTTATATAAATAACAAACGTCCAAAACATGAAGACATACCATCAGAACCCATGTCCATTTTATATCCCATGTTGTTTTGGCAGGCTGCCGCAAAACACATCCACGCTGGAGCCTCCCTGACCACCATGGGCCCGCTAGGTCCTTCTAGACATGGATAGTGTTATTGCCAGGCACAATCAGTCATACCGCAATCCCAGTCCCAAGCAATCTCTACCTCAAACTAGCAGGGACAGAATGAACTCATCCTACCCAACGCACAGCCTGTATAATTGGATAAATTATTCAGATTGAGGGTAGGTTGTGTGGTCAGTGTCGGCTGTGCTTGTAGGCCTATTTGTTCAGTCCGCGGTGTAAGAGCTTCATTTGCATGTGTAAGGCCCTCTATGCAGACTAAAAGAGATTGTGACCCATTGCTATGGGATCTCTCAGGACTGTAGGTAGTATTTTGGGGAAAAGCAGATGTTTGATTGCTGATATATGTGGGTCCGGGCATTGTTATATAATTTATTAATTATGTTGTGTATGGTATAAAGCAGGAATCCTAAAGGTTAGAAAACAGGAAAAAATTTGACCTATTGATTATTACGGTACATGTAGGTATTAAATTGTTATATAAATAGTTATATGAGCTCATTATGATTATGGCATGTAAATTATGTAAATTGCATGCTAAAATAGTGTACAGGGAAAAAAATACATTAAAAAAAGAAAATTAAAGTGACAAACAACTTTAAACCTTTGTTGTGCTTTTACCAGGGCAACTCATTGGGTTATTATAACTGATTGAGCAGAATGATTCTGGGACAACTTTAAACCTTTGTTGTGCTTTTACCAGGGCAACTCATTGGGTTATTATAACTGATTGAGCAGAATGATTCTGGGACAACTTTAAACGTTTGTTGTGCTTTTACCAGGGCAACTCATTGGGTTATTATAACTGATTGAGTAGAATGATTCTGGGAGATGAATGATTTTTGCTCACTCATCTACACTGTAGTTCCAAATGAATGTCAAAGGTCAACTGTAAACAATTTAAAGGAAGGTACAGAATTAGTTATTATTAGATCATCAAATTAATCAATCTAAAAGCTTACTTGGTGTTATAGATTGGTAAAAGTATTAATTATCATGAGAAATTATTCTGTCTCAAATTTTATTTTAGAGTAAAAATGAGTTGTTATGCTGAACTTCAATTAGTTGCCGGACAGCAATATAAAAAATATAAAAATCCAAGATGCATTTTTTAATAATTCTCTCAAATTCCTGAGCACCTGTTGTTCAGAAATTTGACAAAGTTATTTTGATGATTCATTTCATGAATACACCAATTGAATTACTTCCCTTTAAATACAGGATCCTGGATGGACCAATCAAAATGCAGATAATTAAAGACTGACAAATATGCACAATGTGCATGCTTCATCTAACTGTTTAGACATTGTGACCAATTCTATCTTATTGTAACCATATTAAAAAGCAACTTAAAGGGACAGTATCGTCACGATCAGAGCAGACTTACTACAGGGCATGGAATCGGTGTCCTAGTTTAAGATGAACACAGTATCTGAAAATTACTGGCTCATTTATGCAGCAGCAACGGTAATATGACCTTATCATGCGGGTTATTATTTTCAGTCACGTCTTAGTTAATCTAAAACTAGCACACCGATTCAATGCCCTGTTGATCGTAACGATACTGTCCCTTTAAATTGAATTTGTTTACGCAAAATATGAAATACGTAATAATTTTTACCCGAACTTACGTGTTTATTCCTACATGTAGCTACAAGACTGTATTTTGGAAATGCGGACAAAGAAGTTTATGCAGTCAATGGAGTGCCATGGTCGAGCGGTTTAGTGCATCGGATTTGTGTTCTGGTGGCTGAGTCGTCAGAATGTGAGTTCGAATCCTGTCCACGACCGTGGTACTTGTGTCCTTGAGCAAGACACTTTACCATAATTGCTTCTCTCCACCCAGGAGTAAATGGGTACCTGTGAGGGCAGAGTTGGTTGTTGTGTTTGATTAGCCCATATGCGCCGAAATGGCAGCAATTGAGCTGTATACTCCCCAGGGAGCTGAGATGGTTTCTGGAATGATTTATGCGCCTGATGAGCAGGGGTAATAATGTACAGCGCTCTGATACCTTGTTTAAGAGTGCTTTAAAATGCCCGACATTATAAATACTTCATGGTGAGTTGAAGCACAAAGATACAAATGGCGAACAGACACAAAAATGAAATATGAAATGTCTAGACTACGTGTATATCTTGAAGAGAAATGGTTGCAGGAGGAGTCATGCTGATCTCATTACTCACCATTAATTACGACTTTTACACTGACCCTTCTATGCATCTCTACAGGACTATTATAGGAATTGTACATCATTGGTAAACTGTCTTTGAATGCATCCATATTTTATAAGAATCAAGAAAGATGTCCAGAAACCAACCAATGTGAAAGGTATAGTTTACTTCATTGTATCATTGACAAGAAAATAATGAAAATGCATTCAGGTTTATAGTATTTGAAGTTTTACATGGCAGAAGTACAGTAGGCATAATGTTTGCGGTAGCATCATGTAATAATTGTTGGTTCTGAGAAGAACCAGTGGCGAGAAACTAACCATGATTACAACTCCTAAGAGATCGTTTACACTGCAAACCTTACTCCTATTGTATTCAGACTTGTTTGTGTATGTATACATTATAATGTACAGGCCTGTGAGTGGGGTTTGATATTAAAAAAAAGGAAAAAAGAGGAGAACCTAAAAAAGACCCGGTGTCAATGGAGAACATCGTGAGGATGGGGATCCAGGGGGCCTGCCTTAGGTCCCCTGGTGGGGTCCAGGGGCAAAGCCACGGTGGGGGTTGAGGGGGCTTATTAGCCCCCCAAAGCTCCTGGGTTTTTGACACTTTTAAGAGACATTTTGATGCAAACATGTAAATGAAGTCATCCAAAGGCCTCTAAAAGTGCTTAAATTAACACACACTTCTTGATTTCCACTATGACTCAAAACAATAAAAACGACAACTTTAAAACCAAGTGTTTCCTGTAAACATCACCTTCATATGGACTTGTCGAACTCGCAAGTACTAAGTAGTAAGTAAGACTAATTGCGGTGACACCATGTGGAATCTCAATTGAGTAGTAATTAGTTCTGAAAAGAACTGGGGGTACAACTAAGTAGTAATCATGCACGTGTCACGTAGTGCACACATGGACGTAGAATACAAAATGATGGTAATGATGGTGGTGGTGGTTGTTGTGGTGTGTCGCGCGTGTTGTTAGGCCGTATAATTCCTTGGCTACGGCCGGAAATAACACGCAAGTCTATGGGAATTGACCGCAGCCGCTAGCTATTGGCTTCCGTAGGTACACTTTCCAGCCATAGCCAACGAAGTAGGACACAGCCGAAATACGGTGTGACGATCAGCCATACCGCTGGTTCGCGCGCTCTATATCCAACAGGCGGTATCTGGTGTGGGAACCAACGCACGGATCGCCGATCGAGATCGAGATCCGTGTGAAACAATAATTACACGCAATGCGCAATTTACAACAAAATAAAAAACGGAATTTTTTTTTCGGGCGGATTTTAAAAAAAGCGGAAATTAAAATCGGGAGAGGAAATGAAAAAAGCGGAAATCTGCTAAAACGCGGAGATTTCACAGGCCTGAATGTAGAAAATGGATCATGGCTGTGATGATCCATTTCAAATCTGTTAATACATTTTATGTTTTCACATAAATGACAGCATGTCTTACAGAATATTTCTCAGGATGGTTTGTACCATCGGCAACAGTTAGTTGTTGGATTAAAATTCAGTTATTTTGTAATTACCAAAAAGTGCGCATTCCCTTTAATACATTCATAATAGGTCAGCCATCGATCAGTCAACACCTCTGGCCATTGACCATTCTAATAAGTCATGTAGCCAGAGCATTCAGATCTAAATCACTGCAGTCTAGAATGCACTACAAATGTACAGTAAATTCAAACAAAGGTTCTAGTTTAGCAGTGGGTTAATGGTTCGCTTTAGTAAACCCGGTCTGATTTCTGTTGGTTATACTGCAACTCTTTCTGGCATTTACTGCAAGTACGTATATAATATGCATAATATACATAGTGAGTTACAATGTAACCTGAATCACCTTGAACATGTAAAGTACCTGACATAAAACACAATAAAGGGGGCCACTTTGCATCTGTCACGTTAGCAGTTTTCCAATGGTTGTTATTTATTTTTAAGTACCTGAAACCGACCAAAAAGTGTTTCAACATGTGAATGGACATGCAGGCTTATACTAGAACTAATTTGAGTTGATTTATTTTATTTTTTTAAATTTTTTTTAACCCTCAAATTTCCATAAAAATTGCACAGAAAAAGTTACCTCACTTTTCCGTCCATGGAAATTTTAGGGTAATTAAAAAAATAATAGTAATAATCAAATCAAATTATCTTTAGGATAAGCATGCATGTCTATTCAAATGTTGAAATTCTTTTTAGGTGGTTTCAGATATTTAAAAAAAAAAAATTACAACCATTAAAAAAACTGCTAACGTGACGGTAGGAAAGTGGCCCCCTTTATTGTGTTTTATGTCATATACATGTATATACAATGATCATGTCATACTGTACATACATGTACATGTGCATAATAAACAACATGTAGAAAACATGTAACCATACTACTATCAAATACTTATTTAATTAAAAGTCCAAATGTACTGACTGAAAAAAATGTGCCAAGGATGCAAATGTAGACACATTTCAACAATACATTTTGAACACAAATTTTCTAATTGAAATTGTGAAAATCCACTACATTGGTAATAGCAAAGAACTATTTAGTCTGAATGTATTAGACTCCACATTGAGCTGAAACTCAGTTAGTTGTTTAATGTTTATTTTGATTAAACAAGTAAATGTACCCATAGACTGTACCCATAGAATGTACCCATTTGTTTACAGTAGGCTTGGCATTTTCCGTGCGAAACGTGTACATGTTTTGACACAGACCATGTACACGTTTAAACAAATATTGTTATCCCTAATAAACGGCATGATAGACATTCAACAGGGCATGGAATCGGTGTCCTTGTTTAAGATGAACAAAGTGATTGAAAAATTACTGGCTCATTTATGCAACAGCAAGGGTAATATGACCTTATTTTTAGTCACCGAGTTAAAGGGGGACTGACATGGATTTAAATCAAACAGTTAAATATGTGATCGTTTTATTCTTTTATATCAGTAAAAGATCAATAAATTTTTTGTTTTGTAAATAATTTTTTTGTTATTTTACCATTGTAAAAATGCCCCCCACTTTTACGCCCTGCACGGAGGAGCTGTTCGTGACGTCATGTCGGGAAGAGAAATTCGGCTCAAAATTCCACTCAAAATGATCGCTGCACAAAACTATGTGAGCCGCTGGACCTGACCACTGTACTCTTGTCAGTCGAACTTTGCTCGTCCAAATACAGCGATATTTTGGGTCACTTGGGAACAGATGAAGGCTAACACCGTCTTTAGTGGTGTTGCTGCATCCTGCAGAAACACATCTTCCCGGCATTTTATTAGTTCCGGAAACAAGAATCACAGAAGAAATGAAATCGACGCTACGTGTGTGAAACGTTTGTATGTATATGTACATCATGTACACATCGGATCTTCCCGACCTTACGTCACATATCTTATGCAAATGAAGCTTCCACCATGGGGCGGGGTTGCCTCCCCCAAACACTTCAAACATTGTTTTAAAATACTTGTACTCAGAAATAAATTATTAAATAGACACAGGTGGGTCTCAAAAACAATATTTTATTACAAAACGCCTTAACTTAAGGCGTAGTAAAGGATGTCAGTCCCCCTTTAATCTAAAACTAGCACTATGACTCCATGCCTTGTTGATCATGACAATATTGTGCCCTTAAGTCACTCCATATTCCCAAAGTTTTTTGCATAAGTCAACATAATTCAGCCTGAGAATATGCTCCACTGTACAAGGGACTCTGATGAGAGCATTGCCCCTTGCTAATAGAGTACAAGACTTGGACCTTTGAAAGTAGAAAGGTTGTGATCAGAAGTGGGCATTAGGGGTGGGCGATATCACGATAATATCATAACGATACGGTATTCAAAAAATTATCGGCTAAATCAGTTGTGGTTTTGAAGATATCAAAATATCGCCACATTGGCGATATTCCAAAAATATCGCAGATATTCCAAAAATATAGCTGATACCAAATTTATATTGCTCTTTTTAGTTAAAATATCGCTGGAGTGATAAATTGTCTCCAAATTTCATGTCATTATACGGTGATATCAACAAAGTTACAGTTCAGTGAAGCGCTACGACGTGAAATCACGATGTGGTGCCGCTCATGTTCCCGCTACTTGCATGCATGGTCTTTTTTCGTGCATTGTGCTAACTACTGGTTGCTGCGTGGGCCTTAAATAAAGGCTAGTCTCAAGGATCACATGGTACACTCTTCTGGAATAACCGCACTGGTGTACATTGTTGAGGTTGTTCACATTCAGCAGATGTCGGATACCAGGATAAAAGTGTGGATGATGACCGCTGAAATGTGCATGCACGATCTTCTTCTTCTGTCGTATGTCCTTAGACTTGCACCTCTGTCGAGGCGAGCCAGGCCAGTGTGTCGTCGTCCAGGTCGATCAGGCCGCATTCACCGTGCGGCGGCTGGTGTTTTGGGCAGGTGGTGATGATGTGATCTACTGTCTGGATGGGTTCTCCGCAGTCGCAGGAAGCGCTGTCTGCCAGTCCCCAGCTTTTCATGGACGCACCATAGCGTCCAACACCAGTCCTAAGACGGTTGAGGGTCGTCCACTGCTTCTGTGGGAGGTCTTGACCGGACACATCCCCAGGGTCATTTGTGAAGCGGTGTAGCCTAGATGGTTCTGCTGAGGTCCACCGGACTCTCCAGTTGGTCTTTACCCAGGCGGCCTTGGAGACGTCTGCTTGTGTCGTGAGCTGCTCGTGGGCGTGCGTGGCAAATGGGCGCCGGGATTTGAGGCGTGCACGTTGTGGCCTCTCCGTGGCAACCTTGTGGAGGAGGTGGGATTTACTTGCCTGAGCCTTTTGGGAGAGGGCCAGCGTAGCCGCTTCTTGTCTGATGCTGGCTGGGGCGATACCTGCTAGGATAGGCAGCTGGTTCACCGGAGTGACACGGAGGCACCCCGAGATGGTCCGCAGGGCGCTATGCACGATCAATCAATGGCCTGTTCATTCTCAGCTCTGGGATGGGGATGGGGGGGGGGGGGGGGGCTGTCACGCATTTATAAACCACGGGTTTGTTTATGTGAGTTTTTTTTTTATGAAGTGTTTGTCGCACCGAGCGGCAAAAATCTAAGAAGTCGGCTTGTTTTGGAGCGACTGTTTGGAGTAACTGTTTATTACTTTCGCAACTTCCCTGTAGAACTTGCATGTAAAAGTGGTTATTTCGGTGTCCAATGTCGTTAATCCTAACTCCCTAGACAACAAAGGCTGTTGGAGGATTTTGAAGGATTTTTATTGTTCACTAACAATGCTTAGGGAGTTAGGGTTAACGTACGGTACATACATTTTTTCATGTATTTAAAAAATCTGCATATTGAGACGATAATATCGTATATCACCGACATCAAACAAATCAATAACGTCACCCCGAGTGGGCATTAACCACTCTATCCCTATGTACAAGTTACTTTCAACTGTACTAATTATAGACAACATGGAGATACATCCATTCCTTGAACAGATTTGTTTGACATGTATGTCTCTAATAGCTGTATGCAAACATGTATAATGCGCATGAAAGTCAAAGCCCATTAGGTTTGTTGTGCTGAATGTTGCCAAAAAACATCTGCTCCACAGTATACTTCCTACAGGGTTGACCACCTGTTGAGACAAATTAAGATATTCAAGTTACTTACGGTCAAGGAAATCCTCTTCTCTCATTTCTACTTCTTCCTCACTGGCAAGAGAAGAACTCTCAATCTCCTCCTATGAATACAAACAATAGTGATGGCAATATCAACAATGAAAATATGTAATTCTTATATCTCCATGGTTAACTCAATGCACATTTCAGATTTTTTCCTGTCATTGGGCTATTATTAATTCCTGTAAACTTTCCCAGGGAATTGACATAATAATGTCACGCCTCCTTATATGTATGCGCAGGGAAAACTCAAACAAATTCAATGTGCGTACATAAAACATACAAAAAGACAATGCTTATCAAGCTTATTGGAAACCAAAGCTTTTCAACCAATCTGATTGGTCAATAAGCGATTTGGAATGACATCAGTCAATTGGCCAATTATACCGCCATGAGCTGGCACAGTGGTCATTGGCTGATTAAACACATCACAATCTGTACTCTTACAGGTACCCATTACATTCCTAGGTGGAGAGAAGCAATCATGGTTAAGTGTTTACACAATTGCCTTGCCATTGTATAGCCAGAATTCGAACCCCTGTTCTGAATACTCTGCTCTTAGAACACAAGTCTGATATGTTAAACTCAGCCAGGACATCCACAAATGAGACGTACATGTACATGTAAAAGGTAACTGGCATTAGTGTACATTCCCCCATCTCACAGAATTGCCACAGTATGTAGTATAGCTGCAGGGGGAGGGGGTTGCTGTCACCTAGGGTACTCCCCAATGGTACCCAAGCAATCTCAATCCTATACATGCATTAGTAATGCAGAAGGGATTGCTGTCACCTAGGGTACTCCCAATGGTACCCAGGAAATCTCAATCCTATACATTTTAGTGGACTTTTACGATTGCCTGGGTACCACTGGTGAGTACCCTAGGTGACAACGACCCATTCAGCTGTAGTACATGTATGTAGTTTTACTCATTACCTATGATTGCATTGCAAACTTGCACACATTATTGTTCCATATGGAAGAACTGAATAGGTAATTTGATAAATTTGTCAATGAAAAAAGAAAATGTATAATGTGATATGGGATTTATGACTGCAAACTTTGGATAACTGAACCAGTGCTCTACTAGTAACCGAGTTAGCCAGGCCTTTTATCAGATAATTAGATGATACATGGTATGTAATACGTGTATGTCTATGAGTGATCTCCTGTCTGCAACTTTCCAGGTTTACAACATAGGCTGTCAGAATTGGTGTTTTGGGGGAGGGAAGGGGGGTTGGCAATCTCCTAAAAGGCATGTAGCCAACAAACTACCCCCCCCCCCCCCCCCATTGGACCTCATATTGAGGCCTTAAAGTTTGGCCAACAGGTTAAATCATTATAAATATTTTTCTTGCAGACTTTTTTGAAAAAATAAGGAGACCACACCAATGACTACATTTAGATCTGCCAATGAGGAGGAGGGCGGAACATTACATACCTCGTCTTCTGAAGATGATGCAGTAGATGATGCTGGGTACTCCAATGCATCGTAGAACTCGATCAAGGACTCTGAACGAGACATCTCTCTATCATCAGACAGCTGTGGAGACAATGCATAAGGCTTGGGAAGAAACAAACAGATGCTGTATGTTATTAAAGCACTCATGAATGTTATTTCTTCATTCCCTCCCAAAGTAAGTATTAACCCTAACCTTTCCAAATCCTCCAAAATCCTCTTTGCTAAAGTGAAGGATTTTGAAAGATTGAGGTTACATGCTACATGCTCTTTGCTAAAGTGAAGGATTTTGGAGGATTGAGGTTATTAGGCATATTTGCCTTTCCATGGTACATGTACATCCATGTTTGTTGTAGTGATTGCAAGGTCAGTGCTTGGGTCAGTGGACACTGTTTATTGCTCCATGCATGCAGGGAGGGTCCCTGGCCATGTACATGTATCACAGATTAGAAACACATGTGTGCATACATGTCATGTGCTTGCTTTACTACTGAAGGATTTTGAAGGATTCAGGTTATGTGTAAGCAAATGGGCCTAGGGAGTTAGGAAGGATTCAGGTTATGTGTAAGCAAATGGGCCTAGGGAGTTAGGAAGGATTCGGGTTATGTGTAAGCAAATGGGCCTAGGGAGTTAGGGTTAATAAGGATTAGTGATGATCTCAACACACCAATTTGTATATATGTGCATGGATGCAAAACAAAATAGTGAAGGAAAAGTGAAGCCTTGAAAAAATTGTAAATGTCAAAAAGTACATGATTTTTAAGATCATTTTTATGTAAATGTAATTTGTTTAAAGAAAATCAAGAGTGTTACTAACAAGAAGATAAACATCAGGATTTCATCATCTAACAATACATGTATGTAAATTACACAAAATTCAATGAATCTAATATTTTTATATAAACATAAATGTACAAAGAAGAAAGGGTGAAATAAATGTTCTCATACACACAAAGAATATGAATAGTATGTACAAATCAATTAATGGGACAGTATCATCACGATCAGAGCAGACTTTCAACAGGGCATAGAATCAGTGTCCTAGTTTAAGATGAACACAGTTACTGGAAATTACTGGCTCTTTTATGCAGCAGCAATGGTAATAATTTAAGACCTTATCATGTGGAGTATTATTTTCAGTCACTAAGTTAATCTAAAACTAGTACTCCAATTCCATACCCTGTTGATCGTGACAATATTGTCCCTTTAAAATTAAAGATGTGTCACCAGTGTTTTTGCTATTTTACCAGTACACGCATTTTCTGATTTTATTTTTTTCCTCCACTAAAATAGCAATGTTTAACCCTAACTTTCCCAAATCCTGCTACATGCTCTTTGCTAAAGTGAAGGATTTTGGAGGATTGAGGTTATTAGGCATACTTGCCTTTCCATGGTACATGTACATCCATGTTTGTTGTAGTGATTGTAAGGTCAGTGCTTGGGTCAGTGGACACTGTTTATTGCTCCATGCATGCAGGGAGGGTCCCTGGCCATGTACATGTATCACAGATTAGAAACACATGTGTGCATACATGTCATGTGCTTGCTTTACTACTGAAGGATTTTGGAGGATTCAGGTTATGTGTAAGCAAATGGGCCTAGGGAGTTAGGGTTAACCTGTTCGTGTCGGGAATAAAAAAGTTTTTCTGGGCCCCTGTGCGGGTTTATTTTTCCCACACACACCGTGAATGGAAGCTTCCACAGCGGGTGGCCACGTCTTCCGAGCATGTCACCGTACACGGGTGGCTCAACCGAGCATGCATACCAATATACCGGAGTTTCCTTTAGCGTGTTTAGGACGCTCTCCGATCCACGGTGCAAAAAAAAATTGCGTGTATACACGGCCTCCGACGCGAACTGGTTAATGAACAAACAAATGTATTCAATTATCTAAAATAAAACACAAGCGAAACATCATCAATAAAGGTATCTTACTAGGACACATGCATGCAGGAAAGTAGCAAGAGTCATGACAATGATTTAAACAAAAAAAACCCACATATTTTAAGGTTTACTGGCCAGTCAGACACATACAGCATTGCATATTTGCATATTTGCATATTTACAGACATTATTTTATGTAACAAATGTAAACAAATGTAACATAAAAGCATTTATATGCAAATTATGTATAAATGATCATTGGGGCAATCAACATGCATATATACATGTATATTGGCTAAAAAGAAAATACCACATCATGTGCCACATACATGTACATATTGGTACAAAAACATGAAGCACAAAGACAATCTGTACACACAAGGGTGGATCTAGAACCAACATTTCAGGGGAGACCACATGTTGGAGAGACAAAGCGAGAATATGAATTATATGACATTTCTAAAGCTGACATGTAGCTAACATGACCATGGGCGGATCCAGAACATTTTTTAAGGGGGGGGGGGGGGGGCTGAGAATCAAAAACAATTATTTTTCAGTACTACAAAAATTACAATGAAATAATCAAAGGGAGAGAAAAACAAAGCACACTGTAGGAATGGGAGTGTGTTCTCCCCTCCCCTCCCCTCTCTCTCTCTCTTTTTCTCTCCTTTTTTTAATTTTTTTAAAAACGATTTTAGGGGGGGCTATATCCTCCTTTGCCCCCCCCCCCCCCCCCCCCGGATCCGCCAATGATGACCTTTACTTCGTGTCCAAACAGGAAGTTCAAATTAAAAACCATTTCTTTTGCAAAATGTGTAGGACTTTTTAAGATGAAATTTACATTGTTATAAGACAGTTCAAACCTTTGTAAAACTATGATTGTGATGTCATCAATAATCACTGGATTGAACCCAAAGTTAACCCGAACACCTTGTGTTTGTTCCAACGAATAATTTAGCTCTAGTTATTATTATCATCATCAAAACACAACATAGATTTGGGAAAGCACATGACAACAGAAAAAAGACAAAAACAATTTCTAATTACATGAATTTCGTTCTACAACAACTTGCAGTGGAACAGGTGAACACGAGAACACAAACTGCATTTTTCTTGAATAACAGTCTGAGTGCTCATGGATCATCAGGGATGTGGAATTAAATCTTTAATGTAGCAAATGTACATGTATATACCTGTACTTAAATGACTTATAAGGCTTAAGCCAAAACACATGTAGATTGATGTATGGACTGTTATAGCTTTATTTTGTCTCTTCAATCTTGTTTAAATGTCAAACATCAATAATTGAAAATCTTGTCACTGCAATCATTATTCACATTTATGTGTGGGATTTCTTGACATTTTGATTCAAATATGTGTGGGCATCATTAAACTGATTTTTATATTTTATTTTTAAATACTTCCTGAATAATTTTGGAGAATGGATAAATTAGGGTATTCTGACAATAGACTAATCCGCAGACTATTTCACTGGGTTAGGGCCACTGATTTTCCATTTCAGAAAAGTGCATAATTATTCCGTTTTCAAAAATCCTAAAACCCGTTTCAGACAACAATAAAAACCGTTTCATATTTTTCACTGGTAAAAATGGCTTATTTAAAAAAAAAAAATTATTTGTGACTGCAGTGTGTGTACAAGTGTATCTCAGTTCAGAAATCCTTGCAGCCAGCCATTTTTAGGCAGCCAACTAGCTGTGCCTGAAAACCCTGCCATGATTTATTGATAAACTAAAATGTTCCATCTTTGGCTTGCCAGGGGAATCTACAATTTCCAATGACAGTGGGTAAACAAAAAATGATGTATTTTGTTTTAACTTGGGTATTATTTTTGCTTTGGATTCAAATACATTTTTCCGTTTCAAAAGGCAGATTCCATGAATTCCGTCCGTTTTCCGTTATCGCGGAAATCATTGGCCCTACTGGGTGCATCCATATCTGTGGTAGTTTTATATGCAGTCCAATGCTTCTTTGACCAATGCTGGACAGTTTACGAAATGCCAGCTTATCTCATATCTACAGTAATAATGCGTGTGATGCGCGCATACAATGTGGTACCACAACAGCAATGGTGGTGAAACAGTGGTCGCCGGATTATACACAACAAAGCATGCAAATTTTGTCCAAAATCCCAATGAGTAATTCAACTTTTATTTTGCATTCAATGTATTTCGCAAAACTGTAATACTGATGCATGGTTAAACCACCACCTATACATGTACATGTACAATGTAGATGCCATTATTTGATCAGCAGTTAATGTATTAGGCTGTGTCATCCATTAATGTATTAACCTTATTACTCTGCATATACATGCAACATTCAATGATTTTCTTATTTGAAAGTAGCAATGGAATGAGCAGGAGGAAGCGAGCAATGCACTGCCTTCAACCTAATGAATGGAAACATATGGATTCACATGGGACACCTTTACATGTCATAGGAAACTACTGGGTGAAATGCAAACCAGAAAAATACATGAAATATCGTTAACAGTGCTCAAGGTTTTATTCACAGTTTGAAAGCAGACTACTGTTCACTGGCTCATGTTTCTAGCAACTCTAAATGCTGACATGTGAGGGTGCTATATAAGTACATGTAGGCTGCTGTCTCCAGCATGTCACTGGAGCATGTTTTGCTTTTGGATGTATTCATATTAAAAAGTAAACAGGCACCAGCAGAAAAGTTTTCCGCTGTATTTTGTTTAAAATATAAAATGGCAAGAGAAAATATGTTTTTCAGGAAGAGAACCGACTCATACTCGATGATACATGTACATGTAAGTCAGGTGAATTGTTCCGAAACATAGAAAAGGTTGTGATATTTGAAAGTACATGTAGGTGAGAAGATGGAGGGAAACATGCGATACATTTCTTGTTTGTATATACATTTATTCATTCAGGCGAATTAACCATTGCCTGCGGCAATTACACTGCATATATGTTGATATGTATACAGACAATAAAATGGCACTGTGAAATGCCCTGAACTCAGAGCCTTAATACATTTTCAACACTAGAGGGCTACGATGTGCACAAAACAGATAACGGTTTGGATTACAATCTTCAACTACATGCAAACATGCTGGATGTTTTGTGACATATGACATCACATATTTATGTCAACAGTGCCATCTACTGTTCACTGCCAGGCAAAAGTAGTTTAGTGTTCTCAATGAAAATCATCATGTTGATGACACATCAGCAGAGGTAAAGCCTCAATTCTTCATGCCAAGAAGAATCAGTGTTTTTTTTTTTTTTTTTGCCACTTTGATCGCCTTCATTTTCCTCAAGACGATTAGAGGATACTGATCCAAACATTGAGTTATTAAAAACCACTGGTTCACCATTTTTACAACTTTAAAGAAAGAATTTACATCGTACCACTGGGAACATTTTTCCTAGGTTGTAATTTCCTCTATGCAAAGCTTCAAATCTTTTTGAAAGTGTCAATTTCTACATAGATGTCAAAGTAGGTAAAATTGTACCTTTAAACATACCAACTTTTGTCTGTCATGAAATCCATGAAACTGAAAGATGGCACTATAAATATAGACAAGTGTAACATGGTCTATAATGACATCAGTATGACACATACGATTCCCACCTTGGCTGTCATCATGCCATCATCTAGGTCACCACTCATACTTCGTTTCAGTCTAGTCAGTAATGTCTCTAGTGCTCCACCACCCTTTAAATGAATGAGGGGGGAAGATATCAAATGTGTTGGTTTGTTAAATGAAATCAGCCACAACACACAATATGAAGTACATGTGTATCTTGTCCTCAGTGGAATAACAAATACACTTTTGGTGTCTGAAACGTAATGATGTGAATTCTATTTTAATTTCTGAAGATCACGTAATACATTATTAAGAAACCACCTTTAAAAAAAAAATTTTTTTAATTTATTTATTTTTTAATTCAGCTCAATTGGTCCACATTTTAGAAAAAAGAGTAGCCAGGGTGGGTTGTGAAGATCATGGAAAGTACAAAGTTGTCTGTGGTGAGAGCCTGGCCAGGGTCCAAATAGGCAATACCATCATCAGCTTAGATGTCCACCTATGTCCACCATCTACATGTATGTAAGCTTGTATGTCTGTTGCTGTCATTGACAAGGTGGTTACAATCTAAGCTTGTAAGTCTGTTGCTGTCATTAACAAGGTGGTTGCCATCTAAGCTTGCAAGTCTGTTGCTGTCATTGACAAGGTGGCTGCCATCTAAGCTTGTAAGTCTGTTGCTGTCATTGACAAGGTAGCTGCCATCTTAATTGACAAGGTGGCTACCATCTTAGCTTGTAAGTCTGTTGCTATCATTGACAAGGTGGTTGCCATCTAAGCTTGCAAGTCTGTTGTTGTCATTGACAAGGTAGCTGCCATCTTAGCTTGCAAGTCTGTTGCTGTCATTGACAAGGTAGCTGCCACCTAAGCTTGTAAGTCTGTTGCTGTTATTGACAAGGTAGCTGCCATCTTAGCTTGCAAGCATGTTGCTGTCATTGACAAGGTAGCTGCCATCTAAGCTTGTAAGTCTGTTGCTGTCATTGACAAAGTGGCTGCCATCTAAGCTTGCAAGTCTGTTGCTGCCATTGATAAGGTGGTTGCCATCTTAGCTTGAAAATCTTGCCATACACAAGGGAGTATGGTTACATGTCTCATATTTTGGGATTTGTCAATTTAGATCAGGGCTCAGCTTCAGAGTTATATTGTGACAGAGATTTTTTTTAAACTTTTTTATGGGTCAACCACACAAGTAGGCGAGTCACGCTATACCTGTATGACAAGGGTTATTATATAATGCCTAAGAAATATAAAGTATGTTTTTTAAAAAAATTTAAAAGAAGAGAATACTATGTTTTCCAAACAGCACTTTTTGTAGGATGTTATTGGAAGTTTCCATACATAAAAACTTGCTTTCCTTTGAAAGAGAACCCTTTTAAATAATGAACAATTCAAAATCTTTGCTATCCTATGGAACAAACATTGCATCTTAACCCTCCTACAATCAGTGCAATTTTTGAAACAACCCATTCAGGTCACTCCAAGCCATTAGCTGTTGCCAGTGGCCTCTTATGGTTACCTTTCTGTGCACTGTCACACCACTGAGATTGCAGGGTAAAGTGGTCTCCCATTGATAGATTGCAGGCCTTACTAATATGTTCAAACATTTACAGTGGCCTTGGGTGGCACACAGTTGATTTTGTAAGATTACTTGGAAAGGACAGCAGGCTTGTACATGTATGTACTGAAGGTTGCTAAAGAACACAATTTAGTGGTTGGGAGTGGCTTCAATGTGTAGGAGGGTTAAGCAAAATATAAACAAATTAAAAATTCAAATTTTCATCAAAAAAGCACACACATGGGCACAGAATCTGAAGGTACTGTACATCTACATGTAATACTCACTGAACAGAATCATATTTCAACATTGTTTTTGAACACTTGCAATATGAAACACCATTTTGCTTTACTCTCTAATTACAACACAAATGTTATAAATGCTGATATGCACTCTTCTTGATAAAAATTATTCTCGCATATTTACTTTTCTTCAGCAACAAATGCACAAATTTGCTAACAAGCCCTGGCCATACCTGAGAGCTACACAAAATATACATTTCTTTTAGTCTGCATGTATATTTCTAATTTTTTTTTTTTTTTTTAAGTAAATGTAAATGACAAAACCAGACAGTGCATTTACAAGTATAGTCACTCATTTCATGTGCAAAAGTTGCGATGAGTCAGTAACCTCAACCAAGAACAGTATAACATGAAAGTATTTCTATGTATTATATTATCAAACATGCATATAAAATGATAGACTGTACAAATCTCCAAAGTATGAAGTGTCATGCCAGACGGCACAGACAATACATTGTAAAGTGCAGTTTGCAGTAAAAGTTTTCATGATAAATAAACAACAAAAATATTTGCAAAAATGTAATTTTGGAAAAAGTTAAGCATGATTTAAGATGAATATTAATAAAAATGAATTGAAGTTAATAACCTATTTTATGAATGTTTTAAATAAATAATTAATATGCTTGTTGATAATTACTAGTATAACTTAGAAGTAAAGCTTTCTACTGGCAAAGCATTACAGATAAGAATACTACTCTTCCTCCCAAATGAAAATGATAATTCATGATGACAATGAGGTAAAGTAATTGAATTGATTTGCCGCTGATCATGCAGCTAATAATATTGGGCAGTACATGTACGTCCTAGCCAGTTTAAATATGTGGTGCCATGGTTATCAGGAACCCCAGGGTTAATAAAAAAAACCCTGCTACCTATTACCCACCACTACATGAATACGACATACTGAAATAACCACCTAGAAATAACCACAGCGGAAACGTTTGTGCTAAAAATAAAATGTTATGAACAAAAGTATTTGTTGTTGCTATTTTACCAGCAATCTCTGGACATTTTCTGTTAAATTTGAAATGGGCGATTTTCCTTGTAAAAACTTGTATAAAAGGAAGAAACATGTTTTTTTTTCAAATGACACATTTACCAAAATACACTAATTTGTTAGAAGCATAATTTTGAAGAAGAAAAAAATCATTTTAAAACGGTAAAATCAAGCTATTAAAAATTATTTTTTGAAATGATCCATTTAAAAAGAAATCCAAGGAAAATTAATTTCAGATTACAAATGTTCCCTTGAGTTATTTGTGAACATACATGTAGACCTAACAAGACATGCAAGACACCCCATTCCTGGCAAGAACACTAGCCAAGCAAATGTCATATTATTATTGCAGGTTATTCACCTTTTCACAATATGAATGCTTTATTCAACCTTCTTTGTTATTTATTGTGATAAAGAAAGAAAGCTTTGCTACAAGCCAAATGGTTAAGTGCAGAAAGCTACTTATAAAATTACTAAGAGGTTTTCAATAGATTCACAATGCATGCATCTTCTATATTTACATGTATGTTTCATACTTAAGAAAGGTCTTATGCATGATCATTGAGAAGCGCTGTCAGGATGGCAATGGTGGATACAGATATGGTAATATATCAATAAAACTTCCAGAATTGAAATTTGAAAAGGGGTGTACACCATAGATATTTACCCAAAAAGAAACTTGGTGAATTATATCTGAAAGCTTACATGGTTTTCAAACATCCTGAGAAGTTACTCCATCTGACATGTTGTTGTTGTTGTTGTTTTATTTATTTTTTTATTTTTAGAAAACATGATTAAAAATTAAAACCTTGATGGATCACAAGGCTGTGTTCCACATTAGAATGAAAACATCACAATCTGAATGTATTTTCACTACAAATTATGCTGAAAATTTCACTGGTTGGTTTCTCTCTTTAATCTTACAAAATGTATTAATAAGACATTTTACCATTTATTTAAGTGTACACTGTGAGCAATGGAGCTTGTCTGTAAATGCATCCACACTTTATAAGAATCAAGAGATATTTTATAAACCAAACTGTGAACGTTTCAGTTTATTTCATTGTGTTGTTAACAAAATAGTGACAATGTATTCAGAAGTGGAATTTATGTCTACACAGGAGAAAAATTCATCTTTACACCAAGTAAGTATCATGTCAATCTTATGTCTTATTGAGAATACCAATATTTAGTGTCTGTACCCATTCCATCAAAGTAACAGTGCCCTCTGATAGTAATGGGAGTTACCTGGTTTAGTTCACTAACTGTTTAACCGAAACGGACGGATAACCGCTTAACCGGTTAACTGAAAGTCGGCACCTGACAGCCACACATACTAGATTGTAGGCAAATGGCACAATGTGTATAAATTTTCAATCAAAAAGCAAACTTCAATATAAACTTCCCGCAATAATTGTTTAATAACCAATGCTGCAAAACAACAAAATGGGCGGCAAATTCTTCCCAAATTTTAGATCATATTTTTAAAATATTGGTTTCGG
Organism: Zoroaster sp. YZ-2022; assembly: GCA_029582265.1. Taxonomy (NCBI): domain Eukaryota; kingdom Metazoa; phylum Echinodermata; class Asteroidea; order Forcipulatida; family Zoroasteridae; genus Zoroaster; species Zoroaster sp. YZ-2022. The sequence goes on along the minus strand of CM055828.1, from coordinate 15,385,832 downwards.
TTAGCCAGTTAGCAAATGTCTAAATGATTAGGGCTGTTTCGGACAGTTAACTGGTTAACCAGTTAAATGTCCCAGCACAGTGTGATCATGCAGAAGAAACATTTACATGTAGTCATCTCTTTATTTTTATTAGTCATTTCTTTATTTTCATAGTAATATTAAGCCACCATGCCAGAAGGCAGTTTTAACAGCTTAGTCAAATTAAAAATGTCTCTTTACCTAATATGTTGTGAAGCAAGGTTATCATTAATGAAAATACTGGCTTTGAACTAACTATTTTACCTTTGCTTCATATTGTTCAAAGCTGAAATTCAGCTTTAATGGCGTAGGCAAAGTGAAGGACTTTTGTCGCTGCTGGAACAATTTATAAACAACACCATAATTTAGGGGAAAAAATAGATGTGAAATTATACATTTCTTAAACACCTAAAATGAAGTAGCCCTTTTACCCATCTAAATCAATTCTACAAGTTAATCAATGATTTCCTTCTTATATCTGTCCAAGTTGACAGATTGAAGTCCTTCAGCAAATAGACCACGCTTTGAAAGCATAAACACTCCTATATATGTAACATGACAGGTGCTCAGTAGCATAAATATTCCTCCCTTCAAATCCTGCTTCCCACACCCATCCAGATGCCCTCTAATTGAACCAACCCTAGCTACACCACTGCAGGGGCTGTATTCACTTGAACAGCAACCTCAGTTGTGGTGTAGAGCCTACCCAGTTCATTATAATAACAAGTAGGCACTGAATTCTCAAACAGGACATGAAATTGTGAGAGGATTCAACTGAAAATGTCACACAAAGCTCCTTAACGCAAGCGACAGTCTAAGCAGATTTGTAGTGTAGCATATTGATAGTCAGTAGAAGGTAAATGTATCATTAAAGGGGAATTTCACCTTGCACCTGAACAGCTTTTTCATTTTGGCAAAGTAGTTTAACAATCCATTTAATATCTGCAAGGTTTGGCATTCACACAGCTATTTGTGTGGTGGTCCAGGAAAACCCAACACATGGTCAAATTTTTACAATTCTTGTTGAGCATTTAATCAAGTAATACACCCTTTACTGATCTCATAACAGTTTTAATGAGTTCAATATTCAAACCACAACTAAAGTTATGACCTTTCAAAGACGGTTTATTCTAAAACCCACAAACGGAGAAATTAGGCTTCAAAGTTGGCTATGCAGTAAACGTAAATCCCTTGAACTATTAATAGGACAGGATCAGGACTAGTGTAGAGCTTTCCATTGATGGGTTATTCATAGGGGGGCGTGCTTTGGGAGAATTCATGAGCGTCGGCCAAAAAGTGCATTGTTTTAGAGTGAATTTTTTTAATCTTCTAATTATTTTAAAATGCATTGGGTTCAAAAACATCCCAAAAATACATTTTATACTTTGATTTTCCTAAAAAAAAAAATTTAAGATGAAATATTTAAAGACAACAACTTCCATTTGGATCCAAAATCTCAAAAATGACACTATGATTTTCCCCGTCTGCCACACATTTTGTTAGAGGTAAAACTTGTATTTTGTTAGAGATCGTAGTGATTCAAATGCTGTTTTATGTATTTTTGTATAATAGATTTGATTATGTCAAAAGTGGAATTCCCCTTAAATGTATCATTCACTCAACCAGGTTCTCGAGCGAAGGTTTTTTTTCTTCAGTTCTTAGACTTGTTTTTCCCATCTTATATTCATTCAGTGTTGCCCTTCTTAACACACATCCATTTGTAATGTGTACTGCATGACAGACACCACTATGAATCTATGCATCACACACAAGCAGTCAAGTGGTACACACATAGTACAGATACAGGTATGTGTGCAGGCTTGCATTAAGGATTAGTCAGTGAATAGGCATGCCTAGCTTGTATTGAATGAAGGCAAGTTGCATTCATCGACCCTGGTCTTTGCCTTGCTGCCCCTTGACATTTTCCCGCAGACATTATGTTCTAATGTGTCCTTTACAATAAATTTACATCAAAGCCTGCATAGGTATGACATAACACACAGCATCTAACATTTGAACATAAATAATAATACTTTTTGTTTGTACAACAAAGTATTGAAACTTACCAAAAGTTCATTATCTGACTTGACAGGTGGGGAAAGGTCTTGGATGTTGGATTCAACAAAGATTCGACCAAGTCTACCTCTGAGATCCTCATTCTGACTTCTGGCCTATAAAAGTAATTAAGAAAGAGCTTAAAAGGTTTATCACAAATGATCTATGAGAACCGACATTCAGAAGACCTATGATTGTAAGACATAATAGTTGGAGATGAGTAATTAGGTACAGCCCCCCCCCCCCCCACCACCCCACCCCTTTCACTTTTCAGCTTGTTGACACCTGACCCATGACATGACCCTTCCACTCAAGTTTAACACTAGCTCATCAACCTTTTTCAACTTCTTGTTTTACACAAATGCACAGTGAGTTGCGAGGTCAAAAGCTGACATTCACAATGAACATTCACAAAATTTGAACACATTTAGGGATTTTTTTCAGTGGAAGCTCGATGATGTACCACTCGCTTTGCTTCCAACTGGGCTTCCTTCAAATATTGACATGACTTGATTCAGAGTCTCATTACTTCATCTCAATGTCTATTACTTGTTACTGCTGTAATTGCGTCACAAACTGAAGGGCGCCCTCGCTTGAAGACGAAAGAAGATAAATCATTGATTCATTATTGCACACTACGCATGCACATGCTGTGTCTTTATTTGCTGCATACATTGTATGTACAGCAGGCATATAAGGACCAATGAATTACTTTCTTTTTTTCTCTGAGCGAGGGCACCCTTCAGTTTGTGACATCATATGCATAAGAGCTATCACACAATGCAAGTTTACACAGGGGCTTGTTTGGCCTCGCCATCCCCATTCCCCCTCCCCGATCCCACTGTACTTCATTCAGGTTAGGCCCTTTGTCATTCCTTTTTGCTTAAGGTTTTCAGAAGAATTTGCCATATGAGGCCTCATGCAAGGCCTTCAGAAGGGGGTGAAAAGGGCATTCCCCCTTGCAATTTCATTTGGTGAGAGTGCACCTCCTTCAGGCCCTTGGCTAAATCCTGTATACACTAGTTATTAACCATGTGATTTACACATGTACCTTGGTAAGAGCTTCCTGTAGTATAGAGATCTGTCTTGACTGTGAGGCAGCTCCCCCGGAACTGTTCTGTGACTCTATGACATAGCGTAATCTATCATGTTGTACAGACAATAGATGTAGCACACTCTTCAGTATCCTATGAACTGTGTACAAAGAATCAACCATTGACAGCTTAACTTTCATCATGTGTCACATCAAAGATTACTTGGTACTAGGTGGTTAGAAACTAACAGGCCATATCACCTACCATAAGCTAGTGGATAAATCTTGTGCAATTACAAAATAATTCACTCACTTCAAACAATGCCCTCATGTTGTATCTGCCATGCATCATCAACAAGGTCATTGGCAAGTTTGTGACCATTAACAAAATGAGTTTCAATTTTGAAATTCTTGCATCGGGTGATAAACAATAACTTAGTTTTTTTGCCCTGCACCGACGTATGTAAATACTCGGTGCTTTCCGAGTGTCAGTGAGAAAAAACTCCACAGGAGGCTCAGGCGGGATTCAAACCCAAGACCTCTTTCTTACTAGTGCAGATATCCTCACGACCACCAAGCTTTCCCCATGATGATAGGCCGGCTATCGTCATTCTAGCTGACCTTACATCGAGAGGTAGGATGCCTGCACTAGTGAGCAGGAGGTGGTTGGTTCAAATCCCGCCCGAGTCGCTTGTGGAGAGTTTTCTGCAAATACTCAGAAATCACCGAATATAGTGCTTCATACTAGGCCTGGGCAAATAGTTTGATTATTCGAATAGTCGCGAATAGTTGTTACTAATCATACTCATATTTGTAGTTTTTGAAATGTTTTATTAATCACACTGGGGCGAATACCTGCAGCTATTCAAGAAATATAATTGCGAGTAATCATGTATTGCCTTTGCACTGTAAAACATGCGGTCGTGTTCGCGGTCGTGTTAGCGGTCGTGTTCGCAGTCATGTTAGCGGTCGTGTTCGTGACTACTATTTGCGAGTAATACTATTAAGCTGGCAATTGCACTGTTTTGTCTAGGCACTGCTGGTAGTGGTAAGCATTGTAGTAATTGTGAATAGTAATTACTCGCGAGTAATGGCTGGCTGGATGGCTGGCTGGCTTATGGCTGCAGCTACCTGCTGAATGCTGATTAGAGGCATGCCGTGTCATATGTAACAGTCTTGCCATTGTTCAGTTCATGGGTTGGCCATGTTTAAAGCACTTGAGAGTAAATGTAATTCATATTCATGATCGAAAAGCTAATGAGAAAAATAATAAAATAGCAACTATGCAAATCTATCCAATCACAACATGCAGAAATGGGCACGTGATAGTTTTCGTTAAGGTACGAAATAGATGATAGGAAATCCGTTCAAAATGGCCGGGTATTAAATAGAACCAGATACCTGCCTCCAATCTTTCACAGAAAGGTTTAAATAAAACTGATGACTGGAATCTGATTTAAAACCGTGTCAGTTTTGTGAAAAAATGTATGATTGAAAATAATTTCTAAAACCTCCTGAAATCTCTTAAAATGCACCAGAATGCAATGGAGAGCATCTTAATGTATGTTTGAAAATGTAAATTTGTTTTCATACATGTAAATAATAACTATGACAATTATGGACTCATTGGACACTGCCTTTTACATTGCCGATGTTGTTGCCTTTGTCCACATGTGCACGGTAGTGTAGCATATAATGCAGGCGACGTTTACTGATGAGGTAATTAGTGATGACAAATCCAATCGACCCACTTATTGAATGAAGTTATTGTTTGCCACGCCCCGTTTAATTGCCAGGAAAGGTTTGTCCAATAATGATAGTGCCATTTGTGGTGTCAATCACAATGGCATGCCAACTTGCTAAATGTAAAGTTTCGAAGAAATTATGATTCTTGAAATGAAGTATACTTACTTCTGCCTCGCCAATAACTTTTAGGACATTTCCTTTAACCCCCAATCAATCGTGCTTAAAAAACGTCAACTCCGTTAACTTTGTGCCAATTCATCCGGGCCCTCCTGCTACTCCACTTCACGCATGCACACCAGTGTTTCTTTAAGCATCTTCCCAGTTAGTCGTGTATTTTCTTTGTGCCTTCGTAAAAAAATTCACTTATTCCCACAACAAAAATGCATAGTACAAAATCAGTTCAGGGGCCCCGGGCACAGGCACCACATGCTTTGAATGTTTTTAAGCAAAGTGTGGGGCACACTATGGAAGCGTTTTGTGAACAATGAATAACGTCTAAACAGTGGCCCCTACATGAGCATAAACACTGCTTACACCAGTGATTTTTTGTTTTGACTATAGGGCTGATCGATTTGGAATAACAGGTGTGACTGTTAACATACAACTCGATCGCCTTCATTTTATTATGTTTAGATGGACTTCCCTCTGTCAATATGGGATGAACGTAACCATGCGTGTGAATTTATAGCATGTTCTCAATATAATTGTGCGAGGGCTGTGCCGGGTATCCGGATACCAGACCGAAACGGTCATTACCCGGTTCCATTTTTCGGTTCCAATTACCCGTAAACGACTTTTTAAAATTCGGACTTAACATTTGAGCGGTGCGAACAGAAATCTGTGACTCTTGAACAATGTAATGTTTACACTTTTACAGACAATTATCTTTAAATTCAATAGATTGCACTCCAATAAAGAAAAGATCGATTTAAATATGGTATCCTCTGTATTATAAAAGTCAAATTGTTAACAGGTACATGTATTTGTACACCACTGGAGGCATGTTTTCAACAAAAATGAAAATGGGTATCTGGGTATCCGAAGTTTCCTGATTTCGGGTATCCGGTTCCAAAAATATCCGAAAACGCACAGCCCTAAATTGTGCTAGAAGTTTCCCACACTGCCAAAGCAATAACAAACATGACGACCATTGGATTTTCACCTACAAATTCTATTATTTTGAGTACAATTTTGCAAGAAATAAAGAGTTAACAACATCAGGCATTCAAGAATTCAATGTACCGTATGTATTTGTCTATTGTCTGAAGCTTACAAATAGGCAAGAAATTACTATCAAAGCACATGTTTTCGTACCGCAGGAAAAATTTGGCCAACTACTCGCGAATAGTCGATTATTTGTGAAATATTGCTGCGTGATTAATCAAATAATTAAATAATTAAACTTCACTATTTGCCCAGGCCTACTAGTGTAGGGCAAAAATTCTAATAAAAAATGGGTTTTATTAACACACTTTCGTGAAGACACTTTTTAAATAATTTTGTTCAGAAGAAATACTGTTTTACAAAGAAAGTTATTGGCATACCTGCAACTTCCGGTTTGCCGTACTGATATAGCTTAGTTGTATGCGCACCGGTACAGTTTTTTTGGAGGTCACAGGTTTAACAAGTCCTGTTTCTGATAATATTTCTTTATTTGTTTCGGAGTAGCAGAATAATTATATAGTGAGGTACCTTGGTTTGCCATATCCATGAAGTCATCTCTTGGGTTTGATTCCTCATTAATTAGTTTAGATGATACAGTAGAATAAATAGTATCATTTCCTGTTGAATTGCCTTGAATACCTGAAGCTGTGTTACTTGAACGCTGCACAAAAGGAAAGAAAAAGTTACACGATGAGACACTCCGGAATTAAGATATTCATATTCAGTGTAAATCTTTTACAAATATACTACTCAAAACAATTTAGGGAACACCGGAATAATCTCAGTTAAAGCAAGATCATTTATTTCAGATAAACACAATGTTTCACAGAATTGATGAGAAACAACTGCACAATGAAACAGATGATAAAGGATGCATGTAGTGATTACACATTTCATGACATGACTACTGAAAGAGAGAGGGGGTTGCAAATGAAAATCCCGGTTCATGGAACATTTCAAACCTATTTGATGTTAAAAATCCAGTGTTCCCTAAATTGTTTTGAGTAGTATAATTTGTTTTGTACTATTATTGTTATAGAATTCACCCCTAACAAGGCTTTAAAAAGCTACAGAAAAAATGCAACATTAACTACAGGACAATTAGAACACACAGATACTGAGACATACAGTAGACACACAACATGAAAGAGGAGACAACACCTAAATCATCTTGAGAAACAGGCAATAAGGGCATACATTGTAGATTCTAAGACAATTAGGTTTACGGGTAACATCATACATGATCATCTCTTCTTGGAAAAAGTGATTAGTTCTGAAAAGAAACCAGTAGTGAGGATAGTCCTTGACGTTTCAAGGACTATCATTATATACTACTCAAAACAATTTAGGGAACACCGGATTTTTAACATCAAATAGGTTTGAAATGTTCCATGAACCGGGATTTTCATTTGCAACCCCCTCTCTCTTTCAGTAGTCATGTCATGAAATGTGTAATCACTACATGCATCCTTTATCATCTGTTTCATTGTGCAGTTGTTTCTCATCAATTCTGTGAAACATTATGTTTATCTGAAATAAATGCTCTTGCTTTAACTGAGATTATTCCGGTGTTCCCTAAATTGTTTTGAGTAGTATATTACATATGATGTTACTTGTAAACCTAATCATCTTATCCAAGCAACCATGCAAAGCATCAAATCATATTTGGGGTTGTTCTTAAACCCCCTCGTCCCCCACGACCCACGACCCCTCGACCCCTCGACGTACGCGCGCTCAGAATCATATCGTATCCCAAATCGGAATCTGTGTTCGAATACGGCCCCAATTAGAATGCCCGCTGCACTCCCGTACTGTACTACTGAACGTGAACAAACGGAGCTCCGGAGGATCGAAGATCGAAGATCCTATATGTTAATTGGGGAAAATAACTAAATCCTTTTCTCCTCCAAAAGTCTAATTTTGAAATAGAATAATATAAAATAGGTTATTAAATGAGAAATAATTATGTTTTGCTAAAATGTTGACAGACAAAATAGTTGGGATTTTTCCACGTCCATCAAGTAAAATGTACATTCGGGGCTGTGCGCGCATGCCAGTTTGTGATGTAATGCTTATTGACCAATCAGGATGCCGGAAAGCCATGCGGCCGTCTTGGAAGCGATATCCTTCTACGACCGTAATGAGTTGTAGGAAGAACGTTGCCAAAACCGCGCCTCACCCAACAAGCAAAAATCCGACATAACTATGCAATTTTTTGATAGAATATGAAATTATCTACTCTGAATGGTATAATTTGGCTTGTGGCAGCATTATAAATTGTTGATTTCACGACAGGTCGTCATGCAGCAACGGCGCAACAGGCTAGCGAGCTAGCCATTTTCGAACTCGGGCCGTAAACAGGTTCCCATTTGGGATACAATTTGATTCTGGCGCAGGCCGGCCAGCCATGCGACATGCTTGCGCATGGGCATTGCGAAATACATACATACATTCGTACTGCACTGGTGGTAGTGAATTCCGCGAGTAAGTGTGCTTCGTTTATATGAGCGTACGTCGTGGGGTCGAGGGGTCGTGGGTCGTGGGGGTCGAGGGGGTTTAAGAACAACCCTCATATTTGGCATAGGTTCTGTCAAAGATTGTACATAGGTATATGTTTTTTACCACAGCACCTTGGGGCTATATTCATCTCATCTTTGTTCTTTCAAGCCATCAAGTACTGACATTAAGAAGCTCAAACAATAAAAGAGCAATTTAAGTCAAACAAATTTAAAAATAGTGGGAAAAAGTGAGAAGCTATTACCCTTCCATCCCCCAAGGATGGATCACTTGAAGTCTTCTTGGTTTTGCTTTTGCGGAGTGACAGTTTTCCTTTGAATCTCTTCTGACCAGCGATATCATCAACCTAAGACCAAGGAGAAACTTTCATCAATTAACCCTGCTACAATCAGCGCAATTTTTGAAACAACCCATTCAGGCCACTCCAAGCCATTAGCTGTTGCCAGTGGCCTCCTATGGTTACCCTTCTGTGCACTGTCACACCACTGAGATTGCAGGGTAAAGTGGTCTCCCATTGATAGATTGCAGGCCATACTAATATGTTCAAACATTTACAGTGGCCTTGGGTGACACACAGTTGATTTTGTAAGATTACTTGGAAAGGACAGCAGGCTTGTACATGTACATGTATGTACTGAAGGTTGCTCAAGAACAGAATTTTGTGGATCAGAGTGGCCTCCATGTGTAGGAGGGTTAAAGGCCATATACCGGTTTACTACCATACATGTATATACCAGACATTTTTGGTACATGTATCTGGCATGTGCTTTGACATATAAATCCTAAACCGTGCTCAATGCAACAAGATGCAACAAAAGTAAAAAGTTATTGCATCTTGTTGCCCTCAGCAGAAAACAAAACAACCATTGTTCTAGCTGGTGGATATTGTTGCATTAAGCAGCCTGCTGGGGATAACACGTATAACATAGATGTAAATGTATATATAAGTTCCATACACTTCTTCAGAGAAGAGGAACTATTTTCAACCCAAATTCAACATGAACAGAACAGATGTAATTCTGTGTCAATTCAAGCATAGAGCAAGGGATTCAGCACAGCACAGCACAGTTTTGTCCGTTTCCACGTTCCTAATCCCGTACATTCTGATCATTTTGCAGTCAAGATTATATTCCACTCCAATCAACCTCCCCCTCACCCAGCAGTTCCTTGGATCGTTTTTACATACGCGACGCGGTGTCTTTGACCATCTGCGGCAGTTGATATGCCCTCACCCCTTGATCCGCTTTCATCGACTCCAGCAACATAAACCAGTCCGTTGAGAACTTTCTAGACATATTTGATGCTGCGATCAGCGATTCAATCTCCAGGGTTACCAAATGCAGAACACGATTCTCGCCCTGGATAACTCCTGAACTTAAGAAATTCATCAATAAAATACATAGACTTTTCAATCTAGCTCGTAGGTATGGCTGTTTAATTGTTTGTATAAATCTGTTCGTAACGATGTGCAAACATCTGTTCGTAGGTCTTACTGGCATTATGTTAACCCTTTCCTTACCATAGGCGACTTTAGTCGACCAAGCTTTCACACAAAAAAGCTTTCAAGCCTGAGCACAAAGGCCATTTGTTATAAAGCTGTAGTTTTGTCCATGTTCACCCTCCATACCCAAGCTTACAATGGTTGGAAAGAGCAAGATCGGATCTTTCCATTGATGGTGAAATAAAATAAGGTTGCTATTATGCAATCCCTTCAAACTGGAGTGGAAAGATCCGAAATGCCAAACACCTACGGAGCGCCATGTGTTTGTGTACAAAAAAGTGTTTGAGTTTACAGATCACACTGAGGAAACAAAGACCGAGAACTTGGACATTTATTGACCGATCTTAATGTTTTTTTGATTTTATGAAAGGGAATTCAATAAGTAAGATATTTTTTATTATTTATTTTGCTGTAAAACGATATCTTCAAGGTGATAATAGAGTTTGTAAAATTGGCCTTTGAACACAAGCTTTCTGTTGTGTAAGAATGTGTGCTTCACGGTTGAGTGGTCAAACAATTCGGTACTGAGAGGGTTAATATGTTGTTTAAATCAGATGATAACAGACGACAATTCTGATCTTTTGTCAGAAGCTGGAAACAATTACCTCCCCCAGCATCATTTAATCATAACAATTGTGTATTGACCCAACCCGATGTAATATCGTCTGCTTTCAGTGATTATTTTTCTTCTGTATGTAAGCCTTCAGGTCCAATTCCCATTAATCCCCCTCCTTGTTTGCTTCCTATTCTGCACAATTTATCGAGTATTGTTGTTTCTGCAAGCTAAATTGCTGCTTTACTCCGAAAGCTTCCTTCCCAAAAATCTTCTTGACCTGATGGTATTTTGCCGGGTATTCTTACTAAAATTGCCTCCGAAATATCTCATATCCCTTGGCTTGTTGTTTGGCGCATCGTTGAGCATGGGACAATTGCCGGACGCTTGGCGGTGTACTAATATAACACCTGTACACAAAAAAGGCGACAAATCTTTGTTAACTAATTGTAGATCTGTCACTCTTACTGTGTTATGTCAACATTCTAGACGTCGCCCTCCAAGGATTGATGCCATCTTCCTAGACATGTCAAAGGCATTTGACACATTGCCACATCACTTCCTGCTCGAGAAACTGGCAACAACGTTCAATGTGCGGGCTGAGATGTGGCATTGGGTTCAACTGTTTCTGGTCGCAGGCAGCGGGTCCTCTTTCGGGGTGGCGTCTCTCCATGAGTTGACGTCACTTCTGGCGTGCCACAGGGCAGTGTACTTGGGCCATTACTATTTAATCTCTTTGTCAACGATATATCATATTCAGTATCCTCCAGTTGTGTCTTGTTTGCAGACGATGTACTACTGTATTGTACGATTCAATCGAACAAGAGCTGCAGTTGGATTCAGACAGACTAAATTACTGGTGTGACACAAATGATATGGTATTTAATGCGGTTTACAATCAAAGGAAACATTCAAATTGACATAACAAACTCAGATCAGTATCTGGGTCTCACAATAGATGCAAAGCTCAGCTGAGGGGCACACACCACGTCAATAGTAGCTAGAGCCAATCACCTCTTAGGTTTTATTAGAACAGTGGCCAAGGGTTCCTCACCTCATGCCATTTTCACATTGTATAGGTCTTTAGTTCTTCCAGTCTTAGAGTATGGTGTACTAGCATGGCATCCCTACACCTTATCTCAACAACAACAGCTTGAGAGAGTTCAACTGTCAAAATGACAGTAAAAACCAGTCAAAAATTCCCCTGTGTGCACATTTGGGTCAACAGTAAAAATAGGCAGTTGGCTGGTTTTGACCTCTGTAGCAACTTCCCACTGAAGTGCAGCAATAGTAGGAGGGTTAATAGTATAAATTGTAACAATGTACCGTATGTGTACACAAAACGTATGTCACATATGCATTTTTACCATAAAAAATGTGTTTCTACACATAAACTACATTATTTAAGTTATTTCCTTTAACATTTCCTTGAATAACATTCCTGAATTTGTTTTATTTTAAGATATTTCCTCAAACATTTCCTGAAATCATAGAATTTTTAGGCTCAGCACAGACTTAACTTTACGAACATCTTTATTAAACTAGTTTTTAATGTAAGATATAGGATTGATAAATCTCAAATAACAAAATGTTCAAATTTTAATATAAAACTTAGTGAACAGCTGATGATGGTATACATCTTCCCTAAAAAAAATCATTTTCTCTGAGGTGCTGTAAGTTTAAATAAAAAAAATTCACAGGACGGTTGTTTAATGTATATCTTGATTCAGAGAGTTAGCATACTCATAAAAGCAGATTTGCAAACATTACCAATAATGTCCATCCATGTACATCTCGTACTATGACATGAAGAGTCAAATATCACCCACTCACGCCCGTCCATCAAAGCCCTTGTGTACCTTTGATATCTTACCTCTGGTTCTTGATTACCATATGGGAATGGTAACTCTTGATTCAGAAGATCTTGAATAATGTTAGACAGCGTCACTATGCTATTTTCAGCTTCTGTCAATTCTGTTTGCACACACATTTGAAACACATACACAATTATTTAAAAAAAATTGTCAAGACTCTGTTTTAAAAGCTCAAATATTCAAATGTTGAAAGGGTAACACTAACCAATAAGGGCATAAATACATATTTGTTTCACCTTCAAACTTTTTTCTTAAAATTCCCATGCTCCATCCTAATCAAGTACATGTACAAAAATGACTAGTTAAATAATTTCCTTGCTCCAAGCAAAACTGTATGAATGATTGTAGCCAGACAGTATAGACAGATAATTGTTAATTGTTTCAACATATTTTACATACATGTAACCACTGGCAATGGCAGAGGGGGTTCCAAATAATGTTTAGGCTATGTGGGAGGAGAGTTGAAAAGTCAAGGGTGTGGAGGAGGGGTCCTAGCACCCCCCAAAAAAAAAAAACCAAACAAACAAACAAACAAACAAACAAAACAAAAAAAACAAAAAACCTGAAATTACATTTCTAACAACTACATATACTTGTATATCAATAGTAAAAAAGGAAGGAGGGAAAAAAGCTTGCAAAAATCAGGAGAATACAACAATCCATACTAAGAGCTCTGTGTTACTGGTGCGGTGCCCTCTCTTGATTCACTTGGACAATGCTTAAGACAGCAAGCCAAAAAAAAAATGCTTTCAAATTAAGTCGCTAATGGATAGGGAAGATATGCACATTAGTGAGTCATTATTGGATATCTGTCAATTGTTCTAATTGATTGGTCTTTTAATTGTTTACACAAAACCATGTGTGGTTACTGATTAAAACATCAGAAAGTGTTTACCTACATGTAATATCAATGAATTATATGTCCAATGTGTTGTGTTTATTTATTGCAGTACTGTATGTCATTAATCCTAACCACCCCAAACCATTCAAACTCCAACAGCAGGGTTTGTTGGATTTTGATGGTGCTATTTTGCACGGGGCCATCATATGTCCCAATTCCATCTAAGTCCAACAGTAGGGTGATAGAGTTACTGCATGGTGTTGGATTTTGGCAGATTCAGGAAGGTTCTTAGCCAAAATAGCTTGGGGGTTAGGGTTAAAGAAAATAAACAACATGTGTATTGATGTCAAAACTGTTTCTATGAGGATGATACACATGTACACGTGCATATTCTTTGAGTCAATATACATGTAACAAACCTGTGAAAGACTCAACTTATAAGATTTTTTTCATTCTAACTTGAAATGGTGATCTCATTAAAGATGTATCGCACGTGTTTACCGACAATTTCCTGAATTTTTAGTTTTCATTGGAACATTGATAATTCCTTTTAGAAAGGAAAACAAATACTTGGAAGTGAGAGATTTCATAAAATAGTTTTCAGAAGCTTGGTTTAACAGTAAACAAGTGTCCAAATTAATTTATGACGAGACACGGCATTAATTCCTTTTGATACATATTTATTTACTGTAAAACCATGCTTCTCACAATTATTTGAAAAATGTGTAATTTTAAGCATTTGTTTCCTTCCTCAATTAACCAGTTCGCTTCGGATGTCGTGTATACATGCAATTTTTTTTTGTACAGCGGATCGGAGAGCGTCTAAACAGACCACGCATTCCGATTTTTGTGTGTGTCAACGGGAGACTTGTCAACACGCCACACGTGGCGTGCCGTCGTAGCGGCTGACGTGTATACACGCAATCGTTTCTCGGAGTCCATGGGGTCACGGTTCGGTGGCCCCGGACAAAATGCACTGCAAATACTGAACGAGTTCACTCTTTTGTTGATTTTGCCTAATCCCTTTATCCAAGACCTGTTCCTTTGACGTACCAGCCAAGCATTTGTAAAGACGGATTTATATCCATTGTTTACGAGGCATTCGATCTCTCTCCAGGTATGCCGTCTTTTCGACCGGGCGCTGGTCGCTAATAGGCCGTTGCATCGGAGCTTGCCAACGGTCTAATTGTGCTGAACAAACACAACCGTAATTAAAAAACTAGTCATTTAATTCTCGAAATGTCAATGAGTAAAGGTGTTTATTTGGTTGTCCGAACTTAGTTTCATTAACAAAAAAAATTATTAATGGCTAGAAATTTTTTCAGATTTTTCACTAAAAATAAACCCGCACGGGGGACCGGAAAAAAATAAATATTCCCGACGTCAACTGGTTAAAATAGCAATGTTCCGATGAAAAAGACAATTGTCAAAAATTGAAGATTTAAATTCAGTTGAGAAATAATTCTTCTAATTTACTCAAATGAAAGTACATATCTCAGACAGAAAGATTTCAAGTGTTGATTGACACCATTATCATCTTTACATCAAGTAAGTTTCATGTAAGTCTGTCACCATTTATGTTGTTGAGAATACCAACATTTTTTGGTAATTCATAAATATAAAAACTTGTCAAATGTAATGTGAAACTTACTTGGTATAAAAAAGCACCAATCTTCCCTAAAAATGATTTTTTTTTTCTGAGGTGCTGTCACTTGTACGAAAAGTGAAATAATTTCTGGTTCAAATTTAGGAATGGGTACTTTTCCTGAATTCCATGTTTGAATGAAAATGAAGAAGCTGAATGCATTTAACAAAAATGTCCTGTTAACGACACAACTTTATAAACTGAACCCTTCACAGGTGAATTGTTTAACCCTAACCTTCACAAATCCTCCAACATCCTCTTTGCTAAAGTGAAGGATTTTGGAGCATTGGGGTTATTGCAAGTGATTGCAAGTGATTGCAAGGTCAGTGCTTGGGTCAGTGGACACAGTTTATTGCTCCATGCATGCAGGGAGGGTCCCTGGCCATGTACATGTATCACAGATTAGAAACACATGTGTGCATACATGTCATGTGCTTGCTTTACTACTGAAGGATTTTGGAGGATTCAGGTTATGTGTAAGCAAGTGGGCCTAGGGAGTTAGGGTTAATGTACGTATATTGATTCAAAGTGAGTAAGCATTCTCATAGAAGCTAACATGACCAATATTGTATCTTCCCTTTAAGGGCAAGCACTTTGAGATTAATTGACTGTGTAATTTCAATCCCTAGCTCTAGGCCTTCCAGACATTAATGATAAGAAGCTCATCGATGATAGAAGTCAGCCGAGCTGTTATCATCCAGGGATAGCGCCAGTCAGAACATTTAGTTTGATCGGGTGGATTTAATTACCTTTGATGTATTAGTTCATGCAATTGAATGGAGAGGTGTCTGTGATTTGTTCATTATGTGATTATAAGGTACATCCTTATACTGCTTACGATTCTCAAATTTATCACAGTTGCACCTTATTTGAGATTAAATGTTTTCACATAACCAGACTTGTAAAAGCAGGTTCATACTTCACAGTTCATTTCATCGATAGCCGGGAAGGAGCCATGTGAGTTGATGAAAATATGAACTGGTTTTATGAAGTCTTCTGTGTTTCCAGAACTCGGATTGTTTCTTGGTTTGTCCAAACTGTTTTAACATGTTTTTTCTTCTGAGAAGCAACCTTCTTGCAGCATACATGTTAAACGTTGTGACTACAATGCTAACAAGTTTGTTTACTTTGTAATATTGTTTATTACTGTTATCATGTTTATTAGCTAAATACTTCCCTTTTTAATCTGTTCATAATGCCCTGAGATGGAATTGTTTTCTGCAATTGGTTTGTGCTATTTTTTTTGCCTTACAATCCAATAAATAGTCAATTCAAAAACAAAACAAGTAAACAACTATACCTGTTTCATAAACAACAAATTAGATAAATCTGTCAAAACGTGTTAGTGCCTAAACTCACCTTTGGAACATTTGTCTAGCTCACTAATTTCAGTTTTCCAGCTCCCGGAATTCTGTGAATTCAAATGTCCAGGTAACCTGTACCGGGACATTTGTTTGCGCAGACTAAGCCGTCGACGTTCCAGCGTCATGGCCTTTAGGGTGACCTCACTGGTCGGGCTGGCAGCTGGGTGGGTAGTCCTATCACCAAGGGTCTCCTGTGCTACTTGGATTTGCTTGCGGTAGCCTTGGTGGAGCAGTAAGTGATTATGCCAGGCACGGAACTCATCATGGGAGGTAGCCTACAGATCAGAATCAATACTCAACCATTACTTTTAACCCTAACCATGCTCAATGCAACAAGATGAACCAAATGTAAAAAGTTGTTGTATCTCATTGCCCTCAGCAGAGAACAAAAGAACCATTGCTGATGGATCTTGTTGCGTTGAGCGGACAGCACACGTTTCTGTTGTTGCATTTAAATGGGTGCCTGTGAAATGGATGAATGGGGTTAGGGTTAAAGAGACAGTACAGTATCGTCACGATCACAGCAGATTTTGAACAGGGCATGGAATCGGTGTCCTAGTTTAAGCTGAACACAGTGAATGAAAATTACTGGCTCAGTTACATGTATGTAGCAGCAACAGTAATATGACCTTATCATGTGGGATATTATTTTCAGTCCCTGAGTTAATCTAAAACATGCACTCCAATTCCATGCCCTATTGATCATGATGATATTATTGTCCCTTTAACCCTCCTACAATCAGTGCAATTTTTGAAACAACCCATTCAGGCCACTCCAAGCCATTGCACTGTCACACCACTGAGATTGCAGGGTCAAGTGGTCTCCCATAGATACATTGCAGGCCATACTAATATGTTCAAACATTTACAGTGGCCTTGGGTCGCACACAGTTGATTTTGTAAGATTACTTGGAAAGGACAGCAGGCTTGTACATGTATGTACTGAAGGTTGCTCAGAGCAGAATTTTGTAGATCGGAGTGGCCTCCATGTGTAGGAGGGTTAAGGAAACAATTGTTAAAACACTGTATTTGCAACATCCAAACAGTGTTCAAATGGGGAATAACTCATAATAAGCCTGTATTTAAACATCTTTACTTAACATCCATTGAGTTTAAAATCCTACAAATACATCCATTACAAGGTCTTGCTCCCATAAAAACATCACAATCTGTATTTGAATACTGTCTGTCAAAACAACAAGGACATCACCCAGGAAAGGGCTTTGACATAACAAAAGTCTTTAATTGTTAATTGTTCATGTGTGTACCACACTGCATTAGCAGTCCCGTATGTCATCTTAGGCCATTTATTTCAATAACTTGGATTACGGACCCACCACCCAAAAATCTAAATCTCAGATTTTGGAAAAAAAGAAAATCAAAATCGGCTACCAAAAATCCCAATCCCCAGTTGCTTTATTTTAACTTTCTGTGCATGAAGCGCATATTAGTGTACACGTATTGCATTTACCTCGCCACACAGTAACTCACTTCCGCGGTCCCCCTTCCCTGCAAATTTTCATGCAATTTGCGAAGGCGTTGGGATGGGGAAACCAACAAAAACATCTGGTTGCCACTCAATGAACCATGCATCATCAGTGCCGTGAGACATTGTACAGACTATGACAAAATTCAATTATTGAGGGCGCTCTAAAAGGAGAGTGCCCTCCATCAGTGGTGTTGTTTTTGGTGTTTTTTCCCGTTACCCACACAACTTTAAATCAAAGTAATTAAAAAAAATTGCCTTAATTGGAGTAACCATTTTGCAAAAGCATAGCAAGATGATTCGTAACGGCTTTTGCAGACATCCAGATCACGACGGCGGTGAGCCAGATTTTCGATATTGGTACAAAACGTGGTAAAATGATCAACACTACGTTCAAACAAGTTCAATCCCGGTATGAAAACGAATACGAACTGTTTAAAGCCGCGGAACTGTGTAAAGTTTAGATCAGTGGAAACACTCTGCAACTCTTCAGTAACTGAAGAAGCAGTAAAACTTATGTATGTATGTATGTATAGCAGAAAATCATCCAACAAAAACTTGCCATAACAAAAATTGTGATTGATACATCAAGTAGTTTTGGAGATTGGTATGTACCTTGACATGGTACAGAAACTCTTCAGTGTCAATGTCAATTCTCCTGGCTTTACGATCTTCCTCTTTCTCTGTTGAGATGACTGCTGAAAGTACATCAATGGTCCCATGTATCTTACCTTTCATCAACTGAAAACAAATGATTGAAATCCAGATATAATGCAGCAATTAATCCAATGCCCAATGCGTTGTCTTAGTGGTGGGCTAAGTTACAATAGCAACAGGTCAATTGCACAGGCTGACCAGTGATATTATAAATGGTTTGGTCATATGAAGGGTGCCCTCATGCGGATTGTTTATGCTAGTATAAAGAAACAGTTCAGAAAATGAGCATTTAAATGAGGATGATTTCTAACAGTACATAAATGAATTACTTACCTCACCACAATTCTTGCCGTAAGTCAACATCCCTTTCTCCAGTACAAAATACCTCTGAATATAAGGAAAACAAACAAGTTAATGATCAAAATTGCTAAAAATAATGACAAACACAATATAGCACATAGACCATCACCATTACAGGGATAAGGGTTAGTACCACAAAATTCAAGGGTTCTCCATACATTTTCCGGGACTATTGATGCAAAAGTATACATCAAACAATTAAACAATTCCTAAAACTTTCTTTACAAATCTAAGAACTTTCCAGGAAGAATCTTAAATTTCAGGACTTTCCATAAAAGGTATTAATTTCAGGACCTTCCAGGATGGTTATAACATTTCAAGACTTTCCATGAAGAATAACAGTTCAGGTCTTTCCAGGAAAGGCATAACATTTCAAGACTTTCCAAGGAATGGTATACAATTTTAAATTTCAGGACCTTCCTTGGCTTCCCTTTAAAGGGACAGTATTGCCACAAACAACAGGACATGGAATCGGAATGCTAGTTTTAAAGTAACTCAGTGACTACCATAATACCCCACATGATAAGGTCACATTACCGTTGCTGCTGTATAAATGAGCCAGTGATTTTCAGTCACTGTGTTAAGCTTAAACTAGGATACCGATTCCAT
The DNA here is from genome assembly GCA_029582265.1 of Zoroaster sp. YZ-2022. Classification (NCBI taxonomy): domain Eukaryota; kingdom Metazoa; phylum Echinodermata; class Asteroidea; order Forcipulatida; family Zoroasteridae; genus Zoroaster; species Zoroaster sp. YZ-2022. The sequence continues at coordinate 15,366,409 of CM055828.1, read as the reverse complement.
GCCCTGTTGAAAGTCTGCTCCGACTGTGACGATACTGCCCCTTTAACCCTACTGTAACTCCCTAGACAACAAAGCCAGTTGGAGGATTTTGAAGGATTTTTATTGTTTTAGTACAATGCCTATGGAGTTAGGGTTAAGGGTCTAACATTTCAGGACTTTCCTGGGAGGATCTAAAAATTTCAGGAGTTCTCTGGAAGGGTATAAAATATCAGTACTTTTTAGGAGATTATACTTGCACAAAACTCGGACACTTCACAACATTCAGACAAACATAGATGTAACATCTGATTTGAGGAGACACCTTATGCCATCCTTTCATTGGACGTTTGCGCCGTTTTAGCAGGTACCCTTCAATCTTCCCTGGTTCCTTCTCAACTGCCTCTCCTATCTTGTGGAGATCTAATGGGAGGAGCCTAGGTGACTTCTTGTCTGGTTCATCTGTTACACCGGTACCTATGGAGGATGCCAGGCTAGCTGTGTTGGCTTCGGATATCGGCTCCTTCATAAAATAATAAAATATGAATATGCATTAAAGAACGTTTCAGCAATGAAAGAGTCACCTGTCTACTTGATTATCAGCCTGACAGTGTTAAGTACAAGAGCATGATGAGGGATTGGAAATCTAGTCTCTAGTCTAGTCTCTTTGAAAAATATGTACCTCATCTATAAATATCCATTATAATGATTATATTTAAAGCATGTATTTTTCTCTTTTTAAAAACATACATTGTACATACAAGTACATTGGAACAGTGCTTGTGTACATGTAGGTTCATGTAGTGTTCACCCTCCCGTAAATGTACGTCATCAAAATACAATGTAGGCTCAGTGAAAGTGTCCCCGACGGCTTTTGTTTCGGGTCTGTCGTTCGCGGTAGTGGCGAAGTACATTTTCATAAGTTTTTTGAAGGGTTAACCCTCCTATGCCCAGGCTGAAATTTGGCCCAGTAAGCACCGCACCCACAGACAGTCACTTGAGTATTTTTGGTTTAATTGCCAATTGTTCACACATGTGTATTTTTCTCTAAGAGTGCTGGAGTTAGTGGCAGTCAACCACACGTGTACAAGTATAAGTTATATGCAGAGTCACACAGAGCTGTGTATGTACAGCAGACTCATACAGTTGAGTGGTTTTGGTTTGACCTCCTTCCATACCCACATGTCCTTGCATTTATTTGAGTGCACTGCACAAAGTCAATGGGTTGGGAGGTACATGGAAATTTTGAGTGTCTTTGATTGTTAAACCTATAGGAGGGTTAAAGAAAAATAATGGAAGTCTTATTTTTGGTGATTCCAACTTAGAATTACTTTTTTTTTTAAATAGGGTTGAAAATATTTACCATTTTGTATGGTCTTTAAGGGAATTACTGATTCCATGTGTATGCTTACTGATTCAATTGGGTATGCAAGAATGTGAACCATATAACAAATTCTGTAAAAGTTTCAGCTCAATGCAGGGTCTTAAATTCATTTATGATCACTGATACCGAGAAAAGTGTGAAATATTTTCAGCATAAAGTTGTCATCAGAATTTCTTTTTTTGTGTTTTCTCTGAAATGACAGCACTACAGATATGATGATTAGTACATGTACATGTACATGTACCTTTACTGTTGCATTTTGGATAATACCTACTAATTTGGTAATTTTGTTTTAAGGTAATTTACCAATGTTGAACCTTCCCTTCAGAAGCATAATCCGTTTGTTTCGCTATTTCAAATGTGACATTTCACAAACAATTGAACAATTCACAGTCCATGTACATGTACATTGTACATGTACATTGTACATGTACAATGTAAGTGCCATTAATTTACCAGAAATTAATTTACTACACTGCGTCATAATTAGTCTTTGATATTAGTTAATTAAAAGTAATTTACTTTCTTCCTCCTGGGAAATGAGAAATGTGTATACTGTACATGTATGTGAATTATGAAAAACATTAAATATATACATGTACTTTCATATATATTAATAACTCCCTTGCTCTCAGTACAATTTTCCAGCAAGTTGAATCATCATTTAAAGGCACCTGGCACTGGTATTTTGTCCAAATGTAGCTTTTGTCATAAATATATACATTTTTATGAGTGGAATGTGAATAAACAAGTAACTAAGGTTACAGAAATAGTGGTTTTATTGTATTTACGACTTTAGAATAGGCCACCCCTTTACATTGACACATGGTGGCGCTGTTCGTGACGTCATTCGAGGCGGGGATATTTGAAGAGAAAATGTGTAGTCTGGCCCCCATACATTACGCCTGGGTACCTGATCGGTACGATGCGCGTCACCGAATCCGAGTAACCTAATCCGAGAGTACGACAATGAGAAACCTCAATCAAGCCTCAAACCATTTCCATATTTTAAATGAATAAAAAGCAATATGAAGAATTATGACTACTGTACTACTACTAGTCATGCTAGTGCAAAGAAAGCGAATCAATTCAGTCCGGAAAACTCCAACACGGTAACGTCATATATACGGCAACCTTGAGTTGTTGAATACGGCAACGCTTCATTATACTTGCATCGCTAAGGTTGTCAGATACGCAACTCTTTCATTCAAACGCAAAAGGGAAACGAAATATGCAAAATTGGAATAGTGAAACCATAAAAATATGTTCTTGGTTCCTTACCCAAATTCCCATCTGCGCACATCAAAAAGTTATCTGTGCATTTTCTTGCAAATGACCGCTTAAAACCAACACTTCAGCCCATCCGACGTATTAACGCTACGACTCCATTTTTGACGCGCAAGAATACATCCTCAATCAAGATTATTATTTTACGCATGGTTCATGAAACAAAACTTTAAACATGGTTGTTCTCAAAAAATATAATAATTAAATTAAACAAATAACATTATTTATGTTAATATGAGTAAACACCTATTTTATTGGAAATTATCAACGCTCTTTCTTTATGGAAAAGCTCTGGAAGCGCTGGGAAACTAAAATCGACAACATTTATACAAACAAAACTCAATTATTGGATAAAAATAGAAGTAAAGAAGACATATTTTGCATTTATACATTGTGATTAAAGCCAGCACCTTTTGACAATGATAAATAGCCTTGAAGCTGACGTTGAAAGTGAGAAAGGACACAAAACACAAGACATGTACCAAGAAATTATTGAGAAACTCCAACCATCGCCGCTCTCGCTTAAACGAAGCCGCAGTATTGTTCTTGCCGCTTAAAAACTTGTACCGTAGGGACTAATGTCCGATAATGTAATTTCATGCCTGTCGGGTATACCCAATTAAAAAAAGGTATATACTGTATATAGTGATAATTAAAGTTTTAAACCTTTGAAATGAAAGCTTGAAATTCAGACGAGATGTAAAGTGACATTAAGTATTGAACCTACTTGGAAGTGGTGAGAAAGGCTTTTGGCCAAAGACCTGGTGACCAGATCATTATATTAGGCTTGAAGAAGTTGTGGCAGCACCACTTTCAAAATTCAATAAAGGGAAGGTGCAAAACACCAGTAACTTTACAAAGAATCTAATTGAACATTACGAAAGTCATCCACCAAAATATTACTTCCGAGTTGAATTCTGCAAATTCCATTGTTAGTTCACTTCAAGCAGTAGGCCCTACACTTCTCCATTTATCCATATCAGCCGACAATGATGGTAGCAAGACTTTAAAACAACATTTCATTTTTATCAAAGTTGTACCTTCCCTTTATCAAAGATTGTGTTCCAGCCCTGTATACATTTTAAAGTTGGTTTCAGTTTAAAACAGTTATAAGTTATAACTTTCATGAACAAAATACACAGTAATTAAACAACATTAACAAATGATATTTTTCTTAATTTGATTTATTTAAATCTTTCTTTGTAATGACAACAAATTTATAATTTACTAAATATTTATTTTTAATAAGTACTTGATTGCAATCACAGCTTGGTAAATAATGAGTCAAATTCAAAAGCAATATTTATTTAAATTCCTAATTTACTAAATATTTATTTACTTAAGTAATGTGATTGCAATCAAGTAATTTAGTAAATGAATCAAATTCAAAAGCAATATTTATTAAAATGGAGAAATTATTTCAATTTTACAGCAGATCTTTGTGATTATACAAAATTACTAGTCCTTGTTTTACAATGCGCCTAAATAAAACTACAATTACAAAACATTCGCCTGTCAATACCTTACTTATAAAATTGCTTTGTATAATTAGCATGTGAACAAATTACTGAAATAATTGAAAATTTTCTGAAATTCAATATTTGACAATCTTGCCTACAGAGTGCTGTATGTGTTGATTTTTATTCTAACTTGATTTGAACCAATGGACAAAACAAATATAAAATAAATGGTCTCGTATTTTTTTATTATAAGAGGTCCATATTTTCATTAATACAGTTGTTCAATTTATAAGACCATGCTCTTCTGCCAAGTAGATTGCTTACACTGCTGGTAACCAAGCAATCAAGACACCAGCCCTCTCCCCAATACACACATATTTCTACTGCCGCACCCTACTGGTCACACCTTCCCATCCCCAATCCCCCACCCCACCCATCCCCAATCCCCACCCCACCATACTACACATTCCAAATGACCCTATCCACATTGATTTAAATCAATTGAACAATGATTAAGATGTTTAATTAAAGACACAGAACAATAAAAACATCGGTTATTCAGTAGTATACCCCTTGGCTGTATTTCGCTATTAATAATCGGAAGTTAGTATTATTCGCAACTGGTTGCGTATACAGCAACGCTTGCCGTATTTGGAGTTTTCCTTGACTGAATTAATTATGTAATTAATCTTCGACAAACCTGACAGAATGACACATTGGTCATTGCACTATAGTCTATACATAATACACAACTGTCAAGTCTGTCATGAACTGCCAGCACACATACTTACAAAATGTATGCCTAACCTGTAACCTAGTTTCAGATGAAACGACCACGTAAAACAAGGCCCAAGGGAAGCATGCAAGTTTTCCACGATATAGGTGCAGCAATGCCGCTTAGTGCTACGAAAACTGCATAGCGTCACTGCATAGCGCTGAAAACGACGCCGACAGGACCACTTTACCTCGTTATCCTGACTTTCGCTGCCCATAACCGCCTATATTTGGGATCAGCTGGAAACAGATGCAGGCTGACCCCATCTTTAGTTGTTTTGTTGCATGCAGCAGCACACCTGGTCGGCATTGCTGGGAAAATGCCGGAAAATGCCTTTTATAACAAACCAAACCACACGTGTAAACACAGGCAATTCTCGAGGGCGCCGAGGGGGGTCGATGTTCCATCAGCGCCAATCCTTCCTCGAATGACGTCACAAAAAGGGATGGGCGGAGTCACCCTCCAAACAACTTCATATTGTTTTTAAACATATAAATCCTGACAAATAATCACTCAAACAATTTGTTTATTGTTAATACACATATACTTTATTGTTTAAATCAATAAAAAACCTATTGCCAGGTGCCTTTAAAACTACAGGCAGACAACTATCTTGTTTATGAATGATGGATTATCTGTGTAGATAACAGCACCATGTACATGTACAGTTTATTTATGGTGATACATTCACAACGTACCATTTGACAAGCATTATACACACTTACATATGTACATACACGTAGTACATATACTTGTACCTTTATCATTCAAAACCATTTGGAATGATCAATCAACAGGAGTTTTAAACTTAAATCAGATGGGAAAAATATGAAAATGTAAAAAAAAAAACTCTGTTTCTGGTCCCCGCGTGCATCGCCTCAGACCCGCACATCAGCGTTTTTAGTTGTTTTTTTAAAGTTTTTTTTAAAACTATGAAACGATATGCAATTGCAGCCAAAATTGCTGGAACAATTGGAATGCTGCATTGCTTTGTTTTAACTTTTTTACATCTTATAGGGGTATATATGGTTTACCTCTCTTAGCCACCATACTTTGTGTAATGGGAAATTTGGTCAGATTCCAATAACCGCATTTGTATCTCTTTAAAAAAAAGATTACAAAAAAATGTGTCACCACACCGATTTTGAAGCCGACCGAAGACTTTTTGGGGCCTAAAGTGTATGCAAGGTATACATTGTGCCTGTGGCATTAATCATAATAAAAGTACACACATGTAAATTATGGCATGTACACGTAACATGTACATGGTAGCATGTATGATTGAAGTCTATAATTAATTAATGTATGCACAGTATACACACAAGTGTAGGGAAAATTAGCTGTAAACCCAGTTCTCAATTTAAAGGCAGTTTACATGTAAATGCATCCATACTTGTATACATGTGCAATAAGAATCAAGAGCTACAATGTACGATACATGTATACATGTACAGTGTAAGTCACAAACCAACTTGTGAAACAGTGACAATTCATTCAGGCATTCAAACATGGAAACTGGAGCAAGATCAGCTGATTATCTATTTTATATTTGAATTGTTATTCACACAGCTTTGCTTATTTCTCAAAAATAACTTCTCAGGATGTTTGGTACATGTATACATGTATGTACACATAAGTACATGTACCATTACCAACTTAAAACCAAGTAAGCTTATAAATAAAACATGATTCGCTCAGATTTCTTTTCAGGCTCCCTTTAAAGGGACAGCTAAGGCATCCGTCAGTCTTCACAGACTATGGAATAGCGCAGTCTAAGTGACTGAAGAGCATCGTCTTGCGTGGCTGTATAGTCCAATGCGAGACTTGCAAATTCTATTGCAGCCCTGACATGTAAAGACTGGTGCATCTGGTTGAGTTTGTTGTGTTGGTTCGCACTGTCTGGCTTTGCGTCTCGCTCGTTTGTCATCAGCAGCATTCAGGATGATGACCTCTCCCCTTTTGAGACGAGTAGAGAGTTGTTGTTTCCAAGCTGTTCTGTTGCTAGCTACAGTCTCCCAGGTGTCATGGTTCATGTCAAGTGATTTCATATCACGCTTGCATACATCCTTGAAGCGGAGTTGTGGACGCCCCTTCCCTCTGTATCCAGAAGACAGTTCTCCATACAATATATCCTTTGGGATGCGACCATCTACCATTCGGCTCACATGGCCTAGCTAGCGGAGGCGTCGTTGACGAAGGAACGTGTACATGGATGGAATACCTGCCTTGGACAGGACTTCGTTGTTTGTAACCTTGTCTTTCCAGGAGATTCCAAGAATACGACGTAGGCATCTCAAGTGGAATACTTGGAACTTCCGTTCCTGTGAAGAGTAGGTCGTCCATGTCTCACTACCGTAGAGGAGCATGCTGAGTACTCAAGCCTTATAGACTGCCATCTTTGTTGTGATGGTAAGCTGCTTGTTCTCCCATACTTTCATGGTTAGCCTGGAGAGGGTGGTGGCTGCCTTTCCGATCCTTGTGTTGAGTTCGGCGTCCAGTGATAGATCGTCAGCAACAGTAGACCCCAAGTAGGTGAATTGGTGAACTACCTCCAGTTGCTGGCCACCAATTTGGATTGATGGTGGAGCTGTGGTGCCCTGTCCCATAAGTTGGGTCTTCTTCTGGCTGGTCACAAGCTGATGCAAAACGATCCATCAGCTTCTGAAGGTCTCCTTCTGAGTGGGTAGCTAGTGCCGCATCATCAGCGAAGAGCATGTCTCTGATCAGCACTTCCTTTGTTTTGGTCTTGGCCTTTAGACGTGCAATGTTGAAGAGTTTGCCATCAGATCGTGAGTGGAGGTACACACCCTCCGTTGATGACTTGAAGGCGTGTTTGAGTAGTAGTGCAAAAGATTCCAAACAGTGTCGGTGCCAGCACACAGCCTTGCTTTACTCCACTCCTAACGCCAAATTCCTCAGACATAGAGCCATCGAACTGGACAGTGCTCATCATTCCATCATGAAAAGAATGGATGATGCTGAGTAGCTTGGGTGGACAGCCAACTAATGGCAGCATCTTGAATAGACCATCCCTGCTCACTAGGTCGAATGCTTTGGTCAAGTCGATGAAAGCCAGGTAAAGGGGTTTGTTCTGCTCTCTGCATTTTTCTTGCAGTTGCCGTACTGAAAATATCATATCAATTGCGGATCTGTTAGATCGAAACCCACACTGTGACTCTGGGTATATTCGATCAGCAAGCTTTTGTAGACGAAGGAGGACTATGCGAGCAAACAGCTTACCGACAACGCTGAGCAATGAGATGCCCCGATAGTTGTTACAGTCGCTACGGTCTCCTTTGTTCTTGTAAAGTGTGACGATGTTGGCATCTCTCATGTCTTGTGGCATAGTCCCCTCTTCCCAGCAATGACACAGGAGCTTATGAAGTGGTTCTAATAGTATAGCCTTGCCACATTTGATGACTTCTGCTGGTATGCTGTCCTTGCCTAGGGCTTTCCCTGATGGTAATCTGTCTATTTCTTTGGCTAATTCTTCGATGGTAGGAAGAGCATCTAAGTGGGACATCTCTGGAAGACGTTCGATAGTGTCGAGGGCCAACTGGTGGACCATGTTTTCCCTGGAATACAGCTCTGAGTAATGTTCTACCCATCTCTCCATCTGTTTTGTCTTGTCAGTGATTACATCACCTGATGTTGACTTCAGAGGGGCTGTTTTATGCGATGGACGGACCAGTTGCTTTCTTGATGCCATCATACATTGCTTTGATGTTCCCAGTATCAGATGCTTGCTGGATCTTGGTACAGAGGTCAAGCCAGTATTCATTGGTGCATTTTCTGACTATGTTTTGGACATCCTTCCTGGTTCTTTGCAGGGTCTGCTGTGAATTGACTGATGGAGAGTCTTTATGGTCTTGCAGTGCCTTGCGCTTGGCCTTTATGAGCGGGTCAAGTCTCTCAGCATACACTGGGTACCAATCATTGGTTTGGCCTCCTCTCTTTTTGCCGAAAGTAGACAGAGCAGCCGAGTGAGTAGCTGTCTTTATGTGTTCCCATAGTTCAGTGGGGTTTGAGTGGTTTGTATTCTCGTTCAGATAAGTTTCCAGCAGTGTATTAAAGCTGTTTACCACATCTGCACGAGTGGTCATCGTGACATCCACACGGAGCTTCGTTTGCTGTCTTGATCTATGGAACTTCTTTGGGAGTAGTCTGATTTTTGAACAAACAAGAGAGTGGTCTGTATCACAGTCTGCACTATGGCACGCTCTGGTAACAAAACGTTCTTGAGAAATGGCCTTCTGGTAATGATGAGATCCAGCTGATGCCAGTGTTTAGATCTTGGGTGACACCATGAAACCCTGTGGTAAGGTTTGGTGCCAAAAAAGGTATTGGTGATACAGAGGTCATGGTAGGAGCACATTTCTAGAAGACGTTGACCGTTGTCATTGGTCTTTCCAACTCCAAAGTGTCCAAGACAGGTGGGCCATGCATCATGATCAGAGCCTACACGAGCATTGAAGTCCCCTAGAATAATTAATGTTTCTTGTGATGGAAAATCTTTGATGAGGCTGTCTAGTTGGCTGTAGAACTCATCTTTAATGTCTGAACAGGTCATGAGGGTAGGAGCGTAGACACTTAGCAGGTTTACTGGGCCATCTGAGGTGTTAAGACGCAGTGAAAGGAGCCGCTCAGTGCCAGAGCTACCAAGTTCGACTGAATCGATGAGTGTGTTCTTGATGGCTAATCCTACTCCATACTCTCGTTTTTCCTCATTCTTCTTTCCTTGCCAAAATAATGTGTAGTCCCTCTCTTTTAAGCAGCCAGAATCAGCCAAACGTGTCTCTTGGAGAGCAGCAACATCAACCTGAAGACGAAGGAGCTCGTTGTTAATGATAGCAGTCTTTCGCAGGTCGCTGATGGTATGAAGGTCGCATGATATGCCAGTCGTCATTGTGCGAACATTCCAGCACCCAAGTCTGAGTGCTGATTTCTTCTTATTTTCTTTGTTTTTGTCTGGTGCGAGTATTGCTGACCATTTGTCGGGAAGTACCCTACATGTATGTCCCACACACCCAGTGGAACAGATGGCCAGTGGCGGGACAGCACCTTACTGGCTGAGGGCTGCTCAGCTTAAGGCGGGCGGTAGCTGTCCAGTGAAGTTGAATAACCTCTCCCACCGTCAGGAACAACCCCTGGCGCCTAGCTATACGCCAATCTAGCATTTGACTTATTACCGGTAACTGTTGTTCCCCGTGTTGATTCTACGCCAGAGCGTAGCTGAAGTGTCCTCTTCAGGGCGCTAGCCTGGGCATGGATATGGAGAAACTGGATTGCCCAAGTGTCAGAATCCCCCTCTCGGTCTAGCTGGTATAATCCAAAGGAAAAGTAATACTTATACGTCTGGTACCAGGTCGACTGCAGGAGCTGCCAGAGAAGTGTTGAGTACAGCACTAAACTGCCTATGGGGCTCCACTACAGATGTTTTGTGGCTGGTGTGATTTTGGAGTAGCCTTCTCCTAGGTGATTTGCTTTACTGGGCTAACGATCCTCACCGAACCTTAAAGGGACAATATCATCATGATCAGCGGGGCATGGAATCAGCATGCTGGATTTTACAATGTACATGTAGGTTAATTATACCCCACATGATAAGGTCATAAACCATTGCTGCTGCATAAATGAGCCAGTAATTTGCAGTCACCTTAAACTAGGACACCGATTTCATGCCCTATTAATTAAAAGTCTGCTCTGATCGTGAGGATATTGTCTCTTTAATGCACAATGTACTGTATTGTACTTCAACATACATGTACAGTGTGTATCTCTCAGGATTAACATGTTAACCTTAAAAACTGTGCATGATGAGTAACCAAAGAGCATAACGTACCCACTTTATACATGTACATGTATACATGTTTGTACATATTCTCCACTATATTTGTGTATATTTGCAGATTCCTTCCTATATGATAAACTATACTGTACTATCAATGCACTCCAAATAAAACAGAATTCCTCACTGCCAGTCAACTGATGTACAGTGTAACAGATCCATTGTATGCATTTCAACAATGTGTACATACATTGTACATGTAGTACATAATACAGTCAAATGAATCAAAGTTTTATTTGTACACTAAATAAAAACATAAGTCAGTTTAGACATTCTGACTGGTAGAAAAAACTAAGATCTGTGGTTTGTTTAAAGACTCATTAAGACCAATTAATTACAGCCAATTCAGTGAACGATTTCCCCTGTATCGCATCGCAAAATGCGACGTAATTTGGACAATCTGCGATGGAATTTCAAAGAATACATCACAGATTTTGCGATACAGATTTTTTCACTATTGTGATTTAATAATAAACTTTTGAAATCATGTTCACAAACCTTTCCCGAAATAATGTTTACATGTATATTTCCGACCAAAAAATATCAAGGGATCCATCCCGACTGGGTTTGTTTTCATGTGTCCAGACCACGCCGGGGTACATCCGTCCGACATACGTGGTTAACGATGACTTCACGATGCGCAGTGTTGATGCAACAGTGACCACGCTTTTACCTATGTGTGCAACCGTATGCAACTTTATTTACCAGCAATTCGTAAGGATTTTAACTACAGGCGTAATTCCCGAAATGGAAAACACGCAACAACCACCCAGTTTTTTGTATAGCTTCGCACGTGTTTATTTTTCTTCTCCTGAGTTTGGGGGTTGGAACATTGAGCAATTGAGCCATCCCCTATACACAATAGTACTGTGTTCAGTTCACGTGCACCTTCATACGATCACTACAGCCGTATTCAAAGAAATCTAGAAAAGTTACTTTAAAAAAATTCTTTGTTTTATAATAAAAGTTTTTGAAAAATTAATCAAATGAGCATTCATTTATATATGTAGTGGTGAGATTTAGAATCATTTCGGCACACAATATGATTGCACTTTCAACCACTCATTTTCTGGACAAATTTTTAATAATCAAAATCAAGCTTGATCATACCACAAAGTAACGTTAACTCGGCGAAATTCACTTTGAAAAGCACCCGAACATGTCACAGTCGGTAATTTGTTTTTGTGATATTGCGTCTGCTTTAGTGATCAATATAATAATGTAAACAAAAAAGAAAATAGATGGAGGACTAATTACTTTCATGAATGACTGCAATTTGGCGAAAATAATGAAGAAAGAAACGTGTGAATTTTTTTTACCACCTGTGGCTTAATTTCTTGACACTAAAAATTATTATTTCTGGTAAAATTTGGACATTCATATTATGAACCAAACGACAGTAAAACCTTGAAAAACATCACCTGTACACACTACAGACTGTAATTTTAAGCATTTTAAATTTGCTACACAAAATTCACAGATTGCTATACAAAAAATTATTTTGCGATGCAAATTCATTTTTTGCATCGCAGTTTTGCTATGCAAAATATTTGAACAAAATCATTCCTTGCCAATTTACACTATTGGAAAAAATGATGTTAATGCACCCAAACTTTGTAGATGTACATGTACATGTACTTGAATCAATGGATACAGTAATGTACAGAAACCAACCTGTTAAACTTTAAGCTTGTGTACACAGTACATGTACATTTCAATCATTGTGCAAAAATAGTATGTACACATGTGTACATGTACATGTAAGTGGTCTTACATTTCAACCCTAGCAGGGTTAACCTATCTCAAAAAGAATGCCTGACTATGCAAAGGTCAGAGAGGTTGTGCACATTGAGTGGCAAAGGAAGATAAAACATGTGAGAATGAATACAAAATGCATTTCCACTATTTTATCATGAACGCCACAATATAATAATCTGAAACTTGCACAAGTTGGTTGTTTAAGATTTAAGCATACATGTACTTACTAGTCAGAAGTAGTTTTGTTCCAACATTACTGATGTTGTAACTTCCCACTCAGACTACTAGAGTCATGGCCAAGAGGTAATTGTCTCTATCACCCTAGAAAGCCATTCCTAATAATTTATCAAACTTAATGTACACGTACAGAGTACAGAGAGATCCAAGAAATCATGAGATCTCTTTATGTTTTACACTCAAACTTCAAAGTCGAATTTCATATAAAAAAACTTTTGCTAACTACAGAATGATACAGTATACATTACATGTACACATGTACAATGTACTTACCATTTGTGTCCACATACAGTACATGTTTCGCCCAAAAACCAGTCTAATCTTATGAAGCCAAAAGATGAAAGTAAGAAAGAGCCAATACACCTACACTGTACATGTACATGTACATACCCAGCTTATATAAGTTCACATGAACGATGCGTGTACATACATGTATAATGAATGCATCTACATGTAGCTTCACTATGTCTCTGCACTCATAACGCATGCAAATGATGTGTGTATTTAGATAGGGCCATCAATAATCACTAGAAGCAACCATCTTGATGTGTGTTTTAGTCAGTTGGGGTCAGTGTGCCTGAGAAAGGCCTACACGACACCATGCTCATCAATATTAATAATTTAATGTTACTGCTGCATTCCCACTATCGTAGGTCAACAAAATAATAAGGGGCGGACATACATGTTGTGGCAATCAAATGGGGTTGGTTTATTAACATTCTCACTATAGTTCAACAATATACATGTAGTAAAAGGCACTAATATAATAACATGCATGACAGGAGTGGTATCGTAATTCAGGTTCATGTCAAAAGTTTAAATTAGACTTAATACTTGTACTGTACATGTATGAGTTCCGAATAGTGTGTACGAATACCAACTAAGGGATCGGACACAGTAAGTGGGACCACCGTTCGTTCGTGCAGCTTGTCAACTTGGTATAACAGTACAGGCACTGCTACATGTACATCAAGAAATGGCTGGTCAGTCTCGACGACACGGACCACCAGGGCTTGACTACACAGAGTGTCTGGAAGGGGTCAGAGTGTGAATCAGACCACACTAGCTAGGCTAACCCAATGGTCACACTGCACCATTGGGTCCACGAACGAAGCACTGTCCTGCATCAAATCGCACTAACAGATATTATTCGGAACCGCACTTCCACCGAGAGAAGGAAACCTCCTGGTTTATGTAGGAATCTGGGGCCTGGGAATGAATTAAACATTAGCCTAGTTTAGCGTCTTAGCCAATGAGAAGCTTGCCTTCTGAGTCTAAGGAACATGTGCAAAATCAGGTTATACAACAGGTCCTCATTCCATATAAGGAAAGGTATTTGACGAAAGTAAAGTGAGTGACAACTTAGAAAAGATGGCGTGTTCAAGTGGGTAATGCTTACTGGGATGCTAAGCTATTGCATGAGGGGAGCGGCGGTTGTGCATGGGAGCACAACACAAGGACCAAGGCTAATGACTGAGCGGGTCAGTCACGGTGACTGTTTGGCCGTGTTTCACCCATGAACCGTGTTCGGTGTGTAGGGGTGGACTCCGAGGAAAGTATGCAAAAAATAGACTAAGCACATGGGACTGCTTCAAGCCACGTGGTGGGAGGGTGTGGCACGCATGCAAGGCTCTGTTGCATTATGCATTGTGTTGGCACTGGATATGCAATTCATAGTGGACAATCAAGGGTCCAGGGGCAGTATTCACAAAACTTAACTTAGCAGGGTTCTTAAGACTGCGCTTAAATCTAAAGCACTCCGCTACATGTACATGTAACTTAAGTTGGGTGCTTAACCATGTGTGTATTCACAAAACATCTAAGTACCCGACCTATCTTAGTACCCCACTTAAGACACGAAACACACAAACATCAATAATCGCGCCATATGAAATTTTTTGGACGATACGCACATGTGTCATCCATACCCATTAATATTCATTGTCATCTATACCCTCTTCTCTTTGAGGTTACATGCTACATGTTGGTCTGTCCAAAAATGATTTTGGAGGATTGAGGTTATTAGATGTATACTTGCCTTCCTTCCTCAATGGTACATGTACATCCATGTTAGTTGTAGTGATTGCAAGGTCAGTGCTTGGGTCAGTGGACACTTTTTATTGTTCCATGTATGCAGGGAGGGTCCTTGGCCCTGGGCCATGTACATACATGTACATGTATCACAGATTAGAAACATGGTGCATACATGTCATGTGCATACAATGGTAGTGGTTATTGTGCTTGCTTTACTACTGAAGGGTGCACCCCACTAAATAGTGAGGAATTCATGCGCCGAGCTGTTTATCATAAAGTGTATGTCCTCAAATTTTTCTGAAAAACAAAGAATTGAGGCCCATATTTGACGGACTGTGTAAAAATGGCCCAATATCATAACCTGGGGTCCTTGACTTCCAACTTTGAGTTTTTTGGATACACTACACCCTAAAAAAAAGTGGTCCTACATGTAATTTGATTTCAAGCATAAGACAGAAAACACAGTAAAGGGGGCCAGTAACCTACCACAGGGTCCAAAATTTAAAATCGTTCCTATAACTTTTTGGGTGAGTGGTACTTGATGAAATACATATTTACCATTAATCATAAGTGGAAAAAAGATAACTTTTACTGTTTTTATCTTTTTACAGCACTTTGATTTTTGATAAATGCATTGCAATGCACATGAAACTGATAAAGTTTTAAAAAAAAATTAAAAATAAGTTTTCTCAACTATAAAGATGATAAACAAATTAATAGTAACTATTAAGTTTTTACCATGTAATAACTTTATGTTACTTGTCAACTAAATCTTTAAGACACACCAAAAACAGTACTGCTAACGTGACATGTCAAGGACAATATAGAGTGTTTTGTCACTTAGCATTCATCACATTAGAGTCTTGTAACAACTTGCCATTTATCCCCATCATAACATATCTGGAACCTAGGGTCTCACATAAGTCATTTCTGATGATGATTAATACATCTAAATATACATGTAGTAACAAAAATAGCTTATGATGTGTTGTTTAATTGATATTCTTAAAATAAGTACTGCTAACGTGACAGTGTTTTGGACAAATAATGATGTGTGATTTTTCTTGTACCAATGGAATGAAAATTAACTACTACATGTATGTACGTGTATATAATTATTGTAATTAATTATATAATTAACTATGTATGTGTAAAAATAATTATGTATCTCTTGTTTGTTTCAGAGTTTGCATGGTCTTGTTCATGTAGCTGCTGCTGTTTGCAAATCTTTACATTAGAAGTAGTACATTATAAGTAGCAAACCACCAAAAATTTAAAAAAATCGGCGCGCAAAGTCGGGCCGCGGCGCTCCCGCGAAGAGCCGATAGCCAGCTCCTCTTTGCCCCAGCGAACCTTTGCGGCACAAAGATTCAATCTACAGCTAAATTTCGAAGCCCTTTGTTATGCTAATAAGCCAACCATGCTCAGCGGCTGTGCTACCGACCGACAAAATGCCACAATGACATTTATTTCATAGTCCCTTGTGGTCCAATTGTGGCTCCATGGGGCTCTCGTTGGGGAAACTGACAAAACGCCGCGACTGAAATCCTTTGTGTCAGTTTTGAGGATGCGCTAAAAATAGAGCATTTTTTTTCCAAAAGAATGTTGCTACCAGAGGTTTGGTTTAAATAGATCTAAAATAAATATTTTAGGGACACAAGTTCTGTCCACAGATATCTTCAGTGTATCACAATATTTTTATCAACAAGTCTGGCGGCTCTCAGCACGAATGCTTATGATGGCTTATGAACTCGGCATAAGTTAACATCAACGAAGCAGCGGCGTAGCAACGGCGAGCGTGCCGGGGAGCGTGCTCCCCCCCCCCCCCCCAGGTTTCCCCCCAGGTTCCCCCCCCAGGTTCCCCCCCGGTTCCCCCCAGGTTATCCCCAGGTTATCCCCAGGTTATCCCCAGGTTCCCCCACGTTATCCCCAGGTTCCCCCCACGTTCCCCCCACGAAAAATCCTCATAGTACCCCAAAAACAGAAAATAAAAAGAAAAGGGAAAATACCATATACCCTGGGCCCCTACTGAAAAGCAATTTCCCCCGTCCCCCACTGAAAGTCGTGGCTACGCGCCGCTGCAACGGAGCTGTTAATCATTATCCTTGGAATTAATGTATTCTCGAGGCATATTGAAGGCATTTTTAATATCAATTTTAAAATATTTACATTATTTATTTTACTGAATTGAAACATAATGTTGGTTAAAATATTAAAACTTCAGCACATGCTGTGAATGAAGGTATTAAATAAATGACTGAGACTGTTAATGGATCAGCAATTACACCGATGGATGCAGAGGATTCGTCATGCAGGTAATTTACACTACATAGATAATGTACGTTTATGATTGTTTCGTTGGCGTCCAAAAACACAGTAAATAAAGTCATGTATGAGCGGGAAACCAGTGTTTTAGTCAAACAGCAACTCGTAAGATTAAAATGGTAGGGTATGTAAGGAAAATATAAAAACTGGGATTTTATTTGTTTTGTTTTTAAAACTGCACGCAATTTTAAACACTAAATACGCATATGGGCCGGGGTAAGATAGGCAGTATTATTATTACATAATTCCACAACCCGCCTTTCTGTGAGCCAATCAAACCTTAAAATCTGATAGGTCAATTTTGTTTTACCAATGCAGTCTTCATTGTAAGCGCCCACTTGATAGAGTTCATCGACTTTTGATTATTTGCGCGGCGATTTTCGGCACCTTAAAAAGGGCTGTGTCTGCCAGCCAAGCTTCTGGAACAACAATGGAGCTGTCAATCATTTCTTCGGATGGGCAATTTATTTTAAGTAATAAGAAACTCTGATTTCTCTGCTGGTAAAGTATTTTAATATTGTAGGGGAATATACACAGGATATATTTTAAAGAATACCAAAATTAATATTTCGTTTGGATTTTCTTAGTTCTCGCAGGCAGCAGAGATAGGGAATTTGTCTGGGCGGGTAAAATAATTATATAGGCTATAGTCCTAGTCTGCAAATTTATAAGTGAAACCTGAATCATGTTTGGTTTTTTTTGTTGGGGACGCCGATAATAATAATTTTTTTGTCCCCGTTCCTCACCGTTCTTGTTCCACCATCGGTAAATTTTTTATTTTTATTTTAGCAGCTTTATATGTCTGAGCGTAAAATTCTCCAAAATCATTCCTTTTAATTTGTTAATGTTATTGGTCTGACTGCTTCTGCTTGAAAATGTACTGCCACTAAAAGTGAGGGTATGTAATATATTTTTTTATTTGTATGTACAAGTATTATTTTTCGGAGTGGCCCATAGCACGGGCCTCTCTTAATAATTTAATAATAATTTATTAGCTTATATAGTACGGAAGCGTATAGCTGCCAACATAAAAATAAATTTTCCTCCCAATTAAGTCGTACGTACGAGATAATAAGTCGTACGTACGAGATAATAAGTCGTACGTACGAGATACTAAGTCGTACGTACGAGATACTAAGTCGTACGTACGAGATACTAAGTCGTACGTACGAGATAATAAGTCGTACGTAATAAGTCGTACGTACGAGATAATAAGTCGTACGTACGAGATACTAAGTCGTACGTACGAGATACTGTCGTACGTACGAGATACTAAGTCGTACGTACGAGATACTAGTCGTACGTACGAGATACTAAGTCGTACGTACGAGATATAAGTCGTACGTACGAGATACTAAGTCGTACGTACGAGATACTGTCGTACGTACGAGATACTAAGTCGTACGTACGAGATAATAAGTCGTACGTACGAGATAATAAGTCGTACGTACGAGATACTAAGTCGTACGTACGAGATACTAAGTCGTACGTACGAGATACTAAGTCGTACGTACGAGATAATAAGTCGTACGTACGAGATAATAAGTCGTACGTACGAGATAATAAGTCGTACGTACGAGATACTAAGTCGTACGTACGAGATACTAAGTCGTACGTACGAGATACTAAGTCGTACGTACGAGATACTAAGTCGTACGTACGAGATAATCGTCGTACGTACGAGATAATAAGTCGTACGTACGAGATAATAAGTCGTACGTACGAGATAATAAGTCGTACGTACGAGATAATAAGTCGTACGTACGAGATAATTAAGTCGTACGTACGAGATAATAGTCTTACTGCAAGACATTCCTTTTTTTTCGTGGTCGCTAGAGGGGGCTGTTTGTGCGCTTGACTTTTACTAGTAGTAAATAATGATGGTGCAAACCCATTCAGTGACACCACTTCTTCGTTGACTTTTGTTTTTGTTTTCCAAGATGTATTTGTCATACAAATTGAAATACAGTGAATCCGTATTTGACTATTTCCAAAATTTGTCAATTTGACAATGAGTTTTGTGGGAATAGTAGGCTTTTTTGTATGAACGTACCAATAATGACCGATTGGTCAAATTGGGGGAATGTGTAAAAGAGACAGGATATTTGAGAAAATTGCTCTGGGTAAAGGTTTAAACTTCGTTCCAACCCCTGCTAAACCAACCCGTTCTACTCTCCTGAGTGATATAAATATCTTCCAAAGAAGAACGAGAATTGCATAACCAATGCTTAACTATACTTCCAAAAACCCACTGGCAAATCTAGCCAAACCCATTCAAAAGGTAAACAATAACATGGAAGTACCACTGGTTTTCTCAACCACATATAATCCGTTCGTTAACCACAACGATTTGAATCAAGCAATAAACAAACACTGGCCTCTGAGACAACAAAACCAACAACCCTCGGAAATATTTCCGAAACAACCCTTTGTTGCATTCAGAAAGGCCTAAATGTTTTACTTTCCTTATTAGAGGAACAAATCACATAAAACAACGAACTCTCTCACTCAAACAAAACAAAACGGACATATTACAATTGTTTGAAAGAACATCAATTCAATGTCTTATCTAAAAATAAGACAGGAGACCACCAGGCTCATTAATTTGAACCATTACATTCAACTGATGATTGCCGAGTAAGGCATGAAAGCTTAGCTATTGCTATTAAAGGATCTGAAAAATATCCTGTCTCTTTACACATTCCCCCAATTTGACCAATCGGTCATTATTGGTACGTTCATACAAAAAAGCCTACTATTCCCACAAAACTCATTGTCAAATTGACAAATTTTGGAAATAGTCAAATACGGATTCACTGTATTTCAATTTGTATGACAAATACATCTTGGAAAACAAAAACAAAAGTCAACGAAGAAGTGGTGTCACTGAATGGGTTTGCACCATCATTATTTACTACTAGTAAAAGTCAAGCGCACAAACAGCCCCCTCTAGCGACCACGAAAAAAAAGGAATGTCTTGCAGTAAGACTATTATCTCGTACGTACGACTTAATTATCTCGTACGTACGACTTAATTATCTCGTACGTACGACTTATTATCTCGTACGTACGACTTATTATCTCGTACGTACGACTTATTATCTCGTACGTACGACTTAGTATCTCGTACGTACGACTTATTATCTCGTACGTACGACTTATTATCTCGTACGTACGACTTAGTATCTCGTACGTACGACTTATTATCTCGTACGTACGACTTATTATCTCGTACGTACGACTTAGTATCTCGTACGTACGACTTATTATCTCGTACGTACGACTTATTATCTCGTACGTACGACTTATTATCTCGTACGTACGACTTAGTATCTCGTACGTACGACTTATTATCTCGTACGTACGACTTATTATCTCGTACGTACGATTAGTATCTCGTACGTACGACTTATTATCTCGTACGTACGACTTATTATCTCGTACGTACGACTTAGTATCTCGTACGTACGACTTATTATCTCGTACGTACGACTTATTATCTCGTACGTACGACTTATTATCTCGTACGTACGACTTATTATCTCGTACGTACGACTTAGTATCTCGTACGTACGACTTATTATCTCGTACGTACGACTTAGTATCTCGTACGTACGACTTAGTATCTCGTACGTACGACTTATTATCTCGTACGTACGACTTATTATCTCGTACGTACGACTTAATTGGGAGGAAAATTTATTTGTATGTTGGCAGCTATACGCTTCCGTAATATAGCGCATGCTACATGCCGAAATGATCGTATGCGCTTTAAATCTCTTTCTATCTAGTAAATGTGTAGTGCAGCAAACAGTCGATTAGTTTCTGAAGAGTTAACAACTCTTCTTGGCAGTGTTCCAAAGATCTGGATCCTCTGATTTCTGGAAATGTCGGCACCGCACCTGGAACTGAAAACTGAAAAAGTGGGCGTACGTGAAGACTATGATTTATTGAACAACCAATCATATTTGGAGATACTCACCCATCTAGTAATTGATTGGACATTTTCTCATACAGTGATGTAGCCCAATGTATATTATTGGATGAATTATTGATGTTTCTGTGCAACAGTACTGTCCTGGCAACAACATAATTACATTTTTGCCTTCTGAATATTCCTGGTCAGAATGATTGGCAGCCCCATTGTTGAATAATTAAGTCTTCCATCTGATTTGTATTCCCCAGAGAAGTTGCTAAGATTATGGTGAAAACGATTGAAATAAAGTGTAACGATAACGTGATTTCGGTTAACTGCCAGCGGCGGCACCAGACCTGAGGGGGGAAGAGGAGGGGGAAAGAGGGGGGGGGGGCAAGCTTAAATTAAGGGGGAAAACATTAATCTTTATTGTAATTGTGTACTGCTGAAAAAGCATTAACTTACCATCGGGGAAAAAATTGGGGGGTAAATTGGGGGCATCCCCCCATCCCCATCCCCCCATCCCCCCCCATCCCCCCATCCCCCCATATCCCCCATCATCCCCCCATATCCCCCCATCATCCCCCATCATCCCCCCATCATCCCCCCATCATCCCCCCATCATCCCCCATCATCCCCCATCATCCCCCATCATCCCCCATCATCCCCCATCCCCCATCATCCCCCATCATTCCCCCATCATCCCCCATCATCCCCCCATTCCCCCATCATCCCCCATCATTCCCCCATCATCCCCCCATCCCCCCATATCCTCCCCCCATCCCCCCATCCCCCCATCCCCCCATCCCCCCAATATTTGTCACCATAGCACCGTACATGTATATGTCCAAAATTACGTCACGATTGCATTTTGGTGTCCCCCATATCCCCCCATCATCCCCCATCATCCCCCATCATCCCCCCATCATCCCCCCATCATCCCCCCATCATCCCCCATCATCCCCCCATCATCCCACCCCCCATCATCCCCCCCCCCATCATCCCCCATCATCCCCCATCATTCCCCCATCATCCCCCCATTCCCCCATCATCCCCCCATTCCCCCATCATCCCCCCATCCCCCCATATCCTCCCCCCATATCCTCCCCCCATCCCCCCATCCCCCCAATATTTGTCACCATAGCACCGTACATGTATATGTCCAAAATTACGTCACGATTGCATTTTGGTGTCCAATAAAGTGTAACGATAACATGATTTCTGTCCAAAGAACAGTCACGTTAGCACCCTCTCCGTCCAAACAAATATCACGTTAGCATCACCATTGTCCAATATTTGTAACCATAGCATTCTTTCTGTCAAAATTAATGTAACGATATCATATTTTCTCCTTGGCAACGCAAAATGTCTACTTCAACAGCGCGTGTGTTTTGTGAGCGCCCCAAAACGTGATCGATCATCGCTAGAAAGCTTCCAGTATCACCACAATAATGTTAAGCGTGATCTAAGCAAAATTTACTGGTATTTATTACCCAAACGTTTACCCACATGTTTACCCACTTTGTGCTATCGTTATATGTACAACTCCCAACGGTGTTGACGGAACTACTTAATTCCTCGTTTCTGTAAAATGTGTACATACTTGATCTTCTCACTACAACGGATCTACTTATTGTCTATCGCCATGATTGAATGAGATCGCCAGATATCGAAGTCTCGTAACCAATGGTTGATATCCCGTGATTTAAAACTGGTATCGTGACAGTGAAAGTTTGACGGAAGTCACGATCGCAGAGCGAAAGTTGTTTTTTCTGCTACCAGAAATCCACAAGCTTGGATTCTCATTTTATTTTGCAAACACGATGCACATTACAATACAACAACAACAATTCAATAAAACTTTTATAAAATAATTATAGAAGTGTTCCTGATTTATTGCCATCGTTATGAGGCGTCCGAGATGGATCGTGGTCACGTTAGTAGTGACTTTTTAAGGACGTCCAGAAAGAAAACTTGAAAGTATTTTTCAACAAAAATGTATCTGAAACCTTGCAAAATATATGTTTAAGACGTGGTTGACACAAATTTAATAATTTTCGCATGCAAAATTAACCTATGAAAACGTTTTATAAGTTGTAATTTTTTTGGTAAGTTTTTCCGTCCACTTTTGACCTTAAAGTGTTGTCCTTAAAATTATTTACAAGAATTTCAGAATTGTTTTCAATTATCTTGAGTATTAACCTGCATGTCCACTGACATGTTGAAACACTTGATTGGTGTTTGTAGTTATTTGCAAAAAATATATGGCCGTCGGGAAAATGCTAACGTTACTGGCCCCCTTTACCGTGTTTTCTGTCATAAGGCCTTTTCCAAAATGGCTGCTTTTAAGTGTGGGCGATTTCAGTACTGTAGAGGGTGCCTTTCATTGGGATGAGAATAACTCGATGGAAACCTGGACTATCCACACTTAATTGAGAAGAAAATAAAACGTTATGTATCGATCAATATTTTTTCTTTTGGTTTTAAAAACTGTACGACTTCTAAATATTTTTTAATGATTTTTGAATATTTTGTATTTAGCACTGTTTACTATGGGAGTTTATTTAGTGGGGTGCACCCTGAAGGATTTTGGAGGATTCAGGTTATGTGTAAGCAAATGGGCCTAGGGAGTTAGGATTAGTGTACATGTTTTGTGAATACCACTTTGCCGGTTAGAGTTGTCTAAAGCCCCTTTCACACTAGACGTATTTCCCGGGAAATTCTGGTCGGTCTGTTCACACTTAAAAAGCTACTCCCGGAAAATTCCCGGGAAGTAGCTTATTCCCGGGAAATAATTACTCCTGCTCGGGAGTAGGGTTAAACAAGTTTTTCCCGTGAAAAGTGTTTTTCCCGGGAAATAGCAAGTAGTGTGAAATGAAAGTGGGTTTAACTGTACCCCACTTTCGCATCGCGTATGTTGGGATGTCAATATGTCTTGAAAGGTCAGCGAGGTCACAAATAGCGCGCCAAATAATTCGCGCGGCAATATCTAGTGTTGTATTTCAGTACTTTTGAAACTTTCCTTCTTAAATTATAAATATCTAAATCTGTAAATAACGCGATATATTTAGTTTTATAGAATGTGACCAAATAAATGGTTTTAGAATTGAATAAAAGAATTGTCTCAGACAAGGCTACATGTATGTTAAGCATCCGCCTCATTTACTTGTATGTATAATGTCCGCATGGTTAAGTACCAGTCTCCCTTTTTCTCAAGTGTACCTGCATGTCAAGCGGCGTGTGTGTGATGGCATTCCGTTAACTCACAATTAAAATTTGTAATATATTGCATGGGAATTTTTTTCCCGGGAATTGGCTCTGTAGTGTGAAAAGGGCTTTAGTTGGGTATTTAAGTGGGGCGCTTACAATTTTGTGACTTAAGTAATTTTGTGAATACCGCCCCAGGACGTGAAACTAAAACAAACCCTGGGAAATTTAATAGTGAAAGGAGTGAAATAGAGGGCGCTAATATTATCAAAAGCAAAGGGTAAGCTTCGTAACAATCCTGATCTCACTAGTGCAATTCAGTACTGTGCGATTCAGCAGTGAATGATACACTGAATAACATACGTACTGTATCAATCAAATCCAATAAGTTTTAATTCCTTTATGCTGATTAGCTTAGTACTAGGGTACCGTACTTTACAATGTACATGCTTTATTACCAGGTATATGTACATGTATGATATATACATGTACGTATACGTACTACATGTATGTTGTACTGCACATATTTAACAGTGTACAATATTTGCCTTCAAAGTTATAGTTTTTACTAGCATGACTATCATAGACTCATACTTACATTGTTCAAATGAACCTGTACAATTACAAATGATTGTAAAGGTTTATTTTTCTGTACATTTTGTACATGTACAATATATGTAAATGTACACTCCGTCTCTCCACTGCCCTGCCCCCTTTTTTAGCTTTCCAATCTTTACATAAATGTTAAATGCAATTTATTCCAACACTGAAAATGCATGTTAGTTATTCAGACACTATAAATTGTCCATGGTCAAATGTAATTTATTTTACTATTTCTGAATGAGAACATGTCAAAAAATTATTTTACTTGAAGATCTACATTCATGAACATACATACTGTACATGTATTGTACATGTATTGTACATGTACAGCAAGAGCAGGAGATAAAATTACAAAATTTAAATAAAATTACAAGGTTTGGTGCAAAGGCTAAAGTTTGAAAAAACAGATGATCCCACATTTCCATGGCTCAACTTAACACTGGAGTCTAGTAGATCTTGGACAGGTCTACATGTTACGTATACAGCCCAGCTATCAAGCGTTTTTCATGACAGATTCAAGGTTTCTACAGTGAGATCAAGTGATCTGCCACAGATTCATTTCTTTTCCGAAATAAATCACAGTAATTGTATTCCATCTCTCACTCTGATCCACCAGCACCTGATAACAAATCTAAATCTAGACAGCCAGTCATTTTATAAGTTTTTTGACATATAAAAAAAAAAATGTGGCCAAATTATGCTGATTATTTACTGATCCAAGAATAAATTGTAACCAAGCATATTGGGAGATGAACAATTAATCAGTCTGGTTAAAGCTTATCATTCAAATTGTTCAGCATTTTACCTGTAATTTCTAGAAACATTTTTCTTTTTCTGTGAAACATTGCTATTTTATGATTTATTTAACTTTATAAAACTTTAAAATGACACACTTCACATAATTAAAGTCAGCAGCATGGTTACAGTAATTAAGTCCTCAAATGAAACAAACAAAATTGTAGGTTCTGTCATTAAAATCAACTGTGCGCTAAATAACTGTTTAACCAAAACACTTTGAAATAAATATATCATCAAAGTATCAGTTGTTTTCCTTTCTGATAGGAAATTGGCAACATTTTGATTAGAACCATGGAGGAAGGAATTTACTCTTCAATTTGAGCTTTAGATTTTCTGAAATGCAACATGGGTGCATTAATGAACTCACCATCCCATCTGACTGTGAATGTCTCCTGGGTTGTAGTTGAAGACGCTGTCTTCTCTCCTTCGTGTCAGTATCCTCCATTAGTGATTTCCTGTCTGCATGAACCTTTCTACAGTTAATGATTGTCCATACTGCAGGCAAGTTTAATAATAATACAGCTTGTTGTTATAGTGAGTCAAATGTCACAGATGCAGCTAGTACTTATCAAGAACCACAATAAAAACGCTAAATGGAGGGGGTGAGCTTTCTTGAAAGTTGTCACAGAGCATGTAGCATATCATGCACTAAATTCCACTTTTTTATGTAGGAACCTACATGTAGCTGGCTATGTGTAGCTCTGAGGCAGCAAACATGGAATAAAATTTGGATTTTGATGGGCAGCACACTTCCAGCTTGGTGTCTACATGACGTTTACCACTTCCTTGGGTGTCACCTCCATTAAAGCACACGTAGAACCTACAGAAGGAAATCAAATGATGGAGGGATAATTAAATTTCAATGGAAATATGTAATCCACGAGGGAGCTGGATTACACAGAATTAAATGGATTAGAATGGCTAGATATCATTCAAATGTACATTGTATGCTCATCATCAGCTCTGGATACTGTATGATACTGATGACAATTACTTGTAATTATAGTGCAAATACATGTATGAAGCAATATGAGTTAGCATGCAATAGACCTTTATAATGCTGTCACAAATGTCCTTAGATGCCCATTTGCTTACACATAACCTGAATCCTCCACAATCCTTCATTAGTAAAGCAAGCACATGACATGTATACACACGTGTTTCTAATCTGTGATACATATACATACATGGCCAAGGACCCTCCCTGCATGCATGGGGCAATAAACAGTGTCCACTGATCCAAGCACTGACCTTGCAATCACTACAACAAACATGGATGTACATGTACCATGGAAAGGCAAGTATGCCTAATAAATTCAATCCTCCAAAATCCCTCACTTTAGCAAAGAGCATGTAGCATGTAACCTCAATCCTTCAAAATCCTTCAAAATCCTTCACTTTAGCAAAGAGGATTTTGGAGGATTTGGGAAGGTTAGGGCTACATGTACAGTAATTAGTCCACAAGACAAAACAGCAACTGACAGGAAAAAAAAGTAATAAAGAACGGGCAAGAACAGTTAATAAATCACAGTATTTAATTTGAATAGCTACATGGAATAGGCATTACATGTTTATCAAGTACGTTCTGTACATACATGTAGTACATGTACCCTGTACAAGTCATCCAACAGTTGATTTCTGCTTATGAAAATCAAGATTTCCTGCCTAGAAAACAGCACATACATGTAGATGCACAATACATGTAGCATTTGTATGCATTCCAACTAAACATTGTGACTTTTTGGGGGACATGTGCTATATTTTCATTTTTGAAAAATATTTAGTAATTAACATTACATACGTACATGTAAATCATTTATCACAGTAGAGATCAAATATAATGTCACAATCTTAATAGTCAAAAAGTTGAGAATAAGTACAGTGTGATTCCTTAGTCATACAAATCATTATTCTGTTAATAGTAACAGAATGATACAATAAATGTAACAGATATGTCTGGGAATATGTGTTACTGCAGCCTAAGTTGGTTTGGTGGACCACAGACTGTACTTTTGCAATGTTTAGAGCCTTTTTAAATGAAATAATTACATTAACCCTAACTCCCTAGGACCATTTGCTTACACATAACCTGAATCCTCCAAAATCCTTCAGTAGTAAAGCAAGCACATGACATGTATGCACACATGCGTTTCTAATCTGTGATACATTTAACGTGTGTACATGGCCAGGGACCCTTCCTGCATGCATGGAGCAATAAACAGTGTCCATTGACCCAAGCACTGACCTTGCAATCACTACAACAAACATGGATGTACATGTACATGTACCATGGAAAGGCAAGTACATGTATGCCTAATAACCTCAATCCTCCAAAATCCTTCACTTTAGCAAAGAGGATTTTGGAGGATTTGTGAAGGTTAGGGTTAATATTTGTAATGTTTTCAATTAAATGTATTTTTACCGTTTACCGTTATTTCTTACTTTGTAAATTTGAATATTTGTAATTCAAATTAAATAAACCAGAACAAATAAATAAATAAATAAACAAATATTTAAATACGAAGCAAAAGTGAAAATGCAAACAAATTTATCTTTTTGCAAATTTTAGATAATGTAATTACATGTACATGATTTTCATACATGAATACATGTGTATTTATTTTAGAATTTTCGTTTTGTTTTGTTTATATACATAACTTAGTATTTGTTACAATGGCCACATTTTAACACACACTTGAAAACATTGTTTTAACCAGGCCTCCACTAATGACAAAAATTGGTAATAATAACCCAAAAATTAATATTTTCAACAACAAAAACATGTGTTTTTCTATTTTAATCCTTTAGACATGATTTCCTATACAATTCTGGACTCAAATCAATATGAAATATTCATATATTACAAATATGTAAAATGTTGATAAAAAGTCCCATGGAGTATTGCCCATATGATACAACCAATGAACCATGTACACTGTGTACACATCACCACAAAAATTAATACTTTGTTTTCACAGGTAACCACAATAAACCATCCCCAATGACTACAAGTACAGTAGGATTATGTTAAGTTTCATCAGGAACAGATGATTACAGTCCCTTGAGATAAGGTGTCAAGTTTTATCTCTCAACACACGATTCCACAGCACACACAAACTCATTCCAATTGACATCCAACAGCCAGTTTTGACCTGTGTACATTTGTTCATACGTACATGAAGATGCAATTTAAGATGACAGACATTTAAATTGTTGGGGACTTTCATCAATACACTGGTACATGTATGTAGCTCTCAACATTTCACTGTATAAGTACAGTACAGTACAGTTTGTACCTTGTACAATTCATTCACAGTGTCTTGTTGCCAAACTGCAGGAAGCCTTTTAGTTTATCCTTTAATCCAGGATTAGACAGGGATTAGATTTAATTTCATCAGGAACCAATTAGAGTCTCTGGAGATGCCAAGGAGTTATCTCTGACAACAAGATGCCGCACACCATGGTCACACAAAGTCTGAATGCATCATGCCTTATAGACACTGTAATAACACAGCGTAATATCACATGACCTTTGATTATGACCTCCCAGCGGACTGTGTGGAAAAAGTTTTTTCAACGAGTACACAGTAGAATGTAAATTGAAAAACAAGAAGATCTGTAAAGATGCATAATTTGTCTATACCGAGGTCCTACATTATAAAGGGAACAATGGTCCTCAATTGGCAATTATTGTTTCCAAATTGAAAAATCAAATGGGAGATGCCTAAAAAGTCCAACCACAAAGTGAACAAAAGAGAGGACCAATAGGAGGTCCTCTGTTTATACCATTTAAAGGGAAATTCCAGGCCCGCCAAAATTTTATTTATTCTAAAAGGACATATTGTAAAGAACATAATCCACAGAGCAATGATCGATTTTCATTATCGAGAACGAAATGCTGGTCTATTGTGTTCTTAAAATCTTGTTCATAGAGCGCGTCCATGTTGTTTAAAAATCCCGCCACATCCGGGACATTATGACGTACTGACTGCACCTCAATGAAAAAGCGTATGTGTACAGCTGACATGTGGCGATAGTATCGCGCCTAGACGCACCTATCAGCATACATAGTGCTCACGGTAGAAAGGTGCCCGACGATTGTGCTCGATCATTTCTCACGGTCAAACACAAGCTCCCGTGTTTACTCTCACCTTCGACGTATTTTTCTTTGCTTTTACGAAATCTGGGTATCAAAATTATGGAATCAGGGCCATCTCCGTACGATTTTGAACCAAGTTTTACGGACGAATGAGCTACAAAACAGAAATAACGATATCGCAATGGACGTGGAAAACATCGAGGACGTGCAGCTGCCTGGGTCAGTGGGCGACCGACTGCACGCTATGGGTTACGTGTACAATGCGGGCTCCTGTGCAGCGCATACATACAGCTAAAAAGCACGCTCGGGTTGTTGGTGCAGTCATTACGTCACAATGTCCCGGATGAATAGACATCGCGCAACAAAATGGCCGCGCCCGTGACGGCAAGAAAATCATCATTTTCTGCAATTGCAACAACCGATCATAAAAAAATAAAAAGACAGTCTCCATGAAACATCACACCCTTCACATAATGTTATTTCAAAACTGGGGTGATGTTTCCCTTTAAACAAACGTACATGTGTGTCTTGTCAAAGGTTTCAAGAAAAACTGGTCATTTCCTCAAAAAAAAATCCATGGAAAATCAATACACTTGACTTGGAATATTTTTTACCAACAATGAATACATGTATTTGGAGAAACAAAAAAAACAGGTTTATTGTTTATCAGGTCTGATTAATTACATAGACTAATAGATCATATTCGCATGAGTCACACGTTGACTAATTGAACTAAAAAATGACTCAAACCAAACTACATACAACCTTGCAATGTACATACATGTATGTCGTTTTCCATTAATCATGTTGACACATGTACTACATGTATGTACACATTCACAATTGATAGCTATTGACAAATCAAATAATGCTTTAGTTTTGATATGATCATGACAGCCATTAGTAGACACTAATTCACTGATTACATACTATGTACATGTACATGTACATGTAGGCCTATATCCATAGCTTACACAATTTTGTATTGATCTGCATATGACAGAACAATAATTATTTTATCTCCTGTAGAAAGTTCCATAGAGTCACCACTAGTCAAACCAAAACCTCTGAATTGTGATCAGATATCAGTGTCAAGTTTGATTTTGAAAGACAGGCTTGAGCCACAACCATCAGCCACTGTCATGACAAATTAGACTCACGTCCTGGAATCTAGTTTTACAATTTATTCTTTCTTTTTTCTAATTGATGCTGCTTGGAAATTGTTCCTGTAAATGTTTTGTCACACATTTTGCATACTTTTAAGGCACTGAGTTTCATCTGCATTTTTAAAGTACATATTTTTTTGTAAGTTATCAAACATCATATCTGTAGACATTTAAACTTGTAAATTATTTCAGAAAAGTGTCTACTCATAAACAGAGTTCTACCCATGCAGAAATAAAATTTTCAAAATTGGTACAGGTTACACTCGATCCACCCCGAGTTCTCGGTGATCCAGAAAGGGCTGGATGAACTACAAAGAACGGGTATACTGTACATGCACACCGTTACAATGAGGTACATGTACACGTAAACCACCATTATTGAGATACATAATGTATCAGTGCGTTTTCAGCATAGCAATGTGTACTAGCAATGTGTACTCACAACCAGTACTCGTAACAATATGTACATACAATGTATGCATATTACACATTTTATGCAAAGCACACAATGGATGATCATGCATGGATTTCTTATATTACTTGTACTTATTCCTTTGTCTATGAACATAGTATGCATACATGTTCCGTATGTGCTTAGTATTATTGCATTGCATTCCTGCATTGCCAAATACTGAAAATCTATGTCTCTGTAATGGAAGCTCATCTTCCTGCTATTTTGAAAGGTGCACTGTTTCAACACAAACATACAGCATTGAAAAGAGAGTGAGAAGATGTCAATATTATGGTATCAGGCATACATGTATGACGTTAACAGATTCAACTTCAGTGAAATGCACAGAATTAAAAGGCAGCTGGTATGCAGGTTAAGGTATACACTGTACATGTACATGTAGGCTACGTGTACATTACTTTACTCAATCATATTGTAGATCAATAGCCCATTAAAATCAATGGTGCAGTGTAATTTGCATAACTTGTGATCAGTTGATTGGGAAAATGTTTCTAAGCAGGCAGTATACATGAACCCACTGCACAATTTGTAGACTTTACAAGAGAAAATTGTTATAAAGATGTATCACCTGTATTTACCAGCAATCTCCTGAAATTTTAGTTTTGACTGGAACATTTATAGTTTTCTTTTTGAAAGAAAAACAAATAGTTGGGTCATTCCACGTCAAATCACACACTTTCCGAGGTCAATCTCACAGACTTTTTTTTTTACTTTCTAGGTTTGTTTGGTTGTATGAGAAAACTCCAAAACTGTGGTTTGTAAGTTACAGATTGTTGAACTTTTTACCTTCCGTTTGATCTCTACAACTTTGGAAATCTGTAACTCCGGTTAAGAATATCGTACGAAAGTGATTTTTATGTTAAATGAAAGCTCTTATTGTCACAAATTATCCACTTTGCAATTTGGAAAATTTTGTTTTAAAAATAAACAAGTGGTCAAGCAAAGTGTACTTTGACCTTTGACCCCGCACAGGCCACAAAATTAAAATTCATTCTGTACATTAAAGGACTTTTATGATTGCCTGGGTACCATTGGGGATAACCCTGGGTGACAACTACACCTGTTATTTTTTTTTTATAAAAAATCAAAAAGAGACCATTAAATTCAAGAATTCTATTAATTTAAGAAGACCCCATGGAGGGATCAATGTTCAATTTACTACAAAGTATATACTTTGATTCAGGTTTGTTTATGAAGGTTTGTATGAAGCAAGCCAACACATTCACATGTACCCTGTACAAGGTGTTAACCAGGATTTAGAAATGGTGTCTAAATTTGCTGGAAATTTCAAAACAGGGTGTCCAAATTGTTCACTTACAATACTTTACCATGTATAAATGACAGATGAAATACATGAAGGGTGTCCAAAATTGAAACAGGGTGTCCAAAAAACACCCATACACCCCCCCCTGGCTAATACTATGACCCTGTATGCTTAAAAGCAATAGCAAAAGTGCAAAAACAAAATTAAGATGGTTGTTTTATAATTGGTTATTTAGAAGAAAAACAACAATTCATGAGCAGAGGGTCATCTAGAAACCCATGGGTCTTGTACCTAGAAACCCATGAGGCTTGTATCGATGACCCTTTATCAGGTCATCTAGAAACCCATGGGTCTTGTACCTACATGTAGAAACCCATGTTGCTTGTATTGATGACCCTTTATAGGGTCATCTAGAAACCCATGGGGTTTGTATCGATGACCCTTTATAGAGTCATCTAGAAACTCATGGGGCTTGTATCGATGACCCTTTATAGGGTCATCTAGAAACCCATGGGGGTTGTATCGATGACCCTTTATACATGTAGGGTCAT
Organism: Zoroaster sp. YZ-2022; assembly: GCA_029582265.1. NCBI lineage: Eukaryota > Metazoa > Echinodermata > Asteroidea > Forcipulatida > Zoroasteridae > Zoroaster > Zoroaster sp. YZ-2022. The sequence goes on along the minus strand of CM055828.1, from coordinate 15,333,249 downwards.
CTAGAAACCCATGGGGCTTGTATCGATGACCCTTTATACAGTCATCTAGAAACTCATGGGGCTTGTATCGATGACCCTTTATAGGGTCATCTAGAAACTCATGGGGCTTGTATCGATGACCCTTTATAGGGTCATCTAGAAACCCATTGGGTTTGTATCGATGACCCTTTATAGGGTCATCTAGAAACCCATGGGGGTTATATCGATGACCCTTTATAGGGTCATCTAGAAACTCATGGGGCTTGTATCGATGACCCTTTATAGGGTCATCTAGAAACCCATGGGGGTTGTATCGATGACCCTTTATAGGGTCATCTAGAAACCCATGGGGGTTGTATCGATGACCCTTTACATGTATAGGGTCATCTAGAAACCCATGGGGGTTGTATCAATGACCCTTTATAGGGTCATCTAGAAACCCATGGGGGTTGTATCGATGATCCTTTATAGGGTCATCTAGAAACCCATGGGGGTTGTATTGATGACCCTTTACATGTATAGGGTCATCTAGAAACCCATGGGGGTTGTATTGATGATCCTTTGTAGGTGCCAATGGTAGAGTGGAAATACTAGTAGGGGTGACAATATTGAATTTTTTTGATAGTCAATTATCGACGGCCATGATATCGGCGATATAAGATATTATCGTCTCAATATGCAGATTTTTTAAATACATGAAAAAAAATGTATCATACATTAACAACATTTGACACCGAAATAAGAACTACTTTTATACAAGTTCTACAGGGAAGTTTCATAGGTAATAAACGGTTCTGAAAATTATCAAAAATGCAATTGCATCGCTCCAAAGCGAGCCGAATATGGTGTTGTGTCTACAATTCTTGGCCGACTTGACTGACCCACTCATAATGTTTCCCCATTCAAATGGTGGCATTTTCATAATGGTACGGTCCTGGGAACATGAGCGGCGCCGCGTCGTGATTTCAAACTTTTTTTTAAGCTATTCACGGTACCGTAACTTTGTTGATTTTATCATAACATGAAATTTGGAAACAATTTTTCAATCGTGCGATATTTTAACTAAAAAGAGCAATATAAATTTGATATTGACTACATGTATATATTTCAAATATTGGCGATATTTTTGGAATATCGGCGATATTTTTGGAATATCGCCAATATGGTGATATTTCGATATCTTCAAAACCCGTTATAACCAATTTAGCCGATATTTTGTTTAATATCGTATTGTTATGATATTATCGTGACATCGTCCACCCCTAAATACTAGTCAATGCAATTTTCAAATTACTCAGTTTCTCATGGAGAAGCAATAAGGGGCAGCAGACAATGGAAAAAACCAAGGAGTATACATGTACATAGAAAAACTAAGCTGAAGTCTTGACAAGGGGCATTTCTGACAAAAAACACTGGACAATACACAGGGACCCAATACACATAGCTTTGTTCAGGCTGGCATCTTAGAGACAGGTGACTTTTAGAGGTGGGATTAAGGGTATGTAACCTGGAGACAACGTGAACATGGATCTTATTCATACAGAACGAATAAATTAAAAACATTCAGAGATATGACGATCACTTTAGATATTGGCCAAGAAGGGAATGTTTGACAGAACACTTGAAAATAGGCAGGTGTTTACAATATTACAAATGCACATGTAATTTCAGACAAATTTTGTGTGTTGAAGCTGCAGGCAGATGCAGTGTTTGTGACGTTATTAACAATTCAGTAATGAATTATGGTCATGGTACATTGTAAGTTTGTATGCGTACAATACATGTAGGTCAGACCCTGCACCAACAACATGCCTGCCAGGCCTGGGGATGGTTAAGAATCGATCTCTACATTTTGTGTTTGATCAGCAGTCAGTGCACTACAATTCATCTTGCCCACAATTTAAACAACAACTAAAGGCATTATTGTGCAGAAATTGAAAAGATGATTAGGCCTTTTCTGTTTTTGATTGTTTTTTCCTTGCTTGGTATTGCTCAGAAAGTGTTCAGGATATGATCGACACATATTCAGAATGTTCTGTTACAGGCAGCCAGTACTCATGTTTGCAAAAAAATATGTTGTTTAGGCTAAAAATTTACAATATTGGCAATATGAAAGACCTTAACAAACTAGCATTTAACATTTAATAAGGGGAAAAAAGTTAGATTTTAACATAAATAATTATAAAAAGCCATTTTTTGTGACAGACATTATGTGACGGCGTGACGGACATTACACTTGTTTGGACAGACAACCTATACATTGTACATGTACAGTCAGAGATGTAGCCCAACTCAAATTTGATCAAGGAAAGAATGTCATATCCGACTGCCACTTTTTAAGGGTTTTTTGAAACTTGTTTGCAACCACTAACCAGTTAAAAAATGATTCTATCGATTTTTGGAGGTACAGAAAGCAAAAAGTATCTTTAAAATCCACTTTTATTATGGTTTTCGGACTTTATTTCCCTTCTAATAAAATCCTCCCCTTCAGAAAATAGAAGGATCCTATTATAGTTGCCACTGCGCATGTACAATGACCGTGTTGGTCACTTATAGGGGAGTTGACAAGATCAGACTGACATGACTGAGGAAGTCATCGTATACCAAAAATGCCTGATTTTTCATGAAATAAATATCCTGGAATAATTTGAAGTATATGTCCATCATCATCCATATGTTCTCCACCTTACTAGGTAGGTAAGATTACATTATTGGTTATATTGAATGAGAAAAAGTGGCAGTTGGATATGACATTCTATCCTTGATCAAAACTGTACAACTATTCCATTTTTATTATGTCCCCAGCACATAAATGAACTCATCTAACACTATTACAACTTTAGGATTATACCATATCTAAAGTAGCAAAAATATTTTTGAAAGGGTGCCCTCAGTGGCAGCCTCAGTAATTTTCGTCAGGATTGGAAGATTCTATTTTCATGATTAACAACACTTACCACTGCAAACATGATTTAAAAAAAATTACCCTCATACATCCTATTTTTCACGGAATCGCCCATGACTTAGTCCCATTCTAGGGTCAATACACTGGACTCCCTCAGTATCCTTGACCCTAACCCCACATGTACAAAAAAGGAATGCTTTTTCTTCAATTTATGATCTGCTAATTATTACAACCTAAAACTTAGTGATTAGGTAACCTTGCCCAAGCCGACACTTTTGGCATAAAATCCGTTATTCTGGGATTGCTCACTTTCATGAAATTTTTGGGAAAAAAATTATAATAAAATTAAAATTTCACTAAAATTACCGATGTCACAAAAGTGAACTTCATGCCAAAAGTGTCTGCTTGGGTAATCACAAATTTTTAGATTGTATAAATAATAAACACTTTAATGGTAATATGCGCATGTTTTTGACGGGGCAAAATTGTTAATTTCGAACACTCGTCATCTACGACCCAGCACTCTAACGTCTGGAGGATGTGTGAAGTTCGAGTGCCAGGTCGCAGACGGCAACGAGTGTTCGAAAACAATTTTGCCCCCTCAAAAAAGGCACATATTACTGGACAGGGTTTATTAGCAGAACCAAAGTTGAAAAAATCATCCCTTTTTTGTACCTGTGGGGTTATTAGGGCCAGGGTACCAAGGGGAGTCCAGTGGTGGCCCTAGAAATGAATGGGGCTAGGCCTAGAATCTAGATACATGTATGAACCAATACAGTGAAAGATTTGGAAAGAATGTCAAACCCAACCGCCACTTGTGCACAATGTTTATTGCATGAGTTTTTAGCAGACGACAAAATGGCCAACATCTCACTGGATGTGCATACATTCATTGATCAAGAAATCTCCCAAAATATCATTTTAATCCTCACTTGACTACACTTTCCTCTCCTTGGCTTACGTGTGTCCTCTTTCTTTTAAAAGAAAATATTTGTGATATAGGCTATTTGTCATATTTGGATAGAAAAGTGGCGATTTTATTAAAGAAAAAGTTACATGTAACAGTTACATGTATGTAACATTAACGTTACATGTAACATTAACAATAGATACTGTACTGTGTACGATCATCGCATAGATAGCCATAGAACTTAGAAGTGAAGAAGTGCAAATTCTAAATCTAAATATGATTATGAACACACGTTAGAAATATTTCTGATTTTTTTGTGCATTTAGGAGGGTGGGTTGAGCGAAGGATATGTATGGATGTCCAGTGGGGTTAATTGGCCCAGGCCTGCCCTGCCTCTGTGACTCTACGTAAGTTAGATATTATTTATTATTGGCCATAAGACCGGGCATGTGGCCATCAATGATCACTAACGTTAGGCGGCAGAACGATGCTGTGATCGGCATGATATCTGGTCATCCGCGGTACACATACATCATGTATTGTATTTGTATATACACGGTCCGCGGTGCAACCCACATTACAATCATATTCTTTCTAAATTCCAATCCCAACTTACACTTTATTTTTTTTCTTAAAGTCATCATAAATACTCACAATTGTCTCCTCAAAGTTCCACATTGAGATAACTCATTATTTTCTCACACAACCCTAGTAAATAAGATAATTTCAAATGGAATTCGGCAGACGATCACAGACACTTGTCGACGAATACAGGAAACGCAATGTATGATGGGTGACTCCCTAACTAGCCTTTGTTTATTTATTTGTCTTAGCTTTAAAGGGGCACTAGCATTGTATCGTTCCGCATACAAAGTCTTTCTATTAATTTGCTGTACTATTGGTAATGTTGGGAAATCTTTTCTAAAAAATATCCTTACTTTCTTTAAATCAAGATGAGCATTAAACCTGGTACACAATGTTAAAATGCATATATAATTATAAGAATCAAGTGATTTTAAAACCAGCCTGAGAAAATGAGCTTTTGAAAAATTAGTGAAAATGCATTCAGAATTTTTGTATTTATTCCAACAAGGAATTAGTGGGTTCATATAAAAAAATTCATTTTAGAATTTTTTTCAATATTTTTACTAAAAACTTTTTATTTATGTTTTTTTTTCAAGATTACCATATGACTATGACAAGCAATTAATTAAAAGGGAAAATCAGTGGCTTTTGTCGATTAATTGAATTGATATGGATTGCAGTGAGGAAATGCCTTTAATTTATTTGACCTCAGAATAAAATTTGTATTTGCATAATTGGGTGGAAGTAATGGGTCAAGTAAATCAGGAGGTCAATGTATACTAGGACATGTGCATAGTGCATTTATGTTTTATGATGCACCCATCCACTGAATAAACATCCTTTTGTTGTTTATACAAATACTATTTCCATGCACATCACCAGGAAAGGTGGGAAGGGGTGGATCAATGGGTTTTGTGTGCAGGTGGGAGGGCTAATGGGGTTGGAGGTGGGGCAACACATCTCCATACTTTAGTCCCCATCCCCCATCTTCTACATTCCCCATGCACAAAACACCACTAAAGCCCCCCCCCCCCCCACCTTTAAACTTAAAATATAATTCCCCATACACTACTTATCTGAAAAGAAATAAATTGAGTTTTACTTGAGACTTCCTTAAAAGGGATATCAAAAACCTGTTAATAAATTTTTTTTTTTTTAATTCCCAACTGAATTTTTGCCAAAAATTCCATGTTAAAATGAATAGGAAAAATCTTATTGCATTTTCTCCTTAACGACACACGGCTTTGCCAACAATACAAATGTTACACCCTCTCTTCACAAATCCCAATATTTCAATAAACACAAATTACCAATCAAATTAAAACAAGATGACTCCGAATATCTGATGAAGTTTGTATAAATTATGGCTACTGTTTTATTATTAAGCCAACACTGCAACAAAATGTACAAAATGCATCAAATTGCATTAACCTTCAATCAATATTTACAATAATTGACAACAAAAATGCAAATAATTGACCTTTTTGCATGGCTGTCCTGCAAGTATTTGACATGTTCGATTGTATCATGATGTATACTAGTATACCGCTGTTTAACCCTAACCTTCCCAAATCCTCCAAAATCCTCTTTGCTAAAGTGAAGGATTTTGAAGGATTGAGGTTACATACTACATGCTCTTTGCTAAAGTGAAGGGTTTTGGAGGATTGAGGTTATAAGGCATACTTGCCTTTCCATGGTACATGTACATCCATGTTTGTTGTAGTGATTGCAAGGTCAGTGCTTGGGTCAGTGGACACTGTTTATTGCTCCATGCATGCAGGGAGGGTCTCTGGCCATGTACCACAGATTAGAAACACATTGTGTGCATACATGTCATGTGCTTGCTTTACTACTGAAGGATTCTGGAGGATTCAGGTTATGTGTAAGCAAATGAGCATAGGGAGTTGGGAATGATTCAGGTTATGTGTAAGCAAATAGACCTAGGGATTTAGGAAGGATTCAGGTTATGTGTAAGCAAATGAGCATAGGGAGTTAGGAAGGATTCAGGTTATGTGTAAGCAAATGAGCATAGGGATTTAGGAAGGATTCAGGTTATGTGTAAGCAAATGAGCATAGGGAGTTAGGAAGGATTCAGGTTATGTGTAAGCAAATGGGCCTAGGGAGTTAGGAAGGATTCAGGTTATGTGTAAGCAAATGGGCCTAGGGAGTTAGGAAGGATTCAGGTTATGTGTAAGCAAATGGGCCTAGGGAGTTAGGAAGGATTCAGGTTATGTGTAAGCAAATGGGCCTAGGGAGTTAGGAAGGATTCAGGTTATGTGTAAGCAAATGAGCATAGGGATTTAGGAAGGATTCAGGTTATGTGTAAGCAAATGAGCATAGGGATTTAGGAAGGATTCAGGTTATGTGTAAGCAAATGAGCATAGGGAGTTAGGAAGGATTCAGGTTATGTGTAAGCAAATGGGCCTAGGGATTTAGGAAGGATTCAGGTTATGTGTAAGCAAATGAGCATAGGGAGTTAGGAAGGATTCAGGTTATGTGTAAGCAAATGGGCCTAGGGAGTTAGGAAGGATTCAGGTTATGTGTAAGCAAATGGGCCTAGGGAGTTAGGAAGGATTCAGGTTATGTGTAAGCAAATGGGCCTAGGGAGTTAGGGTTAATGTAACTTTAGGTGCAACAAGTTTGTTACTTTCATGTTAATCTTCATGTGATTATTGTCATATAATTATAAAAACTTAAAACTTACAAAGACACCTAAATTATTCAAAGTGGTTCACATTTAGACAAAAATCAATTGAACCCAATACTCACAGACCAAATATATTTTTCATACAGACACAAATTTGATATAATTTGTATTCAATGGTTATTGGACTAAGGAAAGTGTTGTTTCTAAATAAAATCCCTTTATGTGCATTCACATTCAATCAAACAAATTTCTTTAGTACTTTTTAAAGAACAGCAATAGTTTAATGATCGTTCTTACCAACATGTCAAAATAATACAAAATTAATAATTAAAAAAACTTACAGCCCCTGAAAATAACTTTTCTTGTTCTTTCTTTTCCCCTAAGGATTTGTGGATAAAATGTACCATGGTTTAATGCTGTGTGTAATCAATGATCAAAACAATCTTTAACTTTTATTTATTTTCTTGGTTCATTCACATCTGTGTTTTTGCTTTTTTTATCTACAATTTCCTAAATATTATTTTATATCATGGGAACATTCCTTTTAGAAAGGAAAACATACTTAACCCTAACTCCCTAGACAACAAAAGCAGTTGGAGGATTTTGAAGGATTTTTATTGTTCAGTAACAATGCTTAGGGAGTTAGGGTTAACAGATAATTGTCAGAAGCTTTGTTGAACAGTAAATAAGCGCTCAAATGAATTTATGACAGAACCTACCATCAATTAACTTAGGGACATATTTATTATAAAACCATAGTTCTCACAACTATTGTGTGAAATGCTTAATTTTAAAGCATTCTTTTCCTTTCCTCAAGTATAATAACAGTGCTCTAGTGAAAAAGAAAATTGCTGGTAAAATAACAAAAAACAAAAATAAATTACAAGTTTTCACATTTTTAGATGTTACATAACCACAGTATGTATGTGTATAATTATTATGCCATATTCTGAGTTAACTATGATGAAATGTAACATTATTTTTCAAAATGACATATTCAGACAGTGTGCAATAATTATGAAATTGGTGCATTACAAGTTTACTTAAGATTATAAAAGACAACATTTTGATAATAAAAAGCAGTAAAATCAATAACTTATTATGGGATGTTAACAGCAGACATTATTAACTAATATTTTCAATGATTTCAAATGGAATCTTAACATTATAGATAATAAAGGGAAGGTAATTACCAAAATCATCAAATTGACAAATGATTATACTGAAGCTTACAATGGTATAAGTATCAATCATCCTGAGAAATTATTCTGCCTCATGTGGTTTCATCCTAGAGAAAAAAGATAATTGTTGTGTCTAACTTCAAAAAGTCGCTGTTTACATAAAAACATAAAAGACCAATTAAAGTTTGTCTTTTTTCCCTTTAATTTAATGAAAGATGTACCAACATGATCCCACATTTAGTTCAATGAAGTTGATGGAATGTTGTGATTTTGAAAATAAAAAATAAAAATGTGCAATGACTACTACTGAAATATCAAACTAAAACTTGATGTATAAAGTTGGTGATCACATAACTGTAAAAGGTTCTCTTACTTCAGAGAAGGGCTTCAAATTTTCAAAAAATACTAACATCTCCCAACCTAGACAGAACGGTACTTATCGCCATGGAAAGAACACTGCGCTCTGTTGACCATCTGACAATTTACACAACAAAAGGACCAATCGAGTTTTATATGAAGAATCGGACATGACATTTTTTCACAACCTGCGTTCATGCAATTCTGCCTTTTCTGCATGCCCACTTCTCTCAAAAGAGGAATAGTTATTCATAGCAGAAATGCAACCTTCAAAAAACAAGAGCCAAGTATCATACTGCAATAACCAATTACTTTTTTATAGAGGTGTACAACTAATTGTATAGATCTTTATTATGATGTAGCCATCTTTGTCACATTCCCTGTCTGCATGACCATAAGTACTGATTCTCAATACATAAGGGAACCAGTCTATTTTCCTTCAAGCCTCGGTTTGGTCTCATTAGATTTGTGTGCAAAGAAATCAAGATGGCTGCAGTTTGATAAAGGTGTATTCCAGGTAAAGACCAGACCTCTAATGAATCCAACTTGGTCTAATAAATCCAACTCGGTCAAATGAATCCATCTCGGTCAAATGAATCCATCTCGGTCAAATGAATCCAACTTGATCTAAAGGATTCAACTTGGTCAACCTGTTGTGCTCTGTTCCATCCATCCAAATATGGAGTTCTCTCTCTTGAAAACAAGTTTATTTGAAAACAATATATTTATGGCAGTTTAATAGTCTTTAAACTGCCAGTAACTAACAACCAAATCTGTGCATGTACATTTTGTTGGACTTATTCACATAATTTACAATTTATCGTTAGTACATAGTATTAGTTCAATGTTTCCTGAAAGTAATTTTTACATACATATAGGATGTTCTTCCTTCATATAGCACATATGTAAATGCTCATTACCATGATCCACTATTCAATTGTACATGTATGTGCCATTTCAGATAATGCAAGAATTATTCATTATTTTCAAGACTAGTTATAAATGATCATTTCAATAGAAAAAGACAATTATTTACATATAAATATACAGTAATGATGAGATTAATAGATTCTTTGGTTCTTTGCATGTTTAAATTAAGGTTAGAGTCACACGGGACTAACACAATATTAAGGCAAATTACGGTACGAATACACTCATTTTCCCTATTCATAGTTACACATTTGAGTTATAAATTACATTGTACCGTCCCACTGAATACTACATTCGTGTATAAAGGCCTCATTTTCAATTATATATTATATCTTTTTCTGGTTGTCAGTTGACACTAGCAATTGAATGACTGAGCACTCCAGGGCGACTTTTGATAAAAATATTCCCTGTCTTTAATTGCATACATTTTATACTTTAATGAATAACTTCTGCTTAAGATTTGTATTTTAATGAAAAATTGCCTGTGACTAGTAATATCACATTTTAGCAGATCTGAATTATTTGTTATCAATTCCTTCATTATCAATTCATACTGAAAGTGTCAGTTATTTGACATGAACACAAACAAACAAAATGCACAAATTTAAAGCATATATTATTCAATATTTCTTACATTTACCCATTTACTTAAACTGCATCTGTGGTAATTTAAGCACACACAGAACAAACTGTGTCAAAAAAAATTAAGTCCGTCATGCTTGCTCATTTATGCATTTTAATTTGGACATGTTAGTTGTTTAATTGCATGGTTGAATGGCATAGTGTTTTATGCATTAGCACCACTGATCTCTGACTAGATAAGAGGGTCATGCACTTACACTGAAGCCACTGGATGCCATGTTGCCGCTCTCATAAATCACGCATTGTAATGCTTAAAGGGATAATCAGCCTCCCCATGCATGTAGCATATGCATGTAATAATTGTGTGTTTTAGCTTGTATGAGAGTGGTAAAAGTGGCTTCACAAATGTATTAGGCACCAATGTGCCGACTCTCTTTTCCAGTCAGCATAACAGTGCTCAGTGGTTGGAAACGTAGTGCATATATTGTATATCGCATACACCCAATATCCTAATTTATGTCAAACACGCCCAATTCCCAATGTATCACGGGCAATCGTGACTGACCAAAAGAAATTGTCCAATTGTATTTCATTATTCATAGAGATTGATAGGATTTTCATATTCCAAATACTACAGTTACAAAACAGTAGAGGTAGATTATTTTGGGAATCAAAATAAAAATGTGAAATTCCAATGAATGAAAAAAAGTCATCAACTTAAATTTTACCTTAAGACATACATGTATAAGTGCTGTTACATTATACTAAGTTACATTAAGTGCCAAAAAGATGTATACATGTAATACCATTGTATACACCTCAACACATGTATAAAAAATATCTTTTGATGCATCACACTCACAGATACCAATGGCCTCTTTCATTTAATAAAAACCCTGCAAAAAACAGGTAGATATCCGAGGTTACAGTATCTTCAACTGTACTATTATGTTAACAATTGTTGCATTGTCACCAAAAGGCGAGAGAACTCTTAAAGTACTGTTGGTTTATGGTAGTGATTATCATGTTAAAAACTATCTCTTTTTGTATAAAAGGTTGTTCCGAGTTCTGTTTAAAAAAATGGGGGACTTTTGTGACACTAGATGGCAGCACACTTACAATTCTTGAAAGAAATCACAATTGCAATCACTGGCCAATGCCATTCATTGTACAACCAAATTATCACATTCACATCCGACTAATAAAATGGGATGCTAGATATTGAAAAGAAATCTAAGAATATTTGTTTTTTTTAAGTACTGTACATAATTACATTGTATTGCTTTATTTTTGTTTTTTATTTTAAAATGTTCATTTTAGTCATGTATGACCTATTCCATGTGTTTGCAAATAAAACAAAACTTCGCTTCCTATATTTAATTCTTGGGATAAGATAATTGTGATTCTCCCTATGTCTGCCTTTACTTTGAACATTGCTGCTCGGGTCAGAAGCCATAGTTGTGGACAACATACACCCAATTCAGACATTGCCTGACCAGCATATTGCCCAGTTCATACGTAACACAAATGCAAAAAAATAACTTTAATGCCATAATGTTGCTGCATAAATTTGCTCAAGTTGAAATATGTTCAACTTCTGCAAATCCTTCGCACGAATCTCAGTTATTTGACATCACAGTTTGCATTCACATGAAATATAAACCGACCTCAGAGCGACATTATACAAATCCATGCATTGCAAAAGCAAATATATCAGATTTGGTTCTTTCCAGCTCATGAAATACATTTAAGCTAATAGCAATACTGTCCCCATCTTATCTGGCTAAGTTAGCACCTGCCATCTTATCTGACGAAAGGCCACGTTGTTATGCATTACTTTCATAGTATATAACCATCCCTTCTCAGCTGTAGTTCTTAGAGGCACTGACCTATGGCTGTTTGTCACTAACAACCACACCCCAAGAAGACCACGTTAAAAGGTCTTCTATTTCTAGGACAACTTTTTACATGTAAAACAATTCCCGCTTCATCAATTAAAATAATAATAAACGCATGTTGCATTTTGTGTACATGATGCATATTGCATGTTGTTGAATGTATACACAAAATGGAATGCACATACTTGGGTGTTTACCTGTGTTTGTTTTGTTCGGTGGATGTGTGATGTGTAATAGGTGTATGGAGATTGGTTAATTGACCAATCACCGTTTACAAATAAGCCACACCCTAAGACAACCAATATGGAAAGAAGTTTTTTTATGTATTAGTTTTTAGCGCATCACGCATTTCATTATAAATAATGTAGATTGGATACTGTTTGATTCACCCTCCTACAATCAGTGCAATTTTTGAAACAACCCATTCAGGCCACTCCAAGCCATTAGCTGTTGCCAGTGGCCTCCTATGGTTACCATTCTGTGCACTGTCACACCACTGAGATTGCAGGGTAAAGTGGTCTCCCATTGATACATTGCAGGCCATACTAATATGTTCAAACATTTACAGTGTCCTTGGGTGGCACACAGTTGATTTTGTAAGATTACTTGGAAAGGACAGCAGGCTTGTATGTACTAAAGGTTGGTGAAGAACATATTGAAAATTTAGTGGATCAGAGTGGCCTCCACGTGTAGTAGGGTTAATTACATTCACATGATTCTGCCATGATAGGTCACTTGCCCTCAGTCCAGGCTAACAGAAATCCTGCATAGTTGTACTGCTGTATGGAGACGGCTATATTCCCCAGCACTTACCCCATTAACAAGGGACGATACCCTCATTATTAACACTTTGGTAATCCCAACTTGTGGGATTATTTGTTCCCCAGTCAGCTCATCCTTACATTGATTCAGTATATCACTGCTACATGGCTGTGGTGTACGGTATAAATGCTTACCCTCTGCTGGAAGCAGACTGTATCTCTCATGCAATGATTTGTTTGGACATAAATCTCCTTCAGATAACACCACCTATATGCTGTCTGCTGCATGCCAACACCATTACAGTTCATGCTCATATTTGAATGGTTAAGTGTTATGTCTTTTGAGTGATCAGAAGGTTGTGGATGTAGTCTAGTAATCTTCCATCAGTCTGGTCTTTGGGAAACTTCTTTGCCAGTGAGCCCTGAAAAGAGCAAGTTAAAAAATACTTTTATTTTAACTTGTTTTTTATCTGAACCAGGGATCAAAATTAACACAAGTCCGCTAGCCTGAGGCTAGTGGTTTTAGCAGCAGGACTACTAGCTACTGGGGTTTGGGTAATCTGATGGGCTAGTGAAAAAAAATGAAATAAACAATTAAACTCTACTTGTATGCAAGTACAAAATACAGACTCCACGTTTTCACCTTTTTCAGGACTAGTAAAAAATGTGAAGGACAAGTAAAATGTTGACATAACTAGTCCTGTGGGCTACCATCAAATTCATGTTAATTTCAACTCCTGTGAACATTGCTATTTTACTTGGAGAAGTGGAAACAAATGGATCCAAATGATGCATTACTTAAAATAATCATGAGAAGCATGGTTTTACAGTATAAACTATGACAGTGCTGTAGTGTTCATCATGATAATGGTCTGTACAGCGCTGTAGTGTGCATAATGATAATGGTTTGTACAGTGCTGTAGTGAGCATCAGGATAATGGTCTGTACAGTGCTGTAGTGTGCATCATGATAATGGTTTGTACAGTGCTGTAGTGAGCATCAGGATAATGGTCTGTACAGTGTTGTAGTGAGCATCATGATAATGGTCTGTACAGTGTTGTGGTGTGCATCATGATAATGGTCTGTACAGTGCTGTAGTGTGCATCAGGGTAATGGTCTGTACAGTGTTGTAGTGTGCATCATGATAATGGTTTGTACAGTGTTGTAGTGAGCATCATGATAATGGTCTGTACAGTGTTGTGGTGTGCATCATGATAATGGTCTGTACAGTGCTGTAGTGTGCATCAGGGTAATGGTCTGTACAGTGTTGTAGTGTGCATCATGATAATGGTCTGTACAGCGCTGTGGTGTTCATCATGATAATGGTCTGTACAGCACTGTAGTGTGCATCATCATAATGGTCTGTACAGCGCTGTAGTGTGCATCATGATAATGGTCTGTACAGCGCTGTAGTGTGCATAATGATAATGGTCTGTACAGTGCTGTAGTGTGCATCAGGATAATGGTCTGTACAGCGCTGTAGTGTTCATCATCATAATGGTCTGTACAGCGCTGTAGTGTGCATCATCATAATGGTCTGTACAGCGCTGTGGTGTTCATCATGATAATGGTCTGTACAGTGCTGTAGTGTGCATCAGGATAATGGTCTGTACAGTGCTGTAGTGAGCATCAGGATAATGGTCTGTACAGTGTTGTAGTGTGCATCATGATAATGGTCTGTACAGTGTTGTAGTGTTCATCATGATAATGGTCTGTACAGTGCTGTGGTGTGCATCATGATAATGGTCTGTACAGCGCTGTAGTGTGCATCAGGATAATGGTCTGTACAGCACTGTAGTGTGCATCATGATAATGGTCTGTACAGTGTTGTAGTGTGCATCATGATAATGGTCTGTACAGTGCTGTAGTGTTCATCATCATAATGGTCTGTACAGTGCTGTAGTGTTCATCATCATAATGGTCTGTACAGTGCTGTAGTGTGCATCATCATAATGGTCTGTACAGTGCTGTAGTGAGCATCAGGATAATGGTCTGTACAGTGTTGTAGTGTGCATCATGATAATGGTCTGTACAGTGTTGTAGTGTGCATCATGATAATGGTCTGTACAGTGCTGTAGTGTTCATCATCATAATGGTCTGTACAGTGCTGTAGTGTGCATCATCATAATGGTCTGTACAGTGCTGTAGTGAGCATCAGGATAATGGTCTGTACAGTGTTGTAGTGAGCATCAGGATAATGGTCTGTACAGTGCTGTAGTGTGCATCATGATAATGGTCTGTACAGTGTTGTAGTGAGCATCAGGATAATGGTCTGTACAGTGCTGTAGTGTGCATCAGGATAATGGTCTGTACAGCGCTGTAGTGTTCATCATCATAATGGTCTGTACAGCGCTGTAGTGTGCATCATGATAATGGTCTGTACAGCGCTGTAGTGTGCATCATGATAATGGTCTGTACAGTGCTGTAGTGTGCATCATGATAATGGTCTGTACAGTGCTGTAGTGAGCATCAGGATAATGGTCTGTACAGTGCTGTAGTGTGCATAATGATAATGGTCTGTACAGTGCTGTAGTGTGCATCATGATAATGGTTTGTACAGTGTTGTAGTGTTCATCATCATAATGGTCTGTACAGCGCCGTGGTGTGCATCAGGATAATGGTAGGGGGGTATTATTTCACTTTTTTTGACTTTTATATTCTGCCCCCTCAAACATGTACAGGCCTATTAGAAACAAGAATAAATCATTAAAATAAAAATTTGATATTTCTAACCCCCTGTACATGCCCCCTGAAAGTTTTGCTTGAAGGGCGCCCTCTGTTGTCAGTTTAACTTAAAGGTTCCCTGACTCCATATGCACTGTAGAGACATACATAATGGTGGTTACCAGACTGTGTATGTGATTATGTACCACACATATAATCTAGAATGGTTACTAATCAGCTGTTCGTTGTTTGTTGACATGGTTGATGGGTTTTAACTCAATTAAGACAATTATATATTTAGGTTAATAAATGTATATACATCATATCATCTAAAAGGATTGTTTGCTGGCAAAGTTAGGCAGTGACAGAAGTTATTATCTGTGACCTTAGTTGGGTAAGTTTGTTTTTTATAATAATATTAATAATATTATTCACTATGCACCCACAAGTATTACTGCAAGAAATTTCCATGGGAGTTAACTTGGGAACATTGTATTTGACATGTCTGGGACTTGTTATCATCTTAAACATGAAATATTAACCCACTGGTTACTGTCATAGAAATAGTATGGTTTGTACAATCACGATGATATAATAGTAATAGTAAGTGAAAGAGAATACAAAGTTGGTAGTTCCCAAATAAATTTAAGGTTTACAACTGTGTAACCCCTGAACCTTTGAAGTTGAATCCTAGCTTAAAATAAAATAGTGGGATATGGGATTTATTATTTGAATGTTTTAAGGGATGGTGTGTGGCTGATATTTAAGCACATTTAAAAACATTTTTTTACAATATTATCTTTCACTTTCTATAAATAAATTGTGTAATAATACATTTGACTTGTTATTTCACACATAATTAATTATAAATGTATTTCAATTTTTTAAAGGTAATAGCTACAGCTACATCTAGTGATCAGGACTCCTCCACCGAGCTACTTAAGCCCCTCCTGCACCAGCATTCCACATTCTCATTGAAGATGATCAAAGCATACAGATTGAAATGTTGAGTTAACCAAAGGTTCTTCTCAGAACCCTTACTACTCAAAAGAGATTATTTCAATATCATCAGTCATCACAAATCTTACTATATCTAAAGATGATGCTTCACATCTACATACTAGCAGAACTTGTTCAAGAGCATTAGATCTACTGTATCATTCACAGAAATACATTTTGGCATTATACAATCCAAAATCCCTGCTAAGCCATGAAATATGTTGTTAATGTTAGTTAGATGTATAAATATATTTTTATACTATTTTATAAATAGAGAATTGGCTGTTGCAAACTGCTTACCAACCTAAAGGACGCGTAGTATATAAATGCAAAATAATAGTTACTGGCCTTACATCTCAAACCTAGCGGGTTCTTTCTCTGAGAAAGAACTTGCTAGGTTCAAAACATAACTGAGGCCAATAACTGAGGCCATTAATTTTATTAATTAATTCTTTTCTAGAAGAATGTTAAAAGCAAATATAAATTTTATATTATTCCAGGATAAAATAAGTTTGATACAATAATGAAAATCAGTTGCAATCCATATAAACCCACGGGAACACTTATATTCATATAAATGTTACTTTTTAATCAGATTTTTTGTTTCATAAGGCAATTGAAAGGTTGTCATGGAATAGTATGCTAAAATTTCAACAGGTAAACATGAGAAAGTACTTTAAATTAATTGCTGAAGTGATGTTCTCTTCATTGCTTCCCTATCACTGTGTTTCAAACAAAATAGACGGGTGCCCCAACGACGGTATACAGGTAATCTGCACAAGAAGTCAGGATGCCATGCTGTTTCACAAAAACAAATCTTCAGGGGGCATGTACAGGGGGGTTAACGCTCTCAAATGATTTTTTGAGTATTTTTTCCTTGTTTCTTATAGGTTGGTACATATTTTGAGGGGGGCATCTAAAAAAAATTGAGTTAATACCCCCCCCTAATAATGGTCTGTACAGTGCTGTAGTGAGCATCAGGATAATGGTCTGTACAGCGCCGTAGTGTTCATCATCATAATGGTCTGTACAGCGCTGTAGTGTGCATCAGGATAATGGTCTGTACAGTGTTGTAGTGTGCATCATGATAATGGTCTGTACAACACTGTAGTGTGCATCAGGATAATGGTCTGTACAGCGCTGTGGTGAGCATCATGATAATGGTCTGTACAGTGCTGTGGTGTGCATCAGGATAATGGTCTGTACAGCGCTGTGGTGAGCATCATGATAATGGTCTGTACAGTGCTGTAGTGTGCATCATGATAATGGTCTGTACAGTGCTGTAGTGTGCATCATGATAATGGTCTGTACAGTGCTGTAGTGTGCATCATCATAATGGTCTGTACAGCGCTGTAGTGTTCATCATCATAATGGTCTGTACAGCACTGTAGAGTGCATCATCATAATGGTCTGTACAGTGCTGTAGTGTGCATCATGATAATGGTCTGTAGTGTGCATCATGATAATGGTCTGTACAGTGCTGTAGTGTGCATCATGATAATGGTCTGTACAGTGCTGTAGTGTTCATCATGATAATGGTCTGTACAGTGTTGTAGTGTTCATCATGATAATGGTCTGTACAGTGCTGTAGTGTGCATCATGATAATGGTCTGTACAGCGCTGTAGTGTTCATCATCATAATGGTCTGTACAGCGCTGTAGTGTGCATCATGATAATGGTCTGTACAGTGCTGTAGTGTGCATCATGATAATGGTCTGTACAGTGCTGTAGTGTGCATCATGATAATGGTCTGTACAGCGCTGTAGTGTTCATCATCATAATGGTCTGTACAGCACTGTAGTGTGCATCATCATAATGGTCTGTACAGTGCTGTAGTGTGCATCATGATAATGGTCTGTACAGTGCTGTAGTGTGCATCATGATAATGGTCTCTACATCGCTGTAATTTGCATCATGATAATGGTCTGTACAGTGCTTTAGTGTGCATCATAATAATAATAATAATAATGTGGACTTATATAGCGCACGTATCCACCAAACTGGTTGCTCAAGGTGCATTGTATTATTACCCCTGCTTATCAGGCTCATAAATCATTCCTGAAACTATCTCAGCTCCCTGGGGAGTATACAACTCAATTGCTGCCATTTCAGCGCATATAGGGCTAATCAAACACAATAACCAACTTTGCCCTCACAGGTATCCATTTACCCCTGGGTGGAGAGAAGCAATTATGGTAAAGTGTCTTGCTCAAGGACACAAGCACCATGGTCACGACTCTTGTTTAACGGGCACCATGCACTTTATGTGTGTGCCTGTGTTATACAATCTCTGCTGAGCCATACATGTTTAGCGTGTTGGCCTGCGTCAAGTTTAAGATTGCATCTTGTTTTAGGAACAAGCTTCCATGTCACACGCCTAATCCTATTATACCATACTGCACACCAATCAAGGTAGCAAAACTTGTTGTGCCCGTGTGCGTTGTATGGACTGGGTTATATACATGTAGCAGGACTGGGTTACAGCAGGATTGCACACTTCAAATAGGTAATAGCCTAGTATTATATAATCATATGTCGCCTGTCACCACAAAACCCGGACAAAGTTGGAAAATTTTATTTTAAGTTTTTGGTATTTTCATATTCTCCAGTTCATAAGCTTTTGAATGATTATAAACTTGTAGGGGTAACCCTTTCCTGTAATCCCCTCAGAAGGGGATTAAGCCCCCCCAACATGCCCAATCAATAACAAGTCAATCAGAGAAAAGAAGGCTTTTGTACAGGAAGTCCACGCTTCTTGTTCACAAACATCGCTCCGAAAATAGGGTAAAAAAGTATTTTACCTTAACAGATTTAATTTATTTTTTAGAGTAAAATGATAGATGAATACGTAAAGCATACGGTCATCCCAAAATCCAAAAATGGACGATTCCACCCTGAAATGACTTTGCACGCTGTTTACTCGAAATGGATCGGTGTGACTTTGTCCGGGTTTCGTGGTGACAGGTCACATATTTCAAATCATGCTAATAAGTTTACCTTGAGTTTATCTAGGAATGTATCAGCTTTATACCAGGTATCTGAGAATTGCACCATATCAGGACTATCCTTGTAAAAGTCCACCAGATATTTCTGTGGGTAAGAAACCGAATGAACACGTCAGAGTTTTGGTCTAGTTTACCAATCAAAAGGCCATTTTTAAACAGAACTTGATATCCGATCTTTGTAAACCTAATTTGCATGTTGATAGCGTTGTACACATCTTACAAATTTGTCAAATGTTGCAGGCAAAATGGTTCCACAATGTTCATCTTTACGCTGTTTTTCAATAACAATAAAAATAATGTGTACTTATTTAGTGCACGTATCCACCAAACTGGTGCTCAAGGTGTCTTTATTATTACCCCTGCTCATCAGACTCATAAATCATTCCTGAAACCATCTCAGTTGCCTGGGGAGTATGCAGCTCAATTGCAGCCGTTTCAACCCACATAAGGATAAAAAACACATTGACCAATTTTGCCCTCACAGGTACCCATTTATTCCTAGGAGGAGAGAAGCAAGTATGGTAAAGTGTCTTATTCAAGGACACAAACACCATGGTCGCGGTCAGCATAGTGAATGTCAGATTTCAAGCCCATTTGATTGAATCAAACCCATATGAGCAACTGTAGCCACTGAGTGGGTTTTTTGCAATAGCAATGAGCAATCTCTAATGATACTTATGCAGGTTTATTGGATTTTACAGCCCAAAATGATACAATCAGTGTATGTTTTTATGTTGAAGGTTCTACTTACTGTAGACATTGTATATATAGTATGTGCTCATTGGCATTGTACTGTCACAGACGATAACTGTCCACTACTAATTGTGCTGTATTAGTGAAACCAGGAGCTTGGGATATTTTGGGGAAAAAAAATAAAAACAGGTATGAAATGGTCTAAAGGAAATATATTCTGGATGCAAGTTACGCTGAAATTTATTATCAGAACCCAGCTAGGAATTGAAGGGAAAGGAACTTGTCGGAGGAAAAGAAAGAGATCTATTCAAGGGGAATTCCCACACCATCAAGAGGAGACTGACAACCAATCCACTGAATGGTCATGGTGGTATTTGAACCAGGGACACCACAGATGAAAGAATAGTACCACTATGCTCAACCAGGTACTTCCTCTGGATAATTAACTAACTCACCATTTCTAACAATGTCTCCTGGGTTAGGAATATATCTGACTGCCAGTTGAAATTCATCGTCATAGGCATGCCTCTACAACTACGTCCACGGTCCTGGAGAAAAAAGGGACAATATTACATAGTCAAATGAAGCTCTTGTATGATGACAAATCGTTTGGTAAGTGTGACGTCATTTCAACATAAGCCAAAATTTCCAAAAGAATTATGCTAACATACAAAAATGCACACACTGCCCACATTTTCATTTATAGAATTGCAGAAGAAATCGTAAAGTGTTAAAGATTGTGATTTATGATTTCCAAATATTGGACTCTTACTAATGGCTACCATTACAGAGACAACCGTATTGAAATAGCAAAACTTGCTTGGGGTTTAAGGCCTGCCCAATGGCCCTGGAAGCTTTAGGAATTTAAATGCTTTGTGATGTTATATGGGGCATAAAATCATGACGAATTATAGGGGGTCCTAATCTTTTTAATGTGTACAGAGAATTAATGGAAAAATATGACATAATTTTGTTACAAGTAAGGAAAATATTGGGAGATGATTCTCTAAAATTATTAGAGGGTGTTTACCCCCAATCCCCCACCCAAAAAAAAAAATTAATAAAATAAAATAAAAAAATAAATAAAAAAAAGATTCAAACCCCTGGTTTGAGCTGTGCAAGAGACTTAAACACATCCTATTCAGGTCCCATTCTGATAGCTCTCAAGTTATTAGTCATATTATACAAATATAACATGGTTTGAGGGTGGACAGTCGATATTAGCTCCCCGAGGTATTGGAAGTTCGCCTCGGGAACTAGTTTGTCAACTTCCAATACCGAGGGGAGCTAATATCGACTGTCCACCCGAAATAAACCATGTTATATTTGTTTTACTATACCTCATACATATTCAGTTGCCATTACAATAATAAGGAGCATTGAGCTCGGGAAAACGCGAATTGACATTTACGTGTGCCGCCATCTTTTCATGTGTATGTAGCTAGGGCGATGTTCACGCGTGCGTACTACACCCGTGCGACTGTTCCCCGATTGCTTCGTAAAGCGCATGCGTAGTAGACTGACGCATATGCGACAGTCTACTACGCATGCGTATTTACCCTGTGCGTGAATACTCGCGGGCACGTGATGGTGAATGGACCAGTGAGAATTCGGCTCTCGATCATGAATATGTATGAGGTATAGTAAACATACATAGGTCCTTGTGCACTTACCTCTATTTGTGGCATCACCCAAAATGCTTTAAGATTAGATTCTTTAATTGGTTTGTGGAGGTTAAATGGTGCTGTGGATAAAACAAAAGGACATAATTATGAAAGATAATAGCAAAACACCAAATGATACATTTACAATGGCATGGCATGTAGCCATGAATTAACTAAGGTCAGAACACATCTGATGCCAAGTATACCTTTGGAATTCTCTAAAAACATAACTGATTACAGGTTCACCTTAAATTTACTTTGTGTAAAGTTTAAGGTAACAGACATCCCTTGAAATCTTTCGGTCTACATTCTTCTCTTTTTCAACGTGATAAATATCAGATTTTTTTCTCATTTCATTGAATCCAACCTGTATGAGCAAACGTAGCCACAAAGTGGGTGACGGCAACTGTCAGCAACTGTCAGCAACTGTCAGCAACTGACAGCAACTGTCAATCTCTGACGTTACTTAAGTAGGTTTGCTGGCTTTTGCAGTCCAAAACGATACAATCAGATCCTGTTTGTGTACGTTTCGTTTGACATACTTTTATGTATGGACATATTTACGTGTAGTTTGTGCGTATTGCATTAGATTGCATTGTCATTAACTTGAACTATATGCTACAAATTATGCTGTATTTGGCTTTGATTGTGTTCATGGTCAGGTCAATGTATTTCGGGGAAAAACTGTAAGAAACGGTCTAGAGTACACAATTTGTGTGGACCCATGATGTTCATTACAGCAGCATTGCACTGCATGCAGGTTATTTGCCATGTAATGTGCATCATTGGAGAAGTTTACTGCGTAAATAAATTATGTATGCTTAACCCTCCTATGGTTTGACGTTTCAAAACCTTTCAAAATCTGCTTACGGGCCAAAATGGCTATAAATTATTATGAACCCTTTAAAACCCTCCAGAATTTGTTGCTACTGAACAACCACACCTTTCAATACCCTTTGAAAGGTATTGAAACATTTCAACACCAGTTTGTTCAGAGAGTTGTTACACCTTTCGAAACCTTTCATAGGTCCCTTTTGTCAGACAGTTTTCTCACCTTTCAAAACCCTTCAGTACAGCAAACTTGAAAGGTTTTGAAAGGTCTGACAATTCTATGGTAAACTGCACTGTATATAGGAGGGTTAATGCAGCATAAAACCAAATCAAGATTGCCTGTAAAGATATTGTCCATCAAACCTATCTATATGCAATTTCAGTCTCTATCATCTACAGGGTTCTCAGTGATATGAGACAGACAAATAGACAAGAAAAGACAAAAAGACGGGCAAAGAACAAATGGACTAAAATGTATATATGTTTATCACTCACCACATATAAAAGCTAAACATGGCTGGTACACAGTACCCTCTCCCTTCATCTGTAGCTGGTAATCCATCTGTGTTTGTATATCTTTCAATGATGGTTGTGCAGGGTAGCATGGATGACTGTGATACCAGCCAACAAGCTGAAGACCACGTAATGCTATAGCTTGTCGAATCTTTCAATACAATCCAAATTGGTAATTTGTCATAAATACAGATTTGTTATTAGTCAGAGTTATATTTCCACAACAATCTTAAAGACGGTATACACTTGTGGTAGAATGTCTGTAAATGCATTTATACAGTAAATTTGTCATTGTTAGGCAAAAAAAACCTATATTACAGCAGCTTCATAGATAAATATTCCATTTTAAATTTTGAAGAGTCTCATTTAATGTTGGTTGCATCAGGTGCATTATACCAACCCACAATAAACCTTTTGAAGTGAAGTTATCAGAGCCTAAACTGTCAAGTAAACATACCTCTTCTTCAACTGTGGATGCTTTCTTCTCGTCTCCTAGTCGACATCTACATGGAAAAGCTTGTAGCACTGACATATCTGTTGAGGTCAACAAAGATTACTCATTGTTTCTTACCATTTCTCAATTATATTTGGAAAATGTCATCATAGTTGGGGTTACTATTAGCTCTTGTGCGTCCAGAGTCCTCAATATCCCATTCTTGTATGCAATGTTACTTCTGTACACAGAATACTCTGTGGCTGGACAGTAGTTATCCCAACACTCCATTGGTCTACAATGAATTTGAACTAATTCATGTTGTGCTTACAATGGTACATGTAGCTGTGGGCCACAATGTGCTGCAGCCGATTACAGTGTCTGGTAAATGGTCTAGCACTGCCCTGGGCAGTAGCCAGATTTGTAACTACCCAAAGTGTTGATTTAGCACACCAAGTTTAAAATGCATCAAGCTTGAAAGTGACCCATTGTAGAAGGGTCTCAATACACCTCAACAGACCACGGGACGTAGATATATGGAGTATCAAATGTCCTGCCAAAATACCTTTCTTTTAGAAGAGTTGAGCCAAATGTGTTTCTTTTAACAATGGTGACCCGCTCTGGCAAAACTTTAAAAAATCACGGCATTTACCATAATGCGTAACAGCCATGAAAAGGTCAAAAACTGACCCCAGGGACCAGTTTGAGGGACCAGTTTTCATGTCACCATATACAGCATTTTCTCTAGATTTTAATGGAAAAAGAAACATCTTGAAATGTTGTTGGGAACATCGTTAATTTTCACGATTAATTTGGGAGGTCACTTTTGAAAATTGGGTCCAAGTTCAGGGTTTTGCCAGAGCCAGTCACAATGAATGACAAATTAGGGTCAGTTGGTGGGTCAGTATTTATTGTTTCTTTTGCTCTAATGTTGCATTGCTCATGATGTTTGTTTAATGCCTTAGATTTGTCACATTGTAACTGATTTATATTCTTAAAGTTTGCCAAGATGGTGCCACCCATGGAATCCAAAATAAAATGGCAGATAACACTATCATACATTTGTTTGCCCTATTCAACAAACAATTCTCATATCTACTGACTGGTGAATAAAATTGGAGGTTGAACTGAGCAAGAAAACGAGAGGGAAACAATGTCTTATCTTGAAATTCTTCCAAAGTAGGCTTTGTAATACTCACGTTGGGTATTTGGATCCCACTTTCCTGCTAGGTAACCGATGACTTCACTGGTTGTCAGATGGCAATGGAAATCCTACAGAAAAAAATAATAAACATGGGCTTAGGGTACCAGCTCAACAATGCCTTGATTGAGAAGAAACTCTCTACTACCAAAGACTGTCACACATGAAGTTGCAAAATTAAGAGTTACCCAGTTCCCTGGGGCAACCCAAAAATTAACCTTGTGTCTCCAGGCCGAGATCCATAGAATCTTAAATAGCAATCTGTTTGACTACGACAGAATAGGAAAATTGATAATAAAGGAATACACGTTTGTTACACTGTCATTACCGCATGATAAAGACCAAGTGATTGTGGCCACAGGTGAATAAAGACAGAGCTAAATGCGAAAGACCAAGCACCAAACTTTTATTTCCATTAATAATTGCCCCAAAAAAGAGCTTGAACGAAACTTGACAAATTCACTTTAGAGATAAGATAGATGACATTCCAACTCATCATGCGAGTCCTTGTGACGGGAATACAAACTGCATAGATACACACATACTTATTGGTCGGTCTTTATCGATGTTACTGCAAAGACCACCGGTATTTACCAACTATTCATAAATGCCTAAGACAGTTCATTATTTAACAATTCTTCCGATCAGACAATCTGATCGGAGGAAATGTGATCAAGCTGGGGTGCATTAACCCTCACCTTCCCAAATCCTCCAAAATCCTCTTTGCCAAAGTGAAGTATTTTGAAGTATTGAGGTTACATGCCACATGCTCTTTGCGAAAGTGAAGGATTTTGGAGGATTGAGGTTATTAGGCATACTTGCCTTTCCATGGTACATGTACATCCATGTTTGTTGTAGTGATTGCAAGGTCAGTACTTGGGTCAGTGGACACTGTTTATTGCTCCATGCATGCAGGGAGGGTCCTTGGCCATGTACATGTATCACAGATTAGAAACACATGTGTGCATACATGTCATGTGCTTGCTTTACTGCTGAAGGATTTTTGAGGATTCAGGTTATATGTAAGCAAATGGGCCTAGGGAGTTAGGGTTAACAGCTAATACAGACCAGCTTAGTGATAATAAATGACCAGCAAGTATTCCCATTGACCACCAGTTGATATTAGGCACTCAACGCTTGGCTTGAACCAATCAGAGTGTAAAAGTCATGCAGTCTCACGAGCTAAGTTGGAATTTCATCCTTCCTCAAAATATGGATTTGGTGTAAATTTTTTCCTGGATGGGCATTTATGAATGGGAATAAAAGATTGATGTTTAGTCTTTTTTCAGCATGATAAAGACCATGCGACTAACTTTTATTGCCATGATCACGTTTTGAGTACTGTTGGAAACTGGTACTTTAACCTCTTCAAATGGGACAAAATTACTACCTGCGAAGAAGTACAGGCCATAAGTGCTGAATATGAAAGATCAACGAAAATGCATAGTGCATTTTGAAGATAAGGGCATGTTTCCAAAAGTGCACTGGAGGATTTTGAAGGATTCAGGAAGGTTCCTAGCCAGAATATCTAAGGGGTTAGGGTTAATGGAGTGTCTTGTCCTAGCACTAGTGCACCGGACTCAGAATGTGTGTTCAAATCCCAGTGTGGCTGGTTGTGGCATTATGTGTCCTTGAGCAAGACATTTATATTGCTTTGTCCTTCGGATGGGATGTTATGCGTTAGATCCTGTGTACTAGGTTATTAAAGTAATGCATGTAAAAGTACCCAGAACTCTTATCAAGGAAGAGTAGGGATTTACTACAGTGTTTCTGGTTCACATAGCAAACACCCTTGTTTACAGGTTTCATCAGGCTTTTAAGCTACAGTGCTTAAGTGTACTTTTGAGGAATCCTTGTTTCATTACCGGAAATAAACAATAATAATAATAATAATAATAATGATTAGAAAGTTAAGGAACTCACCATAACTAGAAGGCAATTTGTAGTTGCTGAGACAGTGAATGGCTGCATTCTACCAACAGAACTGAAGGGAAGACACTCAACTAACGTATTTGGACTCCTGACACAGGAAAGAAACATTACATTCAGTAAGACTTATAATGATGCCGATTCAGAATTCCTAAAACTAAAGCTCGCTCCAAAATTGTCATTTTAATAACTTCTGGAATGCATGTAAAAAGCAGACACTGAATATGTATGCTGGCTTGATTTTTTTTAACAAAGTATAATATGAATAAAATGTTTCCCTAAATCACCTAGTTTGAGATCATTTTTTGCTCAATGAATGTACAGGGCAAAGGCTTGGGGGTTGGAAGGGGTTCATGAGGTTCCAAAGCAAGTTCGGCTTGTCATAGTATTATCCATCCATGTACATGGGTCTCGTTTGGATGCCCTATTTGGTAAATTTGCACCCGGTTTTATTTGTTCTACATGTGTAACACTTTTGTTAGAGTCATTTGAATAATGTCTGGTTCACTGACTCAAGTCAGTGCCAAGTGCACTTCCCAGACTATACACATTGTTGCTATACCATGTGATTTGGGGCAAGCAATACCTATACACAGTTTACAATGAATGTGAGTGACACAAAGGTACCAGACTTTACTGAGCTGAAGGTTACTATACAAGAGCCTGCCCTGTATTATGTGATACAGTAACAGTGTGTTTTAGTCTCTGAAGTTCAGATTTAACTGCACATTCCAATAACTTGAGTCGGTGCACAAGACATTATTCAAAATGGAACTCGCACAAGGCTTATTGGACACTCTTTTTTCCCCCCCAAAGAGTTACCAACTTGGACACCTTTTTTTTTCAAATCCTGGCTTATACATTTCTGCTTGTCATTATAATCATAAAGGAATTACACAAAATGTATGGACATTTCTATCTAGCAATTTTGAGTTTGACATTCTCAAAGTAAATTCCACCTCCTCAGAAAAGATCTCCTTTCTGTTTTCCAACCAGCCAACACACCTTTATTTAACTCCCGAAGACTTAAGTCTTACTTAACACAATCAATAATCCCTAATCCCTAAATCCCCCCAACCACAAGTGTATTATGTGTGGCAGAGAAATCAAAAGCTTATTCAATATTCCACTGCCACATGCTAATAGGTTTCCCCCATACTAAAATAAAATAGAGAAACAGCAGGACATTCCTATCAGAATAACAAGATATGCTTTAAGAGTTCCCACTGAAGCAAATGACCCATCAACGCCACAACCATTTGAAAAACAGGCAGGAAATGAATTCATTAAAAAATTTTGCATAGCAAAATGTTTAGACAGAAATATTTGTGTGTATGTCATACTTATTTTGAGCAATTTGTAGCAATTTGTTATGTAAACATGTTCACTGGAAAGTCTTATAAAACATGTATAAAAAAGACAACTAGCTTGTATGAAATAATGTCATCAATTTCTGTGTATATTTACAAGCAGCGACAGTGATCACTCAACGAATCTGAACGCCAATATGGGATCTTGATTGACAGCTATGGATTGGCTAATTTTACTAACCACACACAAAATTTATTCTGCAATCAAATAGTGTAACAAAGTCATTCAGTTTTGGGCTCAGAAAGCAAAACCACATCTAACTTAGTGTTGGAATAAAAGTTGTCAACTTCTGAAAGCAATAAGCAAATATTTACCTTTCCAAGTCCCCTGTTGTAACATCTGAAAATTTGACCACTTTCCTTTGTTTTAATTCCTGTTTCTTGAAAGAATGTGCAAAACCTGTAAGTAAAACATAGAGAATTTAAATTTACTGATTTATTAAAGCCTATTAATGCCTTTACTTCAAGGTGACTAGGTTTCAGCAATTTCTGGTTAGAATCGATTCCTATTGAGAATCAGAACAGCAATTGAACTTTTTTGAAAAATCGAGTACATAAAATATATGATTCTAATTTCTAAAGAACAGATTCTTATCATTAACACTGACACCCTGCTCAATGCATGCAACAATGTCCATCAATCGTCAAAGAGTGAAGCCTACTGAGTGCAGCATGATCCGTCAGATTTTACCAGTTGTTGCATTCTGTTGCGTTCAGCATGGTTAGGGTTAAATCTCTAATTTGGAAATATAAAAGTAAGCAGTCAAGACTTTTGTTGGACTTGAAATTCTTGCCAGAGCATATATAAAAAGACAGTGCCGTCCTACACTTCCATAAATTATGAGTTTTGCAATGGCCCTTTTGTGCACGAAGTTTTGAATTGATTCTGAATGGAATCAGACTTCCTTGGTGAAGTCATACCCAACATCAATATTTAAGTTTAGAAATCAACATAAGAAATGTTCTTACATTTCTGAAAATGAGAATTATTTTAAAGATGTGGACATTGCTCTTAAAAAAAGTAATTACATATACTTTCAAATAAGCTATTTCACAAAGTAACCGACCATAGCATTGCTAGAATAAGTGAATAATGAATTTATAATGTAATATGATAAATTCATTGTGAGTCAAATAACTGATCATTAAATAATGCTTCAGTCAATTAAGTATACTAATTAAAACACTCATTTCCAATTAAATAATGAAATACAAAGACCAAACATCTTTTCACCAATTTGGTGAAACAATTTTTTGTTCTCACCTTCTTTTTGTATGCTTCCACCACTTTCACTCAATTTCCTGCAGAAAACAAGGCATAAACATTGGTTCAAATAGTTGTTAATCAAAACAGTAGTTAATGGCATTAAGTTTAAAAACCTGACAGGTTCTTTATCAAAGGCAAAATGGTTGTTAATCAAATTTGACTACGGACAAATCCGTACATAAAAACAAAAAATTGAATACCCAAAAGGAATACAATGAAATATACATGTGCCAATGTTAACCTTTACAGAGAAGGTACTGTATAACATTGGTAATGGTAATGTTGGCACACCTGGTTCTATAATACTACCTTTGATTGAAGATGTCAGCAACAAACCTACATGTATGATTACTTCAGCTTATTACATTGTATTGGTTACAAGATAATAGTACTAAAAATGCATTCAGATTTTGTGTATTCACTCTTCAAACTTATTGGTGATAACTTTTTTTCTCAAAAATGACAAATCCTCACACAAAATTATATCCAGGGAAGATTGATACCATCAAGAGATTTATACTAACTTTGTTTTATATTAAAATTAACCATTTAGTTATTTTTGAATTATTACACCTTACTCTTAAATCCAAAGCATTGTCTTCAAGTTATGCAATACAAGGTTGATTGTGTTTCTTACATGTCCTTGGTGCAGCTAATAATGCTGAATGCAGAGAATCCGATTACTTACTAATTATCAACCTTCTAACATTAAGAAGATGGTACTACCAGTATATTTAACTTTCTATCCTTCAATGGACAAATTATTCACTCGGTCAAGTTTTTATATCAATGAATGGAAACTATAATATTCTCCTTTATTTATAACGATAATGTTGTAAGGTGTGAAAACCCATCTAAGATCATACTGACATGCCCTTCTAACTTACGTATAGGCCTGTGATGGGTACCCGGTTCGTGGGTACCTGGCAGTCATGTTCAATACCTGGTTCCTTAACTCTAGGTTCAGGAATCCGAAAGCCACTTTTTAAAATCTGATGTAACATTTCAGAAACCAAATGCCAGCCTTAGTTAAACACCAATCTTCCATGTTTATAATTAGGTTTCAGGTACACGTACTTTGTTTTATTTAATAAAATTCATAACATGCCTCTGAGAAAGAACCCGCTAAGGCCAGTAACTACTATTTTGCATTTATACTACAGGTCCTTTAGGTTGGTAAGCAGTTTGCAACAGATAATTCTCTATTTAACAATAATAAACTATCAATTCTGTTCTTTTTATAATTTTCTTTTTGTGTTATTATTTTTGTACTGAACATAATGGTAATGAACAAATGGAAATGAAAGTCAATGGCTTGTGTTGCGTTAGGCCTATGCAGTGTGTGAGGAATTATCACGCATGGTGACATGGTGACAAATCCTGTTTTGTCCACCATTTTGTATGGGTACCTGGGAACTACACCATTATGGCGGCCAGGTACCCAGTTCCAAAATTACCTGTGGATGCACAGCCATATTTATGCATTTAATGCTTGATTGTTATGGTTAGTAATGTTGAAGGTGTCATTGTCAATTGGGGCCAATTACTATCCTCATTGGGATAATAGAGTTTCAATCAGGATAAGAAAATATCCCAATTAGGATAGTATAATTGACATCAATGACAACACCTTCTGCGTTGCAAGACTATATAGGATTCAGACCTTTTCTGGCTTTTAGTAAGTTCAGATGTTGGAGCGTTGGGTCTTTCTGTTGGACTGCCATTTATGTCTAGTTCCCCATCCTGTTCATTGTCCTCATGTTCACCTGTGTGACCGTTGCTGAATCCATTCTCACCTTCTTTTAAATCAGTCTGTAAGGTTTCAGTCAAATAAAACAAACACTTTAAAATACTTTTATTTGCTATTTATTATCATTTTCTTCAAGGAATTTTAAACTGTTTCCTGCTTGTCTGCCAACCTATTTTTCTAGTCTTTAACCTAACCTTCCCAAATCCTCCAAAATCCTCTTTGCCAAAGTGAAGGATTTTGAAGGATTGAGGTTACATGCTACATGCTCTTAGCTAAAGTAAAGGATTTTGGAGGATTGAGGTTATTAGGCATACTTGCCTTTCCATGGTATATGTACATCCATGTTTGTTGTAGTGATTGCAAGGTCAGTGCTTGGGTCAGTGGACACTGTTTATTGCTCCATGCATGCAGGGAGGGTCCCTGGCCATGTACATGTATCACAGATTAGAAACACATGTGTGCATACATGTCATGTGCTTGCTTTACTACTGAAGAATTTTGGAGGATTCAGGTTATGTGTAAGCAAATGGGCCTAGGGAGTTAGGAAGGATTCAGGTTATGTGTAAGCAAATGGGCCTAGGGAGTTAGGAAGGATTCAGGTTATGTGTAAGCAAATGGGCCTAGGGAGTTAGGAAGGATTCAGGCTATGTGTAAGCAAATGGGCCTAGGGAGTTAGGAAGGATTCAGGTGGGCCTAGGGAGTTGGGAAGGATTCAGGCTATGTGTAAGCAAATGGGCCTAGGAGTTAGGGAAGGTTTCAGGCTATGTGTAAGCAAATGGGCCTAGGGAGTTAGGAAGGATTCAGGCTATGTAAGCAAATGGGCCTAGGGAGTTAGGAAGGATTCAGGCTATGTGTAAGCAAATGGGCCTAGGGAGTTAGGGAAGGATTCAGGCTATGTAAGCAAATGGGCCTAGGGAGTTAGGAAGGATTCAGGCTATGTGTAAGCAAATGGGCCTAGGGAGTTAGGAAGGATTCAGGCTATGTGTAAGCAAATGGGCCTAGGGAGTTAGGAAGGATTCAGGCTATGTGTAAGCAAATGGGCCTAGGGAGTTAGGAAGGATTCAGGCTATGTGTAAGCAAATGGGCCTAGGGAGTTAGGAAGGATTCAGGCTATGTGTAAGCAAATGGGCCTAGGGAGTTAGGAAGGATTCAGGTTATGTGTAAGCAAATGGGCCTAGGGAGTTAGGAAGGATTCAGGTTATGTGTAAGCAAATGGGCCTAGGGAGTTAGGAAGGATTCAGGTTATGTGTAAGCAAATGGGCCTAGGGAGTTAGGAAGGATTCAGGTTATGTGTAAGCAAATGGGCCTAGGGAGTTAGGAAGGATTCAGGTTTATGTGTAAGCAAATGGGCCTAGGGAGTTAGGAAGGATTCAGGTTATGTGTAAGCAAATGGGCCTAGGGAGTTAGGAAGGATTCAGGTTATGTGTAAGCAAATGGGCCTAGGGAGTTAGGAAGGATTCAGGTTATGTGTAAGCAAATGGGCCTAGGGAGTTAGGAAGGATTCAGGTTATGTGTAAGCAAATGGGCCTAGGGAGTTAGGAAGGATTCAGGTTATGTGTAAGCAAATGGGCCTTGGAGTTAGGAAGGATTCAGGTTATGTGTAAGCAAATGGGCCTAGGGAGTTAGGAAGGATTCAGGTTATGTGTAAGCAAATGGGCCTAGGGAGTTAGGAAGGATTCAGGTTATGTGTAAGCAAATGGGCCTAGGGAGTTAGGAAGGATTCAGGTTATGTGTAAGCAAATGGGCCTAGGGAGTTAGGAAGGATTCAGGTTATGTGTAAGCAAATGGGCCTAGGGAGTTAGGGAAGGATTCAGGTTATGTGTAAGCAAATGGGCCTAGGGAGTTAGGAAGGATTCAGGTTATGTGTAAGCAAATGGGCCTAGGGAGTTAGGAAGGATTCAGGTTATGTGTAAGCAAATGGGCCTAGGGAGTTAGGAAGGATTCAGGTTATGTGTAAGCAAATGGGCCTAGGGAGTTAGGAAGGATTCAGGTTATGTGTAACCAAATGGGCCTAGGGAGTTAGGAAGGATTCAGGTTATGTGTAAGCAAATGGGCCTAGGGAGTTAGGAAGGATTCAGGTTATGTGTAAGCAAATGGGCCTAGGGAGTTAGGGTTAAAGGAAGGTACAACATTGGTTACTTGATTACAAGATTACTGAATATTACTAACTTATCTAAACGCTAACTTCATGTAAAGTAAAGAACCAATAATCCTAAAGTGCTCTCATTTAAGAAAAAACACTGAAAAATATGCACATTTAACAAAATGTTGCCATGGCTCCAAGTGTTTTTCATAACTTATGTGCTGAAAATAAGCATTAATAGGGGCATTAATGTAAAACTAATTGTTAGTTTGACTCTTCACTGGTAACCACTGACACTTTTATATAAATTTTATGCAACATCTATGGTGCGCCTCAACAGGCATGCATGGAACGGATAAGCATCCATGCAAATTATTACCATGGCAATGGTCTGCATTAATTTATAACAAATTTGTACAAAAACTGACAATTAAGCACCGTTTAACATAAAGTAACCAAAGTATAGCGTGTTTTTGCAATCTATTTTAATTTAAATGAGGAATTTCTCTAATTAAATGGTATCTGTACAAAGATGAGAACTTCCTGCTTACAAAAAATTGGGGGGGGGATATGAGAGAACAATCTTTAAGGAAGGGGATTCAATGACTGTTGATATATGCCTCGATTAAATGTAAACAATATCATACATCTATTTAATTTCATATTTTGTTCATATTGAATTTCAATGTTACGATCTGATCACAGGTTAGGCTGTGGTACAATGATCACTTACCATCGACTCAAACCCAGGCATGCTGATCTTCATCTGACTGAACCAAGTTGACTTGAGGAGGTCCAACTTTTTACCTTTGTATTTCACCTGCATCACAATTCAATCAGTAAAAGAGAATGAACAACCATATATTTATAATGGAACAGAGAGGTTAGTGAGCTGGTGTTCATCAATGAATTGAAAGCTAAGTGCAGGCTGGAATCATTATGGCTACGAACCCTCAAAAGGTCTTTTTATGACCAATGTCAATATTTGCTCAGTAAAAGTGTTTTGTTTTAATTGCAAATGTGTTGTGTCTTATTCTAAATTTGCTAATTACAGGCCTATAATTTCATTCCTGTATGTGCAAGGCCACTTTACTTGAGTAAAGGGCACTTCCATTAGAATATCAGAATGTCTATAGATGGGAATATTTGTAAGGGGCACCGAGGCCAAGACCAGGGCACCGAGGCCAAGACCAGGGCACCGAGGCCAAGACCAGGGCACCGAGGCCAAGACCAGGGCACCTGAGGCCAAGACCAGGGCACCTGAGGCCAAGACCAGGGCAATTGAGGCCAAGACCAGGGCACCGAGGCCAAGACCAGGGCACCGAGGCCAAGACCAGGGCACCGAGGCCAAGACCAGGGCACCGAGGCCAAGACCAGGGCACCGAGGCCAAGACCAGGGCACCGAGGCCAAGACCAGGGCACCGAGGCCAAGACCAGGGCAATTGAGGCCAAGACCAGGGCACCGAGGCCAAGACCAGGGCACCGAGGCCAAGACCAGGGCACCGAGGCCAAGACCAGGGCACCGAGGCCAAGACCAGGGCACCGAGGCCAAGACCAGGGC
Source organism: Zoroaster sp. YZ-2022 (assembly GCA_029582265.1). NCBI lineage: Eukaryota > Metazoa > Echinodermata > Asteroidea > Forcipulatida > Zoroasteridae > Zoroaster > Zoroaster sp. YZ-2022. Next base: position 15,298,551 of record CM055828.1, on the reverse strand, counting down.
ACCGAGGCCAAGACCAGGGCACCGAGGCCAAGACCAGGGCACCGAGGCCAAGACCAGGGCACCGAGGCCAAGACCAGGGCACCGAGGCCAAGACCAGGGCACCGAGGCCAAGACCAGGGCACCGAGGCCAAGACCAGGCAACCGAGCCCAAGACCCCTGCACCGAGGCCAAGACCAGGGCACCGAGGCCAAGACCAGGGCACCGAGGCCAAGACCAGGGCACCGAGGCCAAGACCAGGGCAATTGAGGCCAAGACCAGGGCACCGAGGCCAAGACCAGGGCACCGAGGCCAAGACCAGGGCACCGAGGCCAAGACCAGGGCACCGAGGCCAAGACCAGGGCACCGAGGCCAAGACCAGGGCACCGAGGCCAAGACCAGGGCACCGAGGCCAAGACCAGAGCAATTGAGGCCAAGACCAGGGCACCGAGGCCAAGACCAGGGCACCGAGGCCAAGACCAGGGCAATTGAGGCCATGGCCTCTGTGATCTCCTTGAAATCCCAGGTATGGATTATAATTGAGTTGATTAACCCTCCTACTACTACAAGGGTCAAAATCAGTCAAAATGTTGATATACTTGCCAAGGTATATATCTAGTACACTTAAAAGTCGACCACTGTCAAACCTTACGTGTACTAAGTACATTTACATGTACATGTCAAAATGAGTCAACCGTTTTTGACTGGTAAAAGTATTATCTGGTATTGTTCAGGGTGGTCAAAATGACGGTAAAAACCAGTCAAAAATGCCCCTGTGTGCACATTTGGGTCAACAGTCAAAACAGGCAGTTGACTGGTTTTGAACCTCTACAGCAACTTCCCACTGAAGTGCAGCAATAGTAGGAGGGTTAAATATGGCAAGTACTTACTGAAGCCCAGCCACAACCAGATTTCTTGGCAGGATTTACAAGCTTCTTGATATGGATTGCCCAGGCACTTGGAGAATTGAATTCCTGATTGGACCACTTGATCTTACCATTCTCCATCAAATCTGCTGTGAATTTCTTCCCCTAAAATATAACGAATGACATTCAATAAATGCTATATTCTTAACTTTTCCATATACATGTAGAAGATCAATGAAAATGGCTCATTTGGTGTAATACATGCAGCTAATTACCATCGGTTCATTTTGTGACTGACAAGACTCACTAAATAATGTCACCTATATAATTGAATTATTTTGTGATTTCCATATTTTCTGTTCATTTATCTCATTCTGATACAGGGTTTTATCTAGGATTTGAAAACTGCCCATCCAAACTGATGTAGGATTTGAAAACTGCCCGTCCAAAATTTGTTTGCGCTTTGCCCGAAAAACAAGCGCAAAGCTATTATGGCATGGGGCACAGATGCTCTCTGGTGCAATGTGAGGCTTCAAAATGTGTCCTTATTGGGTATTCTGAGCCTATGTATACACATAAATAAATTCAGAAATTAATAGATCCTGTCTTTGCCCGTTTTAACTTGTTAATCTTTTCATCAGACCATGGTCGGACGTAGCCTAACGTTGACCGCGGCACAACAGACACAGTCTACTGACATTATTTTATCTCATGTTTTTAACTCAGCGTCATCCCTGTGAGAAAGTCTGTGTGCCCTCATTCCTTAACCCTCCTATGGTTTGACCTTTCAAAACCTTTCAAAATCTGCTTACGGGCCAAAATGGCTATCAATAATTATGAACCCTTTAAAACCCTCCAGAATTTGTTGCTACTGAACAACCACACCTTTCAATACCCTTTGAAAGGTATTGAAACATTTCAACACCAGTTTGTTCAGAGAGTTGTTACACCTTTCGAAACCTTTCATAGGTCACTTTTGTCAGACAGTTTTCTCACCTTTCAAAACCCTTCAGTACAGCAAACTTGAAAGGTTTTGAAAGGTCTGACAATTCTATGGCAACTGCGCTGTATATAGGAGGGTTAATACAGGATGGTAGAATGGGCCGGGGCCAACGATGCACTGCAAGATCATAACCAACGGGAATTCAGATGCTTTATCCATAGCGCACAGGCCAGCTAACGTTACACAAATCACATCAGCGTGTGGTGGGGAACCAGACATTGTTATTCATATTTAATTTCCCACTTACTTTCGGGGATTACGTGCATCCTTGTGTCAGTGGGTACCATACATTATAGGCTTACATGAACATGCACGCGTGCACGTGTGGAGCATGCATGTAAACTAATTTTTACCCATCTATGGATGGGTCGCTAGATGAGACGCTGATCCGATGTGAAACCACCATTTTACAATATTGCATTTGAATGCTCTAGTGCAATGTATGAATCATAGAGTAAGTGTCAAGCGTACATGTGACCTGCTCTATCGTAATGAGGAATGTCCCCCAAGGGACCGTTTCACGTAAACAAGCTCTGAAGTTCACATAACGTAAAAAATCGCATTGAAATCGATTTTGAGATTTTTGTGTATTAACCCTAACTCCCTAGGCATTATATTATTATTAAAACACTAAAAATCCTTCAAAATCCTCCAACTGGCTTTGTTGTCTAGGGAGTTAGGGTTAAGGTACATTAAATATCAAAGTTTGTGTGTGTTATTTTACTTTTTGATAAAAATATCAATAAAGTAGAAAATAAAGACCTTTTCTCAAGCGTGTCTGTATCCATTTTTGTTGCAAATCGTCCTCGTTAGCTCCAAAAAGACGAGTTTGAACTCCTTTTGTAAGCACCGTATCGAGCCGCGCCATTATCATTTAACATGCATGTTTGGTACCGTTAGAAAGGTCATGATGTGACCTCTGTAACTGTAGCAATGACATCACTGTCTGAATACTGAATAATAAGATAAGCGCCCAAAAACTTAATACAGAAAGTCTCCTTGTTGCTAAGTCTAAGCCTACGTCATAGGGTTCCAGCGAGCTGATTGGACGAAAGTGCGTCAACGGGTTACTGAGCTTGCGCAGTTTGGATGTTTACCTCGAATGGATGTAGACAATCGCCAAAGTGGGCGGTTTAAGCGCAGCCTGCCGGCCTGATTGTACTGTGTGCTTTCGCGTATACGTCAGCGTACACGTACATGTGAACGGCACATGCACTGGGCATGGGATCGTAGCGACCGCGACCGGTCATGCATTGTATAGTAGTATACGTTACGTTCTTCATGTACACGCATGATCGTTGTTTGACGGTGTTTGTTTATCAAACATTCAGAGACCCAGAACTTATAAACTAATTTGAGCATTGACGTTAAACTTTCACAGAGTATTCTTAAAGACATGGTCCATACGCCTGTTAAATTTTGTGATTCTAGCCATTCCGAAAGATTACTATTCCCACGGTAAGTTATTTCGTTCAAGTTCAGATACTATGTACAGCGCGCCCCATATGTAATGCACGCAGCGCGTAAGTTCAAACATTTGTTTTTGTTTGCAGCGCGTACTTTAAAAAAAAAACGTTTTTCTCATAAAACGTTTCTGTAACAATCCCACCAGTATCTCAACTTCTTTGTTTAATAAATTTGGAACGGAAAAAGGGACACATTTATGTTTGGCTTCATTGGATAGCCCATTCAATGCTCGTTATGATGTACATGTATGCATATCTCCATTTTTCATATTTGGGGGACATTCCTCATTACGATAGAGCAAGTCACACATTTCATGCAATACATGTGCCACATTCTCACCAACATGTTGGTCCATCCAAGGCAACGCTGACAACTGTCTGTCAATCCACTCACATTGCCATGAATTTGATAAACAAGCACTTGATGTTCAAACATATGTAGAAACACGAAAAGGCATAACCATATTGGTCAATCAGTGCACTTGATTCACAAGCCAGATATGTGTATAGCACAGCACAAGCAATCTGCACAAACTGCATGTACTTTACAATCGCATTGCACAGCAGTAAATAAAGTGTGACATAATAGTGTTAAGGCATGATGCTTACCAAGTAGTCAATGGTTAAGAGATTATCTCCTGATTCCACAATACCATCTGCCATCAGCATCCCCAGGGTAATTCCTCGCCCTGTCACAATTCCAGACCGGTTCTTGGCAGGGCTTGGACTCGACGAGTTGATGCTATCCCTGTCATCATCGATGCAAGTGAAGGACTGGAATGTGTCTATGGAATTAGTATCCTTGTAATCTATTGCTGTTTTCATCATCATTGCTGCTTTATCAAAGCAAAATAACATAAAACCTCAGAAAGAGTTTACAGACGATAAACTGGCAATTCATGGTCAGTGGACTGGGTGATTAGTACAGAAAGTGGCCACGATTAAATCCCTCTGCTCAGTAGGAATCACAGATTTACATGGACATGAAATATACTTGGTGCTAAGTATAGGCCTATGTACATGATTGTATCAAACATTGCTTGATACTGACTCAGTTGCTACAGGTACATGTATATCATGTATGTAAGCGATATAGGCCTATAAGTCCACATTATTATTATTATTATTATTATCATTTTAGTGATATCAGCACAACAATTTGCAACATGAATGAGAACTATTAGCCAAATAGAGAAACTGTATGTTGGCTAAATACAAACAATATGAATCATTTCACTCAAAAAAAGCTACACTCCCAAAGGGAAAAAACCGTATCAAATAAAGAGCATTCATCATTGACTAGATGCAGACATGCTATATGTACATGTGGCTACACAAAATTAACAATTCACTAATCAAAATTTGAGATTTGCTATTCAGAATTAGAAGAACGCGCAAACATATTTTTGCATCAAATGTTTGCAATTTACTTCTTTTTTTTTTACAAAATCTTTCCCTGCGGTCATGGTTTAATAAACATTAGAATAATATTGACATGATTTATAAGTAATACAGGTATCAGTTATGTTGGCTAAATTTGTCTATTCAATTACGGGAATTCCAAATTAGTGGCTGGTTCTAATTCAATGGTCAAAACCATGCAGGGATAAAGATTACCAATCAAGCTGTCATCAACTTTCAATTCGACACTGTTTAAGTAGCTGGCCACTAGTCACAGGTCAATGTACATGTACAATGTACATAGTAAAATAACCTGTGACGGAATACTTTCTCACATTTACTCAGTAATATGAACTTACATATGTACATGTACATCTATAGTATGAAAGAAGGAAGAGTTCATATAGCTGGGTGTACATGTTTTCTAATTTTTGTTTTTACTGGTTCATAAATCATAACGTTAGTATTTACGTATGACCGTCATGTATACAGTCAGTCAGCGATAATTACATACAATATGTATACACATTTTATGAATGGCATAAACATTAACAACAATATGGCATGTTGTTTATCTCAGTGGCGAATTATTTGTATAATATGTACATGTATGTATGTAAATTGCATATATGTATGCTAACATTGTTAGTAACAAATGTGTCATGGTGTCTGCACCATGTCAGCACATATCTTAAGAGCTGGATCAGCATTATTCTCCGAACATAATCCAAGTTAAAAATGCTGCCAAGAAGAATATGCCAAACAATTATTTCTTTAAATAACTCACAAGGCCCACATACTTTTTCATTTCAGAGTCACAATGGAATGACAAAGTGATATTTATCGTCATGATCAACAGGGCATGGAATTGGAGTGCTAGTTTTAGATTAACTCAGTGACTGAAAATAATACCCATACAGAATAAGGTCATACTACCATTGCTGCTGCATAAATGAGCCAGTAGTTTTCAGTCACTAGTCTATGTTCATCTTAAAATATGACACCTATTCCATGCCCTGTTAAAAGTCTGCTCTGATCGTGATGATACTGTCCATTTAAAGTTCAGTGGTTTGGTATTTGGCTTACGTTTTGGAAAGAATGTCGAACCCAACCGCCACTTGTGCACAATGTCTAAGCATGTGTTTTTAGCAGATGACAAAATGGCCAACATCTCACTGGAATCGTCTTGGTTCAAAACTGTGTTTGTATGTTTTTGATACACGATCCGACGGTGCTAAACGAACGCTACAATCACAAACCGCTACCACACAAGAACCGCTATCAAAGACAGTCTTGGGAACTTCGTATAATCTCCCCCCGAAAACACAGGGGGAAACCACTACGCATGCATCAATTTTAAATGCTAGCGCGGCCCACATTTTTGGTGCGCACGTGCATAAACAACAACGGACTTCCGTGTTCACTTATCGACAACATCACTGCATTTCAAACTGAAGTATGCGTAGTGGTTTCCCCGTTTTCGGGGGGAAAATTCTACGAAATTCCCAATACTGTGTTTGATAGCGGTTCGTGTGTGATAGCGGTTCGTGATTCGATTGTAGCGGTTCACGATTGTAGCGGTTCATGATTGTAGCGGTTCGTGTAGCGGTTCGTGTAGCGCCATCGTGTAGCGCCATCGTGTAGCACCATCGTGCAGCAATGGATCGTGTATCAAAAAACGTACAAACGCAGTCTTGAACCAAGTCTACACTGGAGTGGATGTGCATACATTCATTGCTCAAAATCGCCCAAACTATCGTTTCCAATCCTCACTTGAGTACACTTTGCTCTTGTAAGTTGTATCATCTTTTGCAGGAAAGTGGTGGTTGTATTCTATATATATTATTTCCTACATTTCCCTGTGGTAAATTGGCAATCTTCATTCACTTACAAAAATCATAACATTGTCATAACATTGTCATACTCATAACATACGGTCAAAGTTATATTCCTGTAACAAAATACAAGCAAAAAACACATCCGTTTTTTTTAATGCAATATAGTAGGGACCGAAACGGACAACTGCGCATCCCCTTTGCGCATGTCACGAAACACTGCACAAAATTTGGTTCAGCTCAACCCATTTTCCAATGGCTTCATGAAAAAAGCCTTGTACCGCTAAAGTTGTGGGTAAAAGTGCATGCCCTCGTGTTCCATGTGAAGCAGAAAAGCCAAGCTGACCATCGACGAAAGTTCCGATCAAAATCGCTAAATTTTCTCTGTTTTCGTTGAATCTACAATTCGGTGAGTATTTGTTTCTTGAAATTTAAATGTTTATACATGACCTAAGTAAAAATAACGGTGAAATTTGATTATTTTAAGGTTCAAACTGTCCATCAAACTTGTCCTTTTAGTTGTACTTACGGCGCATTCGCCCACGAGCGGTCGAACGTAGCGAAACGGTCCGTGTAAACTCACTGCGTCGAAGCCGTGTGAAGCCCGGTAGGCTTTCCGCTCGCACGCTGTGTGTGCAACAATTTTATCGGACTTTCGTTGGGCTTTAAACGTTTCTAAATGAAATAGAAGGGACAATCTTGTTCTTTTTTAAATATTTCAGCAATTTCTAAGTATCATTCGTAGGGGGATGGACAATATTTATCATATTTATTTTATTATTTATTTTTATTTTATTTATTATTTTTTTTTTTTTCAAATGTTTTTTTTTCAATTTTTTTTAATTTTAAATAAAAGGCAAGTACGGTTGGAAATTTATTCATCCGGCAGCTGCCTTATTGGTTTTTTGTTTTGGTTTTGGATAGCTTTTTTTCTCCTTCACCAAGCTTTAATTTGTTTAGTTTAAATTATTATGCCATTTTCAAATTGTGTAAGTTTTTTTTAACTAAAAGGTTGACTTGATTATAAGCTCAGTTTTGATGGTGTGCATTATGATGAAACTTTTATTTTGGTATTTTCAAATATCAAAGGAAACAGTGCCAACTCGACTATTTATTAATATTTTGCCTTTTGTTTTTTTCTTTCATATTCAGAATGCCTGTTTCAGTTGACGTATGGCGGCTGAGAGTAGGTCTTTTCACAATGCCTCCATCCAAGTCATCAAGGAAAGCTGGCCAGTTACACGAGTGGCAGAGTGATGTGTCAGGACCATCAGTCGGTGTGATGATTTGCCTCCTGTTTATCGGAATGATGGCAGTTCATTTTGTCCGTCATCCATGTGCACTAGACATGAGTGGAAATGAGTTTGAGCCCAATGAGCATTCGTTCATCCCCTATCTGCAGCTGAATCTTCTTCTGGCTGGTGATGTGGAGGAAAATCCTGGTCCATCTCCGCTTCTAAGTGAGGAAGACTTAAATGTTCTAAGAAGAGGGGAAGAGCTGAATGAGAAGCCATCGACTCTGCTTAACAAGCACATCAACCAGTTGTACCAACTCAAGAAACAAGACAAGAGCATCACATGGGCAGATGTCATTCTTTGGTTGGCACAACTAATGGACAAGCCTGTGACGGATTTTCCTAGTGAAGCTGCCATTTTTAAGTTTTATTTATTCTGTACTTTGGTTGTTTTATTAATCAACATCCTTGCATAGTTTCTCTGTTAGTATATATGTACATGTGCTGCTTTTGTAACATAACAATCACTGAAAAAATTAAGTCTTAATTGTATTGGAGTGCAAGTTACAGACATTTCAATTTGTTTACTGCTTTGTTTACTTAACAAGTGAGCTGCCGGTATTAGGTAAACAAATTAAAACATTAATAATTAATTAACTTGATCAAATTTTTAAGATGAGTTTTTAAATGTTGTACTTTTAAGATGTGCAGTAATAGATGTATTAGTTTGTTTGATCAGAATTAATCATAATTTATGATTAAAGGTTATTTACACATTATTGATTGTTATCTTTGTTTCCATGGCAACATAATTTACTTTAATTATTGTTAATCAATTGTTATGTGTGTTTATAATGTTTTGCTGTAATATCACTTCAGTACCTGAAAAAATCAAGTAAGCACTGTATTGGAATGCAAAAGTTACCGGATGTTTCAATTTGTTTACTGCTTTGTTTACTTAACAAGAGAGTTGCCGATATTAGGTAAACAAATTAAACCTTTAATAATTAATTAACTTGATCAAATTTTGAAGATGAGTTTTAAATGTTGTACTATTAGATGTAGTAATAGATGTATTAGTTTGTTTGATCTTAATTATTCATATTTCATGGTTAAAGGGCATTTACACATTATTGATTATTCTGTTTCCATGGCAGCGTAATTAAAAATAATTAGCCGATTAGTTATCAAACTCTGCCGTTGAATACTTATGTATCATTTTACCAACCCTGAAAAAATTGGAAAGTAATAAACTTCCTATGCAAAGTTATGCTCAAAACAATTTGTTTACTGCTTTGTTTACTTTCTTTATGAAATTATAAACCATGCATTTTGTCTTAATGTTTACCATAAATACAATTGAGAAAATGGAACGGACACAATGAAGATTGTCCGAACTTACTGGACCATAACTCTGGAACCCCTTGACCGATTGTTTTCATTCAAATGTCAAATGACTTAGAAATGTCTATCTGTTTGAAAAACATCAAACAGAGACTGAGGAAAGCAGTTTGAAATTTTTCATTTCTGTCCCTAAATATAGCCTAATACCACTCCAAAATAAAAATGGTGTATTTCTTTCACAATATCACCACTGGTGGCGTATCACGTATGCCACACTGCACGTCCAGTTAGTGATGGTTAATCCTCATGGACAAAATAATTGATCATGCATGTTGACACAGTACTAACAGATTAAATTATGCAGGCCTACATTACTTCCGCTATTTCTGTGAAAACACCGGTCGCGACGTCCTTAATTCACTTCACAACATTTCCTCAGACTTTCAAGAACCGTCTTGTAACAAAATATTCTTACCTTTTCACTTAGTTTGCCGGCAATTATCATAAGAAAAATGTGATGTCTTGAGGTTCCATGCCGATCTGGTTGTGAAACTTTTGTCATGGTATATAAGGAACTGTACTGTGTAAGTTCGTTCGTTTATGAACAAACGTGTATTACGTTCCCTCTTTGTTCGAGGTTTTTGTGTTTTGTTGAAGAAAACACCTGGTGTCCTGTTCCATTTCCTTTTAGGGGTGTTTCTTTTAAACCTGTAATCTCATAATGGTATGCTGTGTAAATTAGTTGTTAATAAAGGGGAGTGATCCAAAATGTCAATGAACGTCCCACTCCGTCTTGTCCCCCATCCCCATCCCCATCCCCACCCCTACCTCCACCCCTCCCCCATTTAAGCAAGATGTTATGGGTTACTTGAAATATAATGATAATAATGTAGACTTATAATTTATATAGCCCACGTATCCACCAAACTGGTGCTCAAGGCGCATTATATTATTACCCCTGCTCATCAGGCTCATAAATCATTCCTGAAACCAACTCAGCTCCCTGGGGAGTATACAGCTCAATTGCTGCCATTACAGCGTATTATAGGGCTAATCAAACACAACAACCAACTCTGCCCTCACAGGTACCCATTTACCCCTGGATGGAGAGAAGCAATTATGGTAAAGGACACAAGCACCATGGTCGCGGTTGGGATTCGAACCCACATTCTGACGACTCAGCCATCAGATATTTGTTTTATTTGGCTTCAAAACTGGGGGCGGTGTGATTATAAATGGATAATCGATCATCCCGTTAACAAATAGTTGTGGGTATGTGACCCTCCCCCAACCCCCGGATTTACGGGCCTTGAAAGAAAAGGAAAACATTTTTGGATATTGCTAAAAATAGCAACAACAGTAAACACGGCCGATTAATTTAATTTCAATGCCCACTGACCAAATAAATAGCCTCATTAATAATAGTTAATTATTGCAATTTCAGTAAATTGTCTCCCTTTTTATTATTATTTTTGAGTAAAATATTTAGCTCTTCAAGTAACTTTAATTTGAAAACGGCCGGATGGCTGTCTTGAAGTATTCTAGAGGACTTTTTGATCAAAGTTCTAGAGGTATAAGCAAAAAGAAAATGAATGAAAAAACTGAAACCAAAATGTATTAAAAGTTTTCTTCTTTTTTATTACAATGATTACAAAGAGAGATGGGAGTACAATTTGGATTGCATTTTGTACTGTTCAACAATATGACGGTGAAGAATGGGCAGCATTAAAACAGAAAGGCGATATTTACAGTAATGCGACTTACCGATTTTTCACAAAGAAAACAATTAACTGTGACTTGACAGGATGGAAGCCAGTTTACCGACTGACTTCAGCGGCGGTGAAAAATTGAACACGTTCAGGGGGATGAACCGGGTAATTAAAAAAATAGATGGGAAGGGATAGGAGTGAGCCAAAAATATGAGGGGATAGGCTTTAAAACACAAAGATGAGTGGGGTAAAGATGAGCGGGATACGCGTGGGAAATTTTTGAGGGGATTGTATATGTGAACAATTTTTCCCCTCGAAAAATCGCCGATTGGAGGCCGGGGGGGGGGTACGTTGGACATTTTTCCCCTGAAATTAAATCACCTCAGGCAGGGCACAAAACAAGCCTGCTTTGGTTTTATTTGGTTGTTTATTTATTTATTTGCCGACTAAGACCGACTGAGACTGAGTGACTGAGGCCGACTGAGGCACGATTTGCCGCCGCCGACTGAAAATTGAAATTGGTGATGTCACACCCCACCCCCAACCACACAATCCTCTTTGGCTACTGCCCTGTGGGACGGAGACTGCGGAGTACACTCTTAAAACTAAAGTGTCGAATCAACCTTTAAAGAAAGTGTTGAATTAACAGGAAGTCAAGTTAAGTCTAACTTTATCAATGTTAATTCAACACTTTTAAAAGTTAATAAAGAGTTGTCACTGACCGACCTCTTTAAAATGTTGATTCAACGCTTTAGTTTTAAGAGTGTAGTTGCACATTATATGGAATACTGGAAACAAGGGTTTCTGTGGTGTTAGTTATCATTCACCACCCAACATTAACACTCTATTTTCCTTCTTCCATGCTTTGACACTCCCAGTGCATTTTGGGCTAAGTTTTACCAGAAGCCGGGTATATTACATCGCAGACCTCTGGTTTAACCAGAAGTCTATAGGTAAGACTTATGTTTTTATCTATTAAACTCCAATCACGTTGGCCTATATACATGTAGTAGTGATGGTTTCAAATATCACGGGCTGAAGTTGTTATTTAAGAGATATAACTTACGAATGAATTTTGTATAGTTTGGAGGATATGTTGCTTTTAATACTTGTTCATGTTTAAGCTTGGTTTTGGTTTTTGCTTATAGTATTCTTATTTAATTAGTACAATCTATGATTTTATTATTTACATACTTTACTTTAAAGCTTTATTTAACTATTTATTTCACTTTATTTAATTTTGTTATAATTATAATTAAAGCTTTATTTTATATTTATTGCTTCTTGTATTCTGTGTATCCATTCAACTTGGAGAACCCCTAGACAGAAACAATGTTTCTTTTGGGTAATCCTTTGGGAGTTGAATGGTATTGCGTTATGTTTTTGTACGTAAAGCATTCGTTTTATGTATTTGTAACAGGTACGAGCGCGGTTAGCTAACTCGACACCACGACATAATTAATTTTATACAAGGTGACGCTTTGACTTGTATTAAAATGGATAATTTATTTATTCTTTTCCCGCTACTAGTGAAGGGATACGATTAACGCTGTATATAATATAAGTGGGATAGGTGTTTTTGGTAAACTACCCCAAATAAAATAATCGTACAATAAAAAATTAAATACAATGAAAATATAAAAATAAAATAAATGAAATGGCCTATCTGGTGTCGAAACTCATACGACGGAACGGGAATTGGTGATGGTGGCTGGGAGATCGAAACGTTGGATTGCAGGAAACAGTTCTTGTGGGGAAGGAGGGACTTGTACTTGTAGAACTTGCAGAGGAGGGTTAAAGATGGAGACACTTGAAGCAAAAACAGCTCCTTATCCTTGATCAGGGGATAGGAGACTGTTTTCGTGAATTACTAATTGATGAACGATGATCTGTCCTGCAGGCTCTTTGTAAATTTGCTCGGCCTAGAGCAGGACAGGGATAAATATATATGTAAGTAGTGATGATGTAGGTCGGGCGCAATCCAAATGAAGTTGTCCGACAGAGGTAAACTTTGTTAACGGTGAAGAAAATACGCTCTCCTCTGTCGGTGTCCAGTGGCCAAGTCATATAAAATATTAACTTAATAAAATAAGAACTAAAAATTATACAATAAAAAAGATTTCCTTCCTCCATGCTACAGCTTAGGCCTAATCTTGAAACAAACAAGTCAATAAAAAGTAACCTTGCTTGCGAAATGTGTGTGGTCCTATAGCCACTCCACACTAGTCAGTAAAGTGGTTACAAGGACATTTCAGCAAGACCAGTGCCCAAGGAATGACCAGTCCAGCACCCATCCCTAGACTCGCCCTAGTCCTAGTTGGACATAGGTAAACTAGGAAAAAAATGGGGGCCTGCAATTTCATCCCATTACATATTCCTTGTAATTTTGGTCATCTATGTATTTGTTGATGTATACCGAGAAATAAAATAGAAAAAGAAATAGAAATACATAATTTTTTTTAAATCATGGGTGGCTGAAATGACTGGCATTATGGGAAAGAAATCGCCCTTTATAAACTAACTAGTGATGTGAACAAAACAGAAATTAAAATAATAAATAAATACTCCCAAATTTTGTCCCAAACTCCAGGACCGTTATTACGTAGGCATATTATTAATTTAAAGGGAAGGTACAACATTGGTTTTTTTGCATTTTGCATAATTTCTCAGGATGAAATATTTATACAAAACTTCGTAAATGAATGTACATTTCCTTACAACGGTTGATATTAATCTCCCGTGTTAAATGATGACCAAATAATGTGGATTTATCAAAGTAGTGTCACAAATTTATGTTTATCATCTTATTTGAAATATCTGAACTATCAATTTATATGAGATTAAAAGGGGGGTTAGGTACAAATGATGCTTCTGGGCTTTATTCACAGGTCATTGATTACCATTAAAATGACCCACCCTTCTAAAAAATGGTTAGTTCCATTTATTTCGCTGGTACGTGGTGTATTTTCTTTTTTTAAAGGTAAATAACAGCAGATTGCAGCTGCACACCAGCAGAACAAAATGGCGGCCGCCTTGGACGCTGAAAAACTTCTTGTCCAGTGTGAATCACAAGAATTAGAGGTGAATCATTCATCTATTCAGTTGGTTGTATGAACGTAAAACATGTATTGTTGAATAATGTGTTGTCATGAAAAACGTCAAGCTCGAAGTGACTGTGACTTCGGAGATTGGTTTGTAAGAGTGACACGTTGTGTGTGCTTAGCTGTCGCCTGCCCCTGCCTAGCGGTGTGAATAATTCGGGAATAGACAAGTCGACCTTTGTGACATACAACTCCACTCCGACTAGTTTAGTACTAGTTGACTTTCGAGATAACTCGCATAGGTCGACAGTTCTGTTGTGACGGGGTACAGTCAACTCGTCCATTGACAGACAAATGATGATCACAAATTTTCATGAAACTTGTTGTATCAATCAAACATCCCGGGTAGAATGTCGTATCCGACTGCCACTTTTTCTCATTCAATATAACCAATTACCCAATAATGTAATCTTACCTAGGCCTACCTATTATTAAGGTGGAGAACATATGGATGATGATGGACATATACTTCAAATTATTCCAGGATATTTATTTCATGAAAAATCAGGCATTTTTGGTATACGATGACTTCCTCAGTCATGTCAGTCTGATCTCCATTTTGGTCTGATCTTGTCAACTCCCCAATTAGTGACCAACAGTCATTGTACATCAGTCCGGGAAAACTCCAAATACGGCAACGTTGCTATATACGGCAACCTTGAGTTGCTGAATACGGCAACGTTAAGGTTGCCGTATACGGCAACTCTTTCATTCAAATGCAAAAAGGGAAACGAAATATGCAAAATTGGATTAGTGAAAACCATAAAAATATGTTCTTTGGTTCCTTACCCAAATTCCTATCTGCGCACATCAAAAAGTTATCTGTGCATTTTCTTGCAAATGACCGTTTAAAACCAACACTCTAGCCCATCCGACGATTAACGTGCGACTCCATTTTTGACGTGCAAGAATACATCCTCAATCAAGATTATTATTTTACGCATGGTTCATGAAACAAAACTTTAAACATGGTTGTTGTTCTCTGAAATATAATAATTAAAATTAAACAAATAACATTATTTATGTTAATATGAGTAAACACTTTTTTTTAAATTGTATTTTAAATATATACTACATTGGAAATTATCAACGTCTCTCTTCGCGGGAAAAGCTCTGAAAGCGCGGCAAACTAAAATCGACGACAACATTTATACAAACAAAACTCAATTTTTTGATAAAAATAGAAGTAAAAGAAGACATATTTTGCATTTATACATTGTGATTAAAGCCAGCACCTTTTGACAATGATAAATAGCCTTGAAGCTGATGTTGAAAGTGAGAAAGGACGGCGAAAACACAAGACATGTACCAAGAAATTATTGAGAAACCTAACCATCGCCGTTCTTGTTACCACAAACGAAGCCGCAGCATTGTTCTGGCCGTTTAAAAACTTGTACCGTAGGGACTAAATAGGGTGTAAATTCCTAGGCCTATGTCCGATAATATAATTTCATGTGCGTTTGGGCTTTTTAATGCTTTTTTATGTGATGGGGGCTGTCGGGTAAAGCCAATTAAAAAAGGTATATACTATATATAGTGATAATTAAAGTTTCAAACCTTTGAAATACGAAAGCAAAGGAGCTTGAAATTCAGACGAGATGTAGTGACACTAAGTATTGAACCTACTTGGAAGTGGTGAGAAAGGCTTTGGCCGAAGACCTGGTGAATCACATCACTCCTCACTTGGCCCATCCTAGTAACCCGATCATTATATTAGGCTGGAGAAGTTGTGGCAGCACCACTTTCAAAATTCAATATTGAAAGGGAAGGTACAAAAACACCAGTAACTTTACAAAGAATCTAATGGAACATTACGAAATTCATCCACCAAAATATTATTTCCGAGTTGAATTCTGCAAATTCCATTGTCAGTTCACTTCAAGCGAGACAAGTACAATAGTACACTTCTCCATTTATCCATAGCAGCAGACAATGATGGCAGCGCAAATTTAAAAACAATATTTCATTTTTATCAAAGTTGTACCTTCCCTTTATCAAAGATTGTGTTCCAGCCCTGTATACATTTTAAAGTTGGTTTCAGTTTTAACAGTTATAAGTTATAACTTTCATGAACAAAATACACAGTAATTAAACAACATTAACAAATGATATTTTTCTTAATTTGATTTATTTAAATCTTTCTTTCAAATGACAACACATTTATAATTTACTAAATATTTATTTTTAATAAGTACTTGATTGCAATCACAGTTTGGTAAATAATGAGTCAAATTCAAAAGCAATATTTATTTTTATAAATATTAATATTTATTTAAATTTCTAATTTACTGAATATTTATTTTACTAAGTACGTGATTGCAATCACAATTTAGTAAATGAATCAAATTCAAAAGCAATATTTATTAAAATGGAGAAATTATTTAAATTTTTACAGCAGATCTTTGTGATTATACAAAAATTACTAGTCCTTGTTTTTACAATCCGCCTAAATAAAACTACAAAACATTCGCTCTGTCAATACCTTACTTATAAAAATTGCTTTGTATAATTAGCATGTGAACAAATGACTGGAATACCGGTACTTGAAAAAAAATTCTGAAATTCAATATTTGACAATCTTGCCTACAGAGTGCTGTTTTCTGTATGTGTTGATTTTTATTCTATAACTTGATTTGAACCAATGGACAAAAACAAATATAAAATAAATGGTCTCGTATTTCTTTATTAAGAGGTCCATACAGTTGTTCAATTTATAAGACCATGCTCTTCTGCCAAGTAGATTGCTTACACTGCTGGTAACCAAGCAATCAAGACACCAGCCCTCTCCCCAATCCACCAATTACACACATATTTCTACTGCCGCACCCTACTGGTCACACCCCGCCCCATCCCCACCCATCCCCAATCCCCACCCCCAATCCCCACCCCCAATCCCCACCCCCAATCCCCACCCCACTCCACTAATAAATACCACACATTCCAAATGACCCTATCCACATTGATTTGAACAATGATTAAGATGTTTAATTAAAGACACAGAACAATAAAAACATCGGTTATTCAGTAGTTTTCTATAAATTTAAGCCCCTTAGCTGTATTTCGCATTTACACACCGGAAGTTGCATTATTCGGCAACTGGTTGCCGTATACAGCAACGTTGCCGTATTTGGAGTTTTCCCGGACTGACATGCACAGTGGCAACTATAATAGGATCTTTCTATTTTCTGAAGGGGAGGATTTTTTTAGAAGGGAAATAAAGTCCGAAAACCATCATAAAAGTGGATTTTAATAATTTAAAGATAGTTTTTGCTTTCTGTACCACCAAAAATCGATAGAATCATCTTTTAACTGGTTAGTGGTTGTAAAAAAATTCCAAAAAAGCCCTTAAAAAGTGGCGGTCGGATATGACATTCTTTCCAACATCCCTCATGTCCCTTTAAAAATATTTATGCCGAGTTGAATAATTTTAGTAGGCCTACATCAAATTATATTGAATATGCGGTCCTAACGTTACTAAAAAGTAGGGATGTCAAATGGGGTTTTTCAAAGTGTTTCTAGCGGGTTATTTTTCTGTATATCTAGAATCTACTGCTAAATTGAAACAGAATGACACAAACATTTTGAAAATCGGTCAAAGCGTTCTCAAGTTACAGCAATTTTAAGATTCAGAATTTTTGCGAAAACTGCCAAAATAAGGGTATTTTGGTAAAAAGTGACAAATTACCAACTTTGCATATATATGATTATCTGAAAGGAGAAAATTAAGATAGTCCCAATTTTCACTTTTTATTGATATCCATTGAACAAATAACATTTCTTTAAAAAATCAGATGCTCATTACTCTCCGTTGTTAAATTACGGCGACCAAAATTGGGAAAAAACAGTTTATTTCAACATGGACCGATGCAAAGTACAGCTAATTATTATGCGAAAATGCTATAACTGTAAAAGTAAAGCTCAGAGTCATGATTTTTTCACAGAGTATTTGTATTGTATTTGTAATATCTCAACACGGTTTCAATACAATTGATTGATAAATATCCAAATTAGGCAGACAGAGGGTTGCAAAGATCGCTATGTAGATCCATGGTATTGGAAGCGTGCACCACTCGCGTGCTGAAGTGCCACTCTCCATGTTAACCGATTGACACGTTGTCAATGTTTGAATCGCTCTAGCGAGGTGATCCTTTACTCGCACCTATAAGGTCCTGTGACGTTTTTTGAAGGAAATTTTCTCTTCTTTTAAAAAATATAAGGCACTTTCACGAAATCTGTCCCTGACATTCACAAATTTGGCACGAATTGGGTTTCTCTCAATTTTCCGGCTTCGGCACGCGGTAACTTCGAAATTTTAGTTTTGATCCAAAAGTGTCTGGACCTGACCGATAGCTGGAATCATCTGCTTTAAAATAAGGGGTTGATGTCGGCAATTAAACGACGTGATCACATCGCGCAGATAAAAAGAAAAAAATATGGTACAATTTTTCAACCCAATTAAGCACCGGGGAGTGTACGGTCCACTGCATCCACTCCACCGCGCTAAAGCAAAAATATTTTAAAAATAATATTTCAATAACGGAACGGAATTATAAAAAGATAAAAACATCTTGTTAAAGAAGACAACGTACACTTTCATTCCATATTTTTTTCATTCCTTTTTATTATTGTTAACACCTCAAACTCATAGCATGAAGTTAATCTTCACTGGGCAATTTTCCTGTTCAGCACGAAATTGTTAGTGCAAGAGTGACATCCCTGTAAAAAGCATCAAGGACATATTCGCGGCGTCAAGTGGCTGGATTCAGCATCAATGCCTACATCTCAATGCGTCAAGGGTTTTTCTACGACCACAACGAGGAAAAATAGCTGACAACAGCATGTGAAATATGGCTAAATATCTAGAGGAACCGTTAATGTGATATACAAATATTTTTTTGGAATTTCTAAAAGTCTTTTTACCATGAAATAATGTATATTTAAACTTGACAAACGTTAACATTTTATGGCGGCCATTTTGCATTTTCCCAGTTCGGTCATGCGCAGAAATGGTACAGTCCTATGCGCATGACCGAACAGGGAAGAGGAAAATGGCCGCCGTAAAATGTTAACGTTTGTCGAACTTAAATAGCAATTTTCATAGTAATAAGTCTTTTATGTAAATTACTGACAAAATTTTGGCTTCCCAAATTTTGTCAGTACAATTTACTTTTGCACTGGTGAATTATACCACATGTATTTTTTTGGTTTACAATACTAACTCATTTTATGTGTATTACACCCATGAGAGCCTAGTGGCTATGTCCAGTAACATGCATGTTTTTGATGTAAAATTTATTATTGTTCACTCAAGGCTCCTGGTGGTGTGGCTACTCCAGAGGTGTACTCCAAGCTGCTTGCTTTGTATCTCCTTAAAAATGACATGTAAGTTTCACATCTCTCTGAGTTTTATATGTGGTGTGAATTATTGTATCTTATTTGATCAAGAGATATATGTAAAGAAACTAACCTGAGAAAGTTTCAACTTAATCAGTCCACTCAGAAAATAGTGAAAGTTCAGTTGGAATTTCTGACAAAAACCACACAGTGTTACAAACTTGCAATTCAGTCACAGTTATCAATACTATTTTCTTATTAGTTCATGATTTTCTATTCTAAAAATTCAGAAAGATTATTTTGTAGGATTGTTTTGTATCATCTTTAGGTATCATCTGTAAGTATCATCTGTAGGTATCATCTGTAAGTATCATCTTTAGGTATCATCTGTAGGTATCATCTGTAAGTATCATCTTTAAGTATCATCTGTAGGTATCATCTGTAGGTATCATCTGTAGGTATCATCTGTAGGTATCATCTGTAGGTGTCATCTGTAGGTGTCATCTGTAGGTGTCATCTGTAGGTGTCATCTGTAGGTGTCATCTGTAGGTGTCATCTTTAGGTGTCATCTTTAGGTGTCATCTGTAAGTATCATCTTTAGGTATCATCTTTAGGTATCATCTGTAGGTATCATCTGTAGGTATCATCTGTAAGTATCATCTTTAGGTATCATCTGTAGGTATCATCTGTAGGTATCATCTGTAGGTATCTGTAGGTATCATCTTTAAGTATCATCTTTTTAGGTATCATCTGTAGGTATCATCTGTAGGTATCATCTGTAGGTATCATCTGTAGGTATCATCTGTAGGTATCTGTAGGTATCATCTGTAGGTATCATCTGTAGGTATCATCTGTAGGTATCATCTGTAGGTATCATCTGTAGGTATCATCTGTAGGTATCATCTGTAGGTATCATCTGTAAGTATCATCTTTAGGTATCATCTGTAGATATCATCTGTAGATATCATCTGTAAGTATCATCTTTAGGTATCATCTGTAAGTATCATATTTAGGTATCATCTGTAGATATCTGTAGGTATCATCTGTAGGTATCTGTAGGTATCATCTGTATCATCTTTAGGTAACATCTGTAGGTATCATCTGTAAGTATCATCTGTAGGTATCATCTGTAAGTATCATCTTTAGGTATCATCTGTAAGTATCATCTTTAGGTATCATCTGTAGGTATCATCTTTAGGTATCAGGGTGTGGGTTCGAGCCCCGGTCGTGACACTTGTATCCTTGAGCAAGGTACTTAACCATAATTGCTTCGTCCTTCGGATGGGACGTAAAGCCGTAGGTCCCGTGTGTTGTATAATGCACGAAAAGTGGATTGTCGTGGCCGAGTGGTCTAGCGCACTGAACTCAAGTTCTGGTGTTGCCAGCAGCAGAGTGTGGGTTCGAGCCCCGGCCGTGACACCTGTGTCCTTGAGCAAGACACTTAACCATAATTGCTTCTCTCCACCCAGGGGTTAAATGGGTACCTGTGAAGGCAGAGATGGTTTGCTCTCTATGCGCTAGAAATGGCAGCAATTGAGCTGTATACTCCCCAGGGAGCTGAGATGGTTTCAGGAATGATTTATGAGCCTTATGAGCCTTATGAGCAGGGATAATAATATAATGCGCCTTGAGCGCCACTTAGTTGGTGGATACGTGCGCTATATAAATCTATACATTATTATTATTATTATTATCATCTGTAGATATCATCTGTAAGTATCATCTTTAGGTATCATCTGTAAGTATCATCTGTAGGTATCATCTGTAAGTATCATCTGTAGGTATCATCTGTAGGTATCATCTGTAGGTATCATCTGTAGGTATCATCTTTAGGTATCATCTTTAGGTATCATCTGTAGATATCATCTGTAAGTATCATCTTTAGGTATCATCTGTAAGTATCATCTTTAGGTATCATCTGTAGATATCATCTGTAAGTATCATCTTTAGGTATCATCTGTAGGTATCATCTGTAAGTATCATCTGTAAGTATCATCTGTAGGTATCATCTGTAGGTATCATCTGTAGGTATCATCTGTAGGTATCATCTTTAGGTATCATCTTTAGGTATCATCTGTAGATATCATCTGTAAGTATCATCTTTAGGTATCATCTGTAAGTATCATCTTTAGGTATCATCTGTAGATATCTGTAAGTATCATCTTTAGGTATCATCTGTAGGTATCATCTGTAAGTATCATCTTTAGGTATCATCTGTAGATATCACCTGTAAGTATCATCTTTAGGTATCATCTGGAAGTATCATCTTTAGGTATCTGTAGGTATCATCTTTAGGTATCATCTTTAGGTATCATCTTTAGGTATCATCTTTAGGTATCATCTGTAAGTATCATCTTTAGGTATCATCTGTAGATATCTGTAGGTATCATCTGTAGGTATCTGTAGGTATCATCTGTAGGTATCATCTGTATCATCTTTAGGTAACATCTGTAGGTATCATCTGTAGGTGTCATCTGTAGGTGTCATCTGTAGGTGTCATCTTTAGGTGTCATCTGTAGGTCTCACCTGTAGGTCTCACCTGTAGGTCTCACCTGTAGGTCTCACCTGTAGGTCTCACCTGTAGGTCTCACCTGTAGGTCTCACCTGTAGGTCTCACCTGTAGGTCTCACCTGTAGGTCTCACCTGTAGGTCTCACCTGTAGGTCTCACCTGTAGGTCTCACCTGTAGGTCTCACCTGTAGGTCTCACCTGTAGGTCTCACCTGTAGGTCTCACCTGTAGGTCTCACCTGTAGGTCTCACCTGTAGGTCTCACCTGTAGGTCTCACCTGTAGGTCTCACCTGTAGGTCTCACCTGTAGGTCTCACCTGTAGGTCTCACCTGTAGGTCTCACCTGTAGGTCTCACCTGTAGGTCTCACCTTTAACCCTAACCTCCTAACGGTTTTGGCTAGGAGCCTTCCTGAATCCACCAAAATCCAACACCATGCATATACAGTACTGAGTCCATCAAAATGCAACACAACCAGCTGTTGGAGTTTGATGGATTTGGGGTTGTTAGGGTTAAGTATCATCTAGAATCTTTGAGGTGAGTTTTAATCTTCATGCTTGAGATACCTTTTAGGGGTATAGAACATATCAATACTTGTCCATTTTACTCTCTATCAACAGTACTGGTATGCAATGCATTGTAACCCTACTACCGACCATTACATATCAGAAGTAGTAACATACAGGTAGTAGAGATACAGTAATGGCAGCTACATAATGGCTCTTTACAAGATACACTTCTAATTCTAACTTCTAATTCCTGTTTTGATAATTGTCAGTTTAGGCAGTTACCTGCATTGTAATCTCCCTTTCAGTTTACTATAAGACTAGATGTAACATAACATGTATCTTGTGATCCTTGTTCTCGGTTACTTTAGGAACAATGCCAAATTCCTGTGGAAGAGAATCCCGCAGCCGATCAAGACAGCCAACCCAGAGATCGGGCTTATCTGGGCCGTCGGTCAGTGTATGTGGCAGCGGAACTTCCCTGCAACGTATGCCTCCCTGACTAAGGAATGGTCAGAAGGAATCAAGCCAATCATGGAAGCCATAGCTGGTCAGTGGTCAATTAAGACATTCCAGAATTTCATTTTCTAGAACTGGAAACTTTGCAGATGTGATTTAAAACTATGCATGGTGGATTGGATATTTAAGAAAGATGAGATTTACAGGTATAAACATCATGTGTATAAACATCAATAATCTCTTCTTGGGAGAAATGTGGTTCTGAAAAGAATACATAGTGAGCATAGTTTCTATTTCGAACAGTGTGCTCTGTCTGTCTGTCTGTCTGTACAACACTTCTTCTAAGAAGAAATTATTACACAGTGATAACGATGATAAACTAAAACCCCACAAAACACTTGAGCGTCTGCTTTGGTACATGTGTGTGTATCTGATGGTTAGCAGACTAACTGGAGCCCATTATTAATTTGATAATTGCATTGAAGTGAAGGTACAACATCAGTAATGTGGGCAAAATGGCTTCAGCGAGTCTGCTTACTTTCTTTGAATCAAGATAAACCTAGGCACTTCTGCTCAGAACCAATAAAATACTTACCTGAGACTTAGATGGGAGTTAGGGTTAAAGGTCCTATGAAATGGTAATTTATCACACTACATTTTTGGGGCTTAATATATGGTTTTGTATTAATAAAACATAATACTTACTAATTGTATAAGTTTGCCATGAGTTATAACTATTTAATTTGTCCCCAAAATTTGTGTTGTCCCTTTTGATATCTCCTTTCATGACGTAGACCTAGGCACAGAATGACAAAGGACATTGACAATGCACATTCCTGACCATAATGCTCTGGTATGCTTCACTGCAGCTGTCCAAACAAATTTGTTGATATTTTGGATCTGATGGGAATCTGTGCAGACTGACACCATCTTTAGAAGTGTTGCTGCAATCAGCAACAATACACCTTGGCGGCATAACAACAAAAACAGTTACATAAGTTTGCACGTTGTATCATTCATATGTATCGATCGACGCGCGCCAACAAACAGCATGTTCCTAGGTCTACGTCACAAATTTGTCCCCTTTTATTTTATTTTTTTTTGCGATGTAAATCTCCAATACATTTTTTTTAAATTCCATTTATAGGTTAATGTGTGCATATTTTATAGTTTACACTGGAAAAAATTTCTAATTCATAGGACCTTTAAACAGCTGCTGGAGTTTGATGGATTTGGTACAGAAAGCATCATGCTCAGTTCACTGGGCTATACATGTACAGTATTGAATCCACCAAAATCAAGCAAAACCAATTGGTGGATTTTGATGGACTTGGGGTAGTTAGGGTTAACCAACCTGTGAAAGTTTTTAGAGGTTATTACAATAAATACAATGCATTGTTAAAGAAAACGTTGAAAGCGTTTTCAGATTTTTCAGTCAACAAACAAAAACTTCATATTTTGATCCTATGAGGACATTCATTCAGTTGTGAAAAAAAGTTTGATTAATTTTACAAAAATAATTACACTTCAGACATAATATTTTAATTACCATCCTTAACTTGACCCCAAGTAAGCTTCTTTTCAAACTGATGATATTATTGTTGAGAATACCAATGTTGTACCTTTCCTGTAACTTATAGAGAATATAAGACAAAGAATGTTTCATCTCATAAGCCAAGCCTACACAACAATAGAAGCTGAGGAATTTGCAACATATGTTGGACTACATGTAGAACAGGCAATTTCTGGTGAGTACAACCCCCTCCCCCTTCTATTGGAGCATCCAGAGGGGTCAAGAAGGGGAGATTTTATTTTAAAATTAAAGACCATACAAAGTGCCTTGATTTATTTACTCAGAAGTGTTTAACCCTAACCCTGCCAGACGCAGCACAGTGCATCAGGTGGAAAAGTCTGGTGCACTTTGATGCATTCAGCTGTCAACACCAGTGCATAAGCAGCCAAGTCTGAGGCTATTGAGAGCTGGTCCCATTGAACAATGCCAGAGTTGTATCCTGCTGCGTTTGGTGACCACAGACTCTGAGGCAGTTCGGCCTTGAGATTTGTGACCTGATGGATCTTGCTGCACTCTGCAGCCAAGTCACTTTGACAAACGATGCAATCTGATGCGTCTGGCAGGGTTTCTAGCCAAAATACCCTGGAGGGTTAGGGTTAATATGTATTTAATTATTTATAAGCTATTCCAAAAAATATTTAAACAAATCAGAAATTGTGAACAAAATCATAATTTGCAGCCAAAAATTCCAGCAGTTGAAATCCGCGACGTAACTGTTTTAGTTGTGATCCGTGGCGGCAGCAAACATTTTGCCTGTTTTTATGACATACTTTTACGGCGGTAGTTCTGTAAGCAGCCGTCTTAACAACGGTCTGGCTGCCGCTGCATTGTCTGTGGCTTGTACATGTACATGCAGGTGTTCGGACCTTCGGCTTCGCCATTTTCACCTGGATTTCATCCATTTCATCCATTTCATCCATTTCAGGTTCAAATTTATACAATTCAATACCCCTTATTTCACCAACTTCGGCATCAGTATAATCTCCATCAAATGACGATGATGAAAAACACAATTGGTCAGTACTACTTTTGGAAACTTCTTCAAAAGCACTTTCGAAAGTCGTAGTTGGTAAACTTATTTTTTGCAGCTGTATGCAATGTAATTGTGTACAAAACGTACCACAGTAAACAGTTGTGGAGTTCGCCCTGCCGTAAATCAAAATACGTCATCAAAATAGGCTCAGTGAAAGTGTCCCCGACGGCTTTTGTTTCATTTCCTGTCGTTCGCGGTAGTGGCAAAGTACATTTTCATAGGTTTTTTGAAGGGTTAAAGAAAAATAATGAAAGACTTATTTTTGGTTATTCCTACTTAGAATTACTTACTTTTTAAAATAGGGTTGAAAATATTTACCATTTTGTATGGTCTTTAATGATTTTGACTGATTGTTTACATTTTTGTGTTTATTAAAACAAAAAATTTAGGTAAGGTATAGGGATTGTTAATGAAAACCTAATTAAATTGTCACATTTTAATATAATTTGATGATGGTATTAATGTACCCTACCCTATAAATAATGTTGTATGAGGGCTATCATTTTAAAGAATAGTTAAGTAATATTCCAATTAAGAAAAGAGTTCTCTTTCCTAAATTCCATGCTAATTAACCCTCCTACTGATAGACCATTTGAAACCATTCAAAATTTCCACTTTCAAAAATGCCCATTGGTTTTGTACACACATGGTGATACCATTTGAACAGTGTTGGTAGCAAGCTTTACTACCATTCAAATCCATTCAAATGGTTTTGAATGGTCCATTGATTCACCACTTAGAAGTATCCAAACAAGGTTTTGTATTAGCTGTACTACCATTTGGAAAGATCTAAACAAGGTTTTGTATTAGCTGACCTACCATTCAAAACCATTTGGGGGAATCAATACTGTACACAGTTATTTCACCATTCAAAACCACAAAAGCGAATGGTTTCAAATGGTGCATCAACTTGTATGAAAAAGGTACCAAAAGTAGGAGGGTTAATAAAATAAATCTGAATACATTTTTATTCTTTTCTCAACAACACAAGTTGAAACTTTTTAGAATTTCGTTTCTTTCATGTATACATTAATTGAAATAGTTAGCACACATGTACTCTAAGAAGCAGTTTAGCTAACATTACCAATTTTGTACATTCCCTTTAATTTAGCATTTAAATCTGTGCCATGGTCGAGCAGTTTAGTGCATAGGATTTGTGTTCTGATGGCAGAGTCGTCAGAATGTGGGTTCAAATCCCAACCGCGACCATGGTGCTTGTGTCCTTGAGCAAGACACTTTACCATAATTGCTTCTCTCCACCCAGGGGTAAATGGGTACCTGTGAGGGCAGAGTTGGTTATTGTGTTTGATTAGCCCTATATGCGCTGTAATGGCAGCAATTGAGCTGTATACTCCCCAGGGAGCTGAGATGGTTTCAGGGATGATTTATGAGCCTGATGAGCTCATATAATGTAATGCGCCTCGAGCACCAGTTTGGTGAATACGTGCGCTATATAAGTCCACATTATTATTATTATTATTATTAACCCTCATAGGTTTAAAATTTGTATGTAACTCCCAACCCATTGACTTTGTGCAGTGCACTCAAATAAATGCAAGGACATGTGGGTATGGTAGGAGGTCAAACCAAAACCACTCAAGTATATATGCAGTACATACACAGCTCTGTGTGACTGCATATAACTTATGTAGGACATACACACGTGTGGTTGACTGCCACTAACTCCAGCACTCTTAGAGAAAAATACACATGTGTGAACAATTGGCAATGCAACCAAAAATACTCAAGTGACTGTCTGTGGGTGCGGTGCTTACTGGGCCAAATTTCAACCTGGGCATAGGAGGGTTAAAATCAAATTTGGACACATGATAATTAGGGCAGTATTCCACATGCCAGGTTCTCAACAGATGAAATAAGAGTTTTCACCAAACATTTACTTTCAATAAAATAAATGTCTGATTTTTTCCTTTTCAATTGCAGCTGTGACAGCAGAAGGATGGCATTATAACAATGAAAACAAAATGATATCTCCAATGAAACCAGGTATGTCCATAAATATCACATTCAAGTCAAAGATGTATAGCCTGTGTTTTACCAGCCATTTCCAATTTGTTCAATTTTCATTGGAACGTTTATAATTTCACTTTAAAATTATATATTTCACAAATTAGGCATCAGAAGCTTGGTTTTACAGTTAAAAAATGCCGAAATGAATTTATGGTAGGACCCACCATAAATTCACTTCCTAAATTTTTACTGTAAAATGCTGCTTCTAAAGATTAGTTTGAAAAACATGTCATTGTTAAATATAAATCATGTAAAATAGCAATGTTCTGATGAAAAAGAGATTTTTCAGAAATTGCTGTCAAAATAATGAAAAATACGGATGATACGTCTTTAAGGCGGGTTCATTCTTCATACCGCTATTTGTGAGAAGTAAACTTTCACATCACAAGTTGAGATTTGTGCAAATGGTTAATTTTTGTATGCATTTCAACCTGTGGTCTAGCTCACTGTCACTACTCGTCTCTGGTGGGCTAAGTGATGTACACAATATACCATTTCTTACACAACATTTTCTGAAATGCACTGTACTACCACTGAAACATCCAAATTTACTTGCAGAATAATTTGTAACAGACACTTCAAATCAATGGCAAAGGCATTGTGAATCAATTCGGAATCGATTTCAAATATTGTGCATAAAATGGCCATTGAAAAACTTATTCGTGGAAGTGTATGATGGACCAAGAGTTAATTTTTAGAAGTTGCTCCTCGGAAACTAGTAGAATCGCAGTTCCGATTCTAACTTTGGAATCGATTTTAATCATTGCCTAACCCTAGTATGATGGCCTTAACAGAAAATATAAGCCATGCATTATTAAAGAGTCCTTCCATTGTCTTCCTATTACAGGTACCCAGGCAGACCAAGCCATACCCAGTGAGCAGCACATTGCACAGTTGACAGACTTTGTATCGTTTCTTGAAAACTAGCTTTTGTAAATATTTATATTGATTGTAAATACATGTAAGAAAACATCCAGCGACATATTGTGTTAGTTTTTTTTGATGTGGCATTCCTGGTCTGTAGGATTGAAGGCCGGGTTCATGGGAATGGGATTGCAGTGTAAATTGTGACGTCAAAAGCTGAGATTTGCGGGGAATCGATTTGCAGAAGTTGAACACATTTCATCTTGCGTGAATCATGCGTGAATCATGCGCTACAGGTCATTCTCTGCATATTGATGATGTAAAACGTTTGCTCACATCCATGTTCTGAATCAGCCTTTAGAGACAAGCCTTGGCCTTCCACTAAGCTCATCTTCCAGCCTGCCAGCTGTTGTCAGCAAATTGTCAGTCCAGCCAATCGCCTTTCTTGTAATGGTAGCCCACTGTGAAAATTGCAAATAATGGTTTGAAACAGTAAATTAAAATTAGTTTTTGCATGATTTCTACATGTAGCTGTTAACCCATATCCGCCTAACCATGTAAACACACAAAAGACTGTATGTGCCTAAGCCCCCGCACAGAGATACATTGTTTTTGCACACAATCAGAAAGATTCCTTATTTAGAGAATATTACAATCACTGACACAGACACATAATATACTGATGGAAAGAGGAGAACATGCACTTTATTATGATGTCAGACTTGTCTAATTTCATATCTATCATCATGAAATACAGTCATCGGAAAAACGTAGTAAATTGGAATTGGACAAAAACACGGTACGAAAAATCACGTAGGTCGGCGCTTGTAGCGTTTTACATATCTACGGGTTATCACGTAGATCGGCGGATATGGGTTAAGGACCTTTATCAAATTTTTAAAAATATTTTATGATCACAGAAAATTACTGTATTACATTTCCATCAGGGCAATTATACATTAAAAAAACATTGTTTTAAGGGGGTGAGTAATTTATTATTTAAAAGCTTGCTTGGTTGTAAGATAGTAATAGTTCCAAACATCGTGAGAAGTTATTCTGTCTGACACATGTTGTGTTTATACAAATTTCAAATCTGAAATGGATCATCAGAAGATAATCCATTTCCATATTAAAATGAATACTAACAATGTGAATGCATTGTCACTATTTTCTCCCAAATGACACAATAAAATAAGCACAATCTTCCCCAGGTTGGTTTCTGTACAGAAACCAACCTGTTTGTAAGTGTGACTTAATTCCAACATAAAGCACGCCAACTGTACACGTGCTGGCTCCAACGATCATCAGAAGCCCATTGGACATGCACTTGCCACCATTTCCGTTCACAGCACTGCTTACCAGTAAGCAAATTTTCTTGCTAAGTATAGCAGAAAAATTTGCTTAAAATCATACGGCTATCTCACATGTTAGCAAGAAAATTCAGAGCAGTGCGTGCGCGTTCACCATGGATTTGTATTGTTGCGTCACTCATTTGCTAGCAATAACAGTTGGTAAGTTAGCGTGCTTTTCTCTGTGCTTAACGGTTAGCAGTGCTATGAAATGAGCAATTTACAGTATTAACCCTAACCCCCTAGGTATTCTGGCTAGGAACCTTCCTGAATCCTCCAAAATCCCTCAGTGCACTTTTTGAAACATGCCCTTATCTTCAAAAATGCACCGTGCATTTTCGTTGATCTTTCACATTCAGCACTTATGGCCTGTACTTTTTGCCAGGTAGTAATTTTGTCCCATTTGAAGAGGTGAAAGTACCAGTTTTCAACAGTGCTGAATTTTTCCCAAAAAGTGTCCCTTGGAGGATTTTGCAGGATTTGGGGTGGTTAGGATTAAAGCAACAAATTGGCTGTTTGGGCTCTATGAAAGTGAGCCCAAATCTGGACACTTTTACAAAGTGTGGATGCATTTTTACATACATTACCACAATTGTAAACAGGCTTTAAAAAGATTCATGGCTAAAAACATGCAGAGTTATTAATTGAATAGTATTTAACTGTTGTATGATACACCCGAAGCTGGCTATGGGCCTGTTATAGTGGCATGACGGGCTGGCTATGGGCCTGTCATAGTGGCATGACAGGCTGGCTATGGGCCTGTCATAGTGACATGACAGGCTGGCTATGGGCCTGTCATAGTGGCATGACAGGCTGGCTATGGGACTGTCATAGTGACATGACAGGCTGGCTATGGGCCTGTCATAGTGACATGACAGGCTGGCTATGGGCCTGTCATAGTGGCATGACAGGCTGGCTATGGGCCTGTCATAGTGGCATGACAGGCTGGCTATGGGCCTGTCATAGTGACATGACAGGCTGGCTATGGACCTGTTATAGTGGCATGACAGGCTGGCTATGGGCCTGTCATAGTGACATGACAGGCTGGCTATGGGCCTGTCATAGTGGCATGACAGGCTGGCTATGGGCCTGTTATAGTGGCATGACAGGCTGGCTATGGGCCTGTCATAGTGGCATGACAGGCTGGCTATGGGCCTGTCATAGTGGCATGACAGGCTGGCTATGGGCCTGTCATAGTGGCATGACAGGCTGGCTATGGGCCTGTCATAGTGACATGACAGGCTGGCTATGGGCCTGTTATAGTGGCATGACAGGCTGGCTATGGGCCTGTCATAGTGACATGACAGGCTGGCTATGGGCCTGTTATAGTGGCATGACAGGCTGGCTATGGGCCTGTCATAGTGGCATGACAGGCTGGCTATGGGCCTGTTATAGTGGCATGACTTGGCAAAAACAGGTAGCCTGTAATGTGATGAATCGGGGTTTTTTTTTAAGTGAATCTCACAAACTGACAAATAAATTGAAAGCTTGTTTTAAGTAAATAATAACAAAATTAACAAAGAATAGCTCGTGGTCAGCTTAAGTGTTTGTCATGTTATTAAATCAGTAAGACTAATTGCGGTGACACCATGTGAAATTCTCAATTGAGTAGTAATTAGTTCTGAAAAGAACTGGAACTGAAAAGAACTTTCAGAACTAATTACTACTCAATAGAGAATTTCACATGGTGTCACCACAATTAGTCTTACTTACCCTCTTCACCATGCAAAACTACAAGTTTTACATATGTTATTAAATCAACCTTTTTATTTTGTGAAGTATTTTGTGAAATATTTTGTGAAATATTTTCAATAGAACACGTTCATATCCCTTTATTCAAAACATGGTTGTTTTCATGTAGGTTCAAATAACTTCATTACATTAGGTGCATTTTGAGTGATTTCTGTTAACCCTCCTATGCCCAGGCTGAAATTTGGCCCAGTCAGCATGGCACTCACAGACAGTCACTTGAGTATTTTTGGTTGCATTGCCAATTGGTAGGTCAAACCACAGAGTCACACAGAGCTGTGTATGAGTGCACTGCACAAAGTCAATGGGTTGGGAGTTACATACAAATTTTGAGTGTCTTTGGGTTTGACCTCCTATCACACAGCCACATGTGTTTGCATGTATTTGAGTGCACTGCACAAAGTCAATGGGTTGGGAGTTACATACAAATTTTGAGTGTCTTTGATTGGTTTTGGTTTGACCTCCTATCACAGCCACATATGTTTGCATGTATTTGAGTGCACTGCACAAAGTCAATGGGTTAAGAGAGACATACAAATTTTGAGTGTCTTTGAGTGTTAAACCTATAGGAGGGTTAATGTTTTGATAATGTTGAGACTTGGCAGTAAATCTGATAATTTAAAAACACAAATTTATGTATAATCTTGGCAACACGAGGAAACAAACAAATCACTGTCAACAATTTGTTGTTTTTGTCCTTAAGGTTTTGCCTTTATGTTTATAATTATACAGTGAAATAACTTCACAAAAGAGGCACCATTACAATGTATTAAAATGTGTTGTGTTGTGTTGTGCATTGCTCTATGCATTAGACATGTAATAACTATGTGCACTGTACATTTAAGTCATAATCAAGTTTGGGAACATAATTGTCCCCTAAAATAGTTTCCCCTACAGAAACAGAATTTGAGTCTGAGGTTGTGAACACTGTTGATATTAAAATGGCAGGCTTTGATAGCAAAATAAATTGTAGTGTGAGTAATTTGTGGACAACACTTTTTGATCAACATTTATAAAAAACATTTGTTTATTGAATGAAGTAAAACGGCCAGGATGCTAGGGAAAATACAGTCATGGACAAATAAATTACCCTTGTGAACCCTTGTGGTGGTGATAATGATTTCTTGTTACGGATGGGTTGGGAATAGGACCCATGACAAACCCCTTCCCAAATGACCCCCTTCGACCAATTGATAAATGTTGAAATTTTAATTTAAAAAAATAAAAAAATTATTGTTTAATTTTTTACCCCAAAAATACGGGGGGGGGGGGGGTGTTGGAAATGGGTTTTGTGCAGTGTATCCAGGGGTGTCTGCCTATATTATGGGTATGGGAAAATTAATGTTTTTAAACAATGGTATGTCTGAGGATAATGGGGGGTGTCTGTAACAGAAGTACAGTGAATAATGCAATGACTTATTGGTGGGGGGGGGGGGTCATTGCTATAACCGTCTCTCATTGGTGGATCCATGGGAGGGCAAGAGGGCGTGTCTTGTTCCCCTTTTTTATCGCCCTGCATGTCAATTAACTGGTTTTTTGAGACCCTGGATCTGCCCCTGTCATCTCCCTGTCATAAATATTTGAGGAAATACCACCCCCCCCCCCTCCATTGGCGAACCAGGGGTGACAAAGGGTGCATGTACCACCTCCCATTTTTCGCTGTGCATGTAAATTTACCATGTTTTTTCTTGTGCTCTCTCATAGTCTTTAGTGTAGGCATATTATTTACATTAACATTTAACGGTAAAATGATAATGTAAATAATTATGCCTACACTAAATTACAGGCGCATTTTGGGTGAGTTGAATTAGGGCCTACTAATTGTTAAAATGTGAAACTCTTTGTATAAAACTAACGATGATGGTATTAATTTTCTCCAGAAATAGATCTGTATGCAGCCGTGTTAGTCAGGTAGAATAAGATACCGGGGGTATATATACAAATGGTAGCACTTTTAAGACTAACTAAACTTAAAAATAGTTTAGTTAGTCTTAAAAGTGCTGCCATATATCTTACTCCAGAAATAGGAAAGTGCTGTCCCTCTTCACAAAAGTGAAATTTCCAGTTAAAAGGGTACAACAATTAGGTTTTGAAGCTTTGCATGGTGGAAGTAGGCCTAAATAACATGTTTTTAGAATTGCAATAATTGTTGTTGGATTTGAGAAGAACGGTGAAATAACTGGACATTTCGTTCAGTACTGTCTGTGCTCCGAATGCCAGATGCAAAGGATAAGCTCAAAGAGGTGCAAAGGCGGGAAACTGGAACTTGAAAGGGCGTGTGTGGTGTGCCTGCTGCTGCTCCTCACTGTCCTCAGTAGAAGAAAGCATATTAAAAAGATAGGAAAGGCTGGGTGGTGTTGTAGTGGCTAAGAGTAAAGCAGACCCAAGGCTGGGGTGGGTGTGATAACCATAGATCATTGGCGTATCCAGGGGGTCTAAGGGGGCTGTAGCCCCCCCTAAAATCGTTTTAAAAAAAAATAAAAATAAAAAAGAGAGAGAGAGAGGGGGAGGGGAGGGGAGAACGCACTCCCATTCCCACAGTGTGCTTTGTTTTTCTCTCCCTTTGATTATTTCATTGTAATTTTTGTAGTACTGAAAAATAATTGTTTTTGATTCTCAGCCCCCCCCCCTAAAAAATGTTCTGGATCCGCCCATGTAGATATAGATTGATTGTAAAATATTGAGTTCATACAGGTACATTCCTTCGTCGCATCGAGGGGTCCACCTCTTTCGTAGAATAGTAGGCCTAATGGAAGATTTTCATACTCTAAACAAAATTATTTTTTGCAAAAACCCAAATTGCTTTAAATCACTGAATAATTAACATGCAAACTTCCATTGCCTTCCTACAAACCGAAAAATGTGTCCACTAGGCCTAGGCCAAATGGAAGATTTTCATACTCGATCTACACAAACTATTTGTTTTTTCCTTTAAAAACAATGTTAAATCAATAAATAATTAACATGCAATATTTCATTGTCATCCTATGAAACGCAAAAAAATTTGTCATGATCAGAACTGTGGGCGGCACATGGCATTTCGAATCACTTTAGTTTCCCCGCTGAAACTTTATTATTTTCTAATGAAAACGCAATAGCGCCCTCTATCTACCCACAGGTTCTGTGTCCAACAACCTGTTATCCCTGCTCATCCCTCTCAAGCACCTGCAGGCGTAGAGTAGTCTTTATCTCACGATTCATGCCATTTCATTGCCGGTAAGTAATGTTTATTTTTGAAGGTAGAATTTGACTAATTGGTTATGCTGATTTATGAGCGCTCTGGTCTACTTTGTCTTAATAATATTATAACGTACATTTTCTTACTTGTTACGCCATGCCATATCTTGCTAACGTTCGTTAGCTAGATATCGTAACTCAACTGCATGCAACTACAACTACTACTACTACTCTAGTACTAGCTGTCAAGTGTCATCATGAATTTGCCTATAACCATGGAGGAAGAAAACTTCTTCCTCCATGCTATAACTAACTATGTGACAAAAATTTTCAAAATCAACAGATTCCAATACAACTGGTATCATTGTCAAGGTCTTGAATAGACGATTACAATGATATAAGGATCATCTTCCTGTGACCAAAAATAAGGAAGTTATGGCATGTTGAATCCGGCAATTTTAGGCCCGTAAATGGCAATTATTTTATAAGGAAAAACAAAAGAAATGTAAATTTGACTTGTGACCCGTTTCCAAGATTTTCTCGGATTCCATATCATAACTTTCTTAATTCTTGTCCGATTTTCAAAAGGTTGGTATCACTGGAATGCTTGGGAAAAGAGGAAGAATAATAACCTATTTCCAGGCTAATTCAATGATTAGTTTGTTTTGTAGTGCTGATTTACAAATAAGAAA
Organism: Zoroaster sp. YZ-2022; assembly: GCA_029582265.1. Lineage (NCBI taxonomy): Eukaryota > Metazoa > Echinodermata > Asteroidea > Forcipulatida > Zoroasteridae > Zoroaster > Zoroaster sp. YZ-2022. The sequence goes on along the minus strand of CM055828.1, from coordinate 15,263,344 downwards.
TACAAAAAAAATGTGTTAAAAAATTAAAAAAAAAAAAAAAAAAAATAATGAAAAAAAAAAATTACTCAAATTTGAGGATTATTTTCCTATTTTTACACTGAAATCTTCGAAAGATTCTCATCCCTGATTTAATTAAATATTAGAACAGTTTATAAATTATATTGGACTGGAAAGATAAAACAAAATAATGAAAATAAATTTTAAAAAATTTAAAAAAAATTACTCAAATCTGAGAATTTTTAATATTTATAGTATAAATTATACTGAAATCCACGAGAAATTCTTATCCCTGATTTAATTAAACATAAAAAATAATAAATGATATTGGACTGGAAATATGAAGAAAAAAATGAAATAAGTTCATGAGAACTAATATTTATTGTGTTACGATGATGTATATTAGGTTTAAACGGACGATTTATCGGACTGAAAATTGGTAGGTCTAACGTGCGCTGAACGTGGCGCAATACAATCTTTGGTTGACATCGGTGTTTGCGAATCAAAAAAACATAACTGGGAATCGTTCAATTTCCGTCAAAATTGGTCAAGAGGTAGAAAACAAGTATAGAAAAATCCACTTTTATTATGGTTTTCGGACTTTATTTCCCTTCTAAAAAATCCTCCCCTTCAGAAAATAGAAGGATCCTATTATAGTTGCCACTACACATGTACAATGACTGTGTTGGTCACTAATTGTGGAGTTTACAAGATCAGACTGACATGACTGAGGAAGTCATCGTATACCAAAAATGCCTGATTTTTCATGAAATAAATATCCTGGAATAATTTGAAGTATATGTCCATCATCATCCATATGTTCTCCACCTTAACAGGTAGGTAAGATTACATTATTGGTTATATTTAATGAAAAATAGTGGCGGCCAGATACGACATTCTACCCGCAAACCCATCGCAAATAACGGCTGCAAGGAATCATGGGATGTCTGTGGGCGCAACAGCGCCACTGCGTGCCGCGCAAACAAACAAAATATTGTTGACGTCACACAAGCCGCTCTAAACAGATGCCCCAAATTGTATCCCAGTATGCTTTGCGGCAATTGCTTTAGCGCTATTTGCGATAAACCTAGTTATAGTAGGGTTTTCAGGTGAAAAATTATTCCTAAACTAATATGCTCAATATTTATATCAAATTAAAGGTCTTGATGAAAGAAATACAATGGTTTTTAAATCAAGAAAATCGGACCAGTAGTTTTTGAGGAATCCTATTTTATTTAATCAAATATACAGCATTCGATGAAGCGCGACTGTCCATACACTGTGTACATCCCTAATAACACCAAAACCGTTGAATCAGCCTACACACACCATGATACACACGCACAGCGTTCGTGCTCGTTTCCCTCATAAGAGCTTTCGAAAGGGTGTAAAATATACACTCTCCGGTCAAAACTAAACAAAATTACGGCTCAAAACTTTCACATATGATAGAAAAGAGGTGTAAAATTCATTTAGACACCGCTCTTACCTTTCAACTTGAAGATTTCACCTCGAAAAAACGGTGTTTATTTTTTATCTCTTCGTAACTTCGGTTGTAGAGTAGTTATGGAGATTGAGCAAGCATGGGTATGTAAAGGAGCCCTTTGACTCACTAGGGAAACCTGTTTTCATGTCAATCACAAAGTATTCGGGTGCGGAGGCAGCTCCGAAGTGGATGCCCTCAGCAGAGCGCGGCAAATTTTACGGGCTGAATGCACCCGATCTCGGAACACTTCGCGAAAGGCTGGGCGGGACGAGAGTGGTTCATTCATAAAAACCTAGGCTTTCGCACGTACTTCCGATTGCTATTTTATGTACATTGTTGGATAGCTGAAACTATAAGCTTTCCAATGAGCTATTACATGTAAGATTTTGACAGGTAAAAGTAGTAAAAAAAATTGATTTAAAATTTTGATGTTTTTTGTTGTGGGCGATGCGCTGTACGTGTGGCGGGCTTCGGTCAAGCACGTCCAAACTGAAAACCCTAGTTATAGCTCTAGGTTTGTCGACTGAAAATTTATTCTGGACCAACCCTTGTTCTGGTACCTTTGATGCTTCATTTGTCAACTAAGGCTCTAAATGCCGACTGAGAAAAATTATTGGTGGAGTGTCACCCCCCCACACCCCCGCTTGCTACGGCCCTGATTGAACTGGACTAATACTGACTGGGGGGTGGGGAGGGTAGTCCCATTCTAAGGCTTGTGCATTGGACCTCCTCCGTATCCTTGGCCCTAGCGCCACACATGTACAAAAAAGGGGCGATTTTTCAACTTTTGACCTGCTAATTATTACAATCTAAACTTTTGTGATTAGGTAAGCTTGCCCAAGCAGATACTTTTAGCATAAAGTTTACTATTGTGAGATAGGTAATTTTGGTTAAATTTAACTTTTATTATTATTTTCAAAAATGTTTCGAAAATTTCATGAAAGTGAGATCCCAGAATAATGGATTTTATGCCAAAAGTGTCTGCTTGGGCAAGGTTACCTATTTACTAAATGGGTAGAATGTCGTATCTGGCCGCCACTATTTTTCATTAAATATAACCAATAATGTAATCTTACCTACCTGGTAAGGTGGAGAACATATGGATGATGATGGACATATACTTCAAGTTATTCCAGGATATTTATTTCATGAAAAATCAGGCATTTTTGGTATACGATGACTTCCTCAGTCATGTCAGTCTGATCTTGTCAACTCCACAATTAGTGACCAACACAGTCATTGTACATGCGCAGTGGCAACTATAATAGGATCCTTCTATTTTCTGAAGGGGAGGATTTTTTTAGAAGGGAAATCAAGTCCGAAAACCATCATAAAAGTGGATTTTAAAGATAGTTTTCGCATTCTGTACCACCAAAAGTCGATAGAATGATTTTTTAACTGGTTAGTGGTTGCAAACAAAATCCAAAAATTCCCTTAAAAAGTGGCGGCCGGATACGACATTCTTTCCTTACTAAATTTTAGGTTGTAATAATTACCAGATCAAAATTTGAAAAAAAGAAATGTTTTTTTGTACACGTGGGGCTTAGGGCCAAGGATACTGAGGGAGTCCAGTGTATTGGCCCTAGAATGGGGCTAGGGCAAGGGCAGATCTAGAACACATTTTGGGAGGCCACATTTTCCATAGGGGCGGACTTATGTTTGGGAAGCACTAAGCCACAGATGGCAGGGGGTCGGGGCTCACTGAAGGACCCAAAATTTGTTTGAATTCCAGGCTCTTTGTCTTCAAAGTGTTCAAAGTCTTCAAAGTGTAGCTGATGATGCAGTTCAGTTGTAGCCTTTAAATTCCAAACCCACAACCCACAACGATTTGTCACTTTTATTTTTAGCGAAGTGCAGCGAAACAGCTCTTGTTTTTGTTAAAGTTTTTTATTTTTTTAGCTGTTTCGCAGCGAAGCGCAGCGAAACAGCTGTTGTTTTTGTTAAAGTTTTTTTTTTTCTTTTTTTTTTAATTTTTCAGCGCTTTCCGTACCGGAAGTGCATTGCAATAGCACATGTTTCATTCTGAACGCCTCTTTGCAGTGTTCCATAAATGCGATTGCAATGAAACTTAAGGGGACCAAAGGCAATAGTGCAATAGTGTGCATATTGCAATGACGTCATAATTACGTCATCAGGTGTCAAGTTACACTAAATCAAAGATTAATAATGAAAAACATTAAAAAATTAATAACTCCTGAATCACATATGCTATCAATTTCATCTATGTGGCATATTGTAGGTCGTTACCCACTCCGTATTTCGTGCACAGATATGACCCCATTTTGACCTTAGCTTCCGGTCCAAACCGGAAGTTCAAGTTTAAAGAGCTCTACAGCCAATATGATAAAAAATAATGCTATGATTTCTGTGTATGTAATCATCAGTAGGGCGTACTCTTTTGGATAGTAGGTTTGATGACGTCATCATATGCAGGAGCGCCCTCTAGCGACAGGTTTAAAAAGACGTTATTTTCACTTGTACACTTACCAATGTCACATTACCACAAATGATATGTCATATTGTAGGTTTTGAATCAACTTAAATATCAAAATAAATTACGTCATAATGACATCATCAGGTGTCAAGTTACACTAAATCAAAGATTAATAATGAAAAAACATAAACAAATTAATAACTCCTGAACCACATATGCTATCAATTTCATCTATGTGTCATATTGTAGGTCGTTACCCACTCCGTATTTTGTGCACAGATATGACCCCATTTTGACCTTAGCTTCCGGTCCAAACCGGAAGTTCAAGTTTAAAGAGCTGTACAGCCAATATGATAAAAAATAATGCTATGATTTCTGTGTATGTAATCATCAGTAGGGCGAACTCTTTTGGATAGTATGTTTGATGACATCATCATATGCAAGAGCGCCCTCTAGCGACAGGTTTAAAAAGACGTTATTTTCACTTGTACACTTGCTAATGTCACATTACCACAAATGATATGTCATATTGTAGGTTATGAATCAACTTAAATACCAAAACAAATTACGTCATTATGACGTCATCAGGTGTCAAGTTACACTAAGTTAAAGATTAATATTGAAAAACTATTTAAAAATGTATAACTTTTGAACCACAATAGCTATAATTATGATCTTTGAGCCATATTGTAGGTCGTTACCCACTTGACAATTCGTGCAAATATGACCTTATTGTGACGTTTGCTTCCGGTCGAAACCAGAAGTTCAAATACAGCAATGTTAGAGCCGCTCAAAGTGGAAGTTAATATGATAAAAAATAGCGAAACAGCTGGGTATTCGTTCACGAATACAATTGAGCTCTAGTTTTTATTTATTTTTTTTTCAGCGCTTTCAGTACTGGAAGTGCATTGCAATAACACATGTTTCATTCTGAACGCCTTTTTGCAGTGTTCCATAAATGCGATTGCAATGAAACTTAAGGGGACCAAAGGCAATAGTGCAATAGTGTGCATATTGCAATGACGTCATAATGACGTCATCAGGTGTCAAGTTACACTAAATCAAAGATTAATAATGAAAAAACATTAAAAAATTAATAACTCCTGAACCACATATGCTATCAATTTCATCTATGTGGCATATTGTAGGTCGTTACCCACTCCGTATTTCGTGCACAGATATGACCCCAATTTGACCTTAGCTTCCGGTCCAAACCGGAAGTTCAAGTTTAAAGAGCTCTGCAGCCAATATGATAAAAAATAATGCTATGATTTCTGTGTATGTAATCATCAGTAGGGTGTACTCTTTTGGATAGTAGGTTTGATGACGTCATCATATGCAAGAGCGCCCTCTAGCGACAGGTTTAAAAAGACGTTATTTTCACTTGTACACTTGCCAATGTCACATTACCACAAATGATATGTCATATTGTAGCTTATGAATCAACTTAAATATCAAAACAAATTACGTCATTATGACGTCATCAGGTGTCAAGTTACACTAAGTTAAAGATTAATATTGAAAAACTATTAAAAAATGTATAACTTTTGAACCACAATAGCTATAATTATGATCTTTGAGCCATATTGTAGGTCGTTACCCACTTGACAATTCGTGCAAATATGACCTTATTGTGACGTTTGCTTCCGGTCGAAACCAGAAGTTCAAATATAGCACTGTTGTTAGAGCTCTACAGATACCGTGTGCTGCAGAGAGAAAACAATTACACACGGCTGGCTCCGAGTTTTGCATGAAATAGCGCTCTCTTCTGGTTGAAGATCGAGTTCTAATGGTGTTCGTCATTGTATTGGTTACAACAATTTTTTTGTCATGTAATTACACTCAAGCCACCTCCTTTTAATAGTGTTTGTTCTTTGACGTTGCTGGTTAACCGCATTGCTTAAGTTCCCCGACCCCCTCCCCAAAGGGTACTGCATTTCAGACAGTTGTGCAGACCATGGGATACACACACCACGGGTTCCCATTCTTATGTTACGAGGTAAACAAACTAGTCTGGTCGTTGGACATTTTGACAGAAGCCATTAATCTGCATTTAATTTGGAATAGCTCACAAAATAACATTAAAAGTATAGGAAAATCGAAGTAGTAGACCAATGCATAATTTGCATAGTTTTTTCCCCATTATGGTGTGCACAAAAATGACTTTTTTTAGCAATCTTAACATAGGGGTTGGAGGAAGATCAAACATTCCTCCATTTTTCCATCATAAGTAGACTAAACTGTTGTTCAGTCACATGAAATTACGATGACATCTCAGTTGTCATGGAAACAACCACTAGAGGGCGCTATACTCACACGTATTTTAAGCAACATTTAAATGTGGAACTTTTCGTAATGTTTAAATGTAAGTTATTTTGCTTTAACAGTCATCAAAAAGTTCATCAATTAATTGTACTTACGAGTAAGAGTGAGTTTAGCGCCCTCTAGTGGTTGTTTCCATGACAACTGATAATGTCATTGTATTTTCATGTGCCTGAACAACAGTTGTAGCAATTTACATTAACATTGGTCTACTCATGATGGAGAAATGGAAGAATGTTTGATCTCCCTCCAAATCCTATGCTAAGATTACTGAAGCCCCAGTCACACTGGAGGATACGACAACTTACAACAGGTTACGATCGTCTGCGACTGGAAATTACAAGGAATCGTAGAAAAGTCCTGCGACAAGTCCCGGGTGGTTGCGGGTGGTCTTGGGTAGTCGCAAGACCGACCGGTCTTGGGGAGGTTTTCGATCATGTTCAAAAACCTGGCTGCGACCAAACTGGTCGTAGCTGGTCGTAGCTGGTCGTAGGTAGGTCTTCAATAGTCGTGCGATGGTCGTGCTACAAGTCTTGGGTGGTCTTACGTAGTCATGGTTCATCGTGGGACTATCCAGTCGTCCAACAGTCGCACGACTATGCACGACTATTCGCACGACTTGTCGTGCAAATGCACGACTAGTCACACGTCTATGCGTGACTAGTCTTGCGACTGATCCTTGACAATCGTAGGTAGTCTTGGGTGATCGTACGACAAGTCCCTCAAGGTCTTGCGACCAGTCGTGCTATCAGTTGGCTACAAGTCGCAGAGCAGTCGGGGACAGGTCTTATTGTGTGACTGCTAGGCCGACATCGCAGAAAAAACCTACGACCGGGCCAAGACCGCCCTAGGTCGCACGACTGACATGGTCGTAGGCAATCGCAGCTCCAATGTGACTGGGGCATAAGAATAGTAATTTTTTTGCACACCGTAATGGGAAAACAAACTATGCATTGTTCCCCAAACAGGATTTTTGCGCATTTTTGATATGTTGTTCAACTTAGAAATGTGTTTTGTTTGACACCAAAAACAGCTTAATACCATTTTTTCCGGGTAGCATCTATATTTCATCTTCAACTACCAGACTAAACGTCATCTGTATACAAGGGTCTGTAGGACATTTCAATTGAAGAAACACAAAAATAATCGCAAAATTGTTTTCTGACTGTTCCTTTAAAATGAAGTTAATATTTAGGCCTATCTATAGTTTCCATAAAATGACTCAATATTGTAAGAAAATAAACTGACATTGAAACGTTTCATGAATTTTCCCAATTCTTTTGTTTTATTTGATTTATTTACCTGTTGAAGTACAATGTGGCTTTACAGACCCTACAAGCTTGTTAGTGCTCTGTTTAACCGTTATGAGTAACTGTAATAATAAAGATATCTGAATGTATCAGAATGGCTCTCTCTTGATCTATTGAGAGTACATAATAATTTTGCCAGATGCCTTTGAAAGGAGGGATTATTAGAAAGTTATACAATAGACAGTCTTGGCACTATAAGGGAGTTTGAACCAAAATCTATTCTGTTAAACTTGGCATTATGTTTTACATCACTGTAAACTGTGAATAGTGATGTTCTATTGTCATTTTATACCAGTGTTAAACATGTTTTGTTCAATTGTTATTAATATGTTAGTAAAAACAACTCCTTTGACCAAACATTTCTGACAACTATAAGATTTGAGGCTTTGCATGGTAGAGTATAGATATCGTTTCGGTTTGCCGTAGTACCATGTGATACTATCTACTGTCGCTAAGTACAATATAGTTCTGAAAAAAAATGTTCTGCTTATATGATTCTGGAAGAACTTGTCCTGCTTATTATCTACTACTGCAGAGTACTTTGGGAGCCGGGGTGACTACTACTTTTGCAAAGTGGATCGGGAGACTTCACATATTATATAGACCATGTTTACAAAATTGTTGGCGCAGCCACGTTATTACCCGGTGGTATGCGCGCGCTTCTGATTTTGCATAAATTTTGGGAGTGACGTAATAGGTCACATCAAACAAAGCCAACATGACCTGCGACTTCACTCCCAAACCAAATTTATTCAAAAACATGATGCGCGCGTATACCGCAGGGCAGAAACATAATGTTTTGGTTTAGGTGTGACGTCAGAGGGCACATTGTCTATACTGTCACTGAGAACTACTCGCACATGATGCAAAACATGTTAACCCTCATGTAGGCAGTGCACTCTCATGCCCAACTGGCTCTTTCGACTAACAGTCTCCATAATCCTAACTGTACAAATATAAAAAGAAGGTACTCTAGAAAGTATGGTATTTTGTGGAAGTCTGTAACATTGAAGTAATAAACCTACTGGACATTACATTTTAGTTAACCTGCATATGTATTATGCAACTAAACAATTCATCAGTTGTATATATTTTGCATCCGGTGTTGAATGGTGACATTATAGGGATACAAACAAAACATGCACTGTCACCAGAAGTAAGCAGTGCATGTAAATGATAGTACACGTCATCGGTTTTTGAATTACATTAGTTTGAAGTTTTTTCTGTTAAAACAATCATATCTCATGAACTATATGACATTAACTAACAATCTTTGTGTCATCTTGTAGCTAATTATTTGTATCACAATCCATTCAATGATGTCATAACATTTCAAAAGTCCTCACGGCTCAAAGTGGAAGTTAATATGATAAAAAATAGCGAAACAGCTGGGTATTCGTTCACGAATACAATTGAGCTCTAGTTTATTTATTTATTTTATTTATTTATATATATATATTTTTTGGGGAATCAGCTTTTGGAAAAGGTTTTTTTAAGGGAAAGGGACAGTCACCCCTTCATCTCCCCATTGGCTATATGCACCTGTTCCTGAGAGCTGTTGATTGGTTAGCCCCATTCTAGGTGTGATACACTGGACTACATTCGTATCCTTGGCCCTAACCCCACATGTACAAAAAAGGCAATTTATCTTTTGTTATTACAACCTAAAACTTAATGATCAGGTAACCTTGCCCAAGCAGACACTTTTGTCATAAAATTCGTATTTCTGGGATAGCTCACTTTCATGAAATTTTCAAAACATTTTTGAAATTAAAAAAAAAATAATAACTAGAGATTCAGAGTTTGTCTTGACACAAACTCTAGGTGTTCGGGAGGAAGTAGATTGTTTAAAATATTAAACTTTGACTTCCGGTGTGGACAGGAACTAAAGGTCAAATTGGGGTCACCTTTGTGTGAAATTATTTTGACAATTAACGATCTGTACAATGGTGCAAAGATTGTGAAGTTACCTCTTGTGGATAATTTTTTTGTAATAGTAAACTTTGACTTCCGGTTTGAACAGGAAGTAATGGTCAAATTGGGGTCACCTTTTTGTAAATATTTTTTGACAATTAACGATCAGTACAATGGTGCAAAAAAATGTAATTTACCTCTTGTCGTTGCTGAGATGTTTTTTTAATATTAAACTTTGACTTCCGGTTTGGACAGGACGTAAAGGTCAAAGTGGGGTCATGTTTTTGTAAACATTTTTGACAATTAACAATCTGTACAATAGTGCAAAAACTGTGAATTTACCTCTTGTGGTTGCTGAGATATGATTATTAAAAATATTAAACTTTGACTTCCGGTTTGGACAGGAAGTAAGGTCAAATTGGGGTCACCTTTGTGTAAATATTTTTCCTCAATTAACAATCTATACAATGGTACAAAATTGTGAATTTACCTTTTGTGGTTGTTGAGATATGATTTTTAAATATTAAACTTTGATTTATTGTAATTCGATATCTGATGACCTAATCATGACGTCACAAATTATGTTTCTTCTACGTGTTAAGTTTTAAGTATATGCCAAGTTTAAGTTCATGTGAAGTTTGCAAGTATGTGTTTTGTAGACAATCGTTTCTGCCGATAGAGGGCGACAATCCATATTAGCGTTCGATCCGCCGGCTGGACTGTTTTCTATTTGCACAATAGTGCAAAACTGTGAATTTACCTCTTTTCAGAATAAATAGATTATGCTGACATAAAAAGAACCTAAAAGGATTTTAGTCAATCACATAATACATGTTGCTAAACTAATTGATCAGAAACACAATTTTTCAGGGGTCACGATAGCCGAGTCAATTGCATTTCGAGCGTAAACGCTTAATTCCTTAAACATGCATACATAATGAGCACGACCAGAGCTGATTTAGATTCACCAACAGAGGCGCACTTTTAGCGTTGAAACAGCCGTGTAGACTTTGATTTTCAACGAATCGAAGCGCTTTAACTTATAAAGAATTCTTTATCGTAATTCGATATCTGATGACCTAATAATGGCGTCACAAATTATGTTTCATCTACGTGTTATGTTCTAAGTATATGCCAAGTTTCAAGTTCATATGAAGTGTGCAAGTATGTGTTTTTTTGTAGACAATCGATCCGGAAAAGAAGAAGAAGAAGAAGAAGAAGAAGAAGGAGAAGAAACTAGATATAAGTTTTTGTCACAACAAAAACAAGGTGTTCGGTTGAAGTTAAAATGGTTACTTCATCAATTAGTTTTTAATATTAAACTTTGACTTCCGGTTTGGACAGGAAGTAATGTCAAATTGGGGTCACCTTTGTGTAAATATTTTTCGACAATTAACAATCTGTATAGTGGTACAAAAATTGTGAATTTACCTCTTGTGGTTGTTGAGATATGATTTTTTTTAAATATTAAACTGTGACTTCCGGTTTGGACAGGAAGTAAGGTCAAATTGGGGTCACCTTTGTGTAAATATTTTTCGACAATTAACAATCTGTATAATGGTACAAAAATTGTGAATTTATCTCTTGTGGTTGTTGAGATATGATTTTTGTTAAATATTAAACTTTGACTTCCGGTTTGGACAGGAAGTAAGGTCAAATTGGGGTCACCTTTGTGTAAATATTTTTCGACAATTAACGATCTGTACAATGTGAAAGAATTGTGAATTTATCTCTTGTGGTTGTTGAGATATGATTTTTGTTAAATATTAAACTTTGACTTCCGGTTTGGACAGGAAGTAAAGGTCAAATTGGGGTCACTTTTTTGAAAATATTTTTTGACAATTAACGATCTGTACAATGGTGAAAGAATTGTGAATTTATCTCTTGTGGTTGTTGAGATATGATTTTTGTTAAATATTAAACTTTGACTTCCGGTTTGGACAGGAAGTAAGGTCAAATTGGGGTCACCTTTGTGTAAATATTTTTCCACAATTAACAATCTATACAATGGTACAAAAATTGTGAATTTACCTTTTGTGGTTGTTGAGATATGATTTTTTAAATATTAAACTTTGATTTATTGTAATTCGATATCTGATGACCTAATCATGACGTCTAAATTATGTTTTTTCTACGTGTTAAGTTTTAAGTATATGCCAAGTTTCAAGTTCATGTGAAGTTTGCAAGTATGTGTTTTTGTAGACAATAGATTTTGCCGATAGAGAGCGACAATCCATATTAGCGTACGCTCAATTCCTTAAACATGCATACATAATGAGCACGACCAGAGCTGATTTACATTCACCAACAGAGGGCGCACTTTTTTTGCGTTGAAAAAGCCGTGTAGTCTTTCATTTGCAACGTAATCAAAACGTTTTAACTAATAAAGTATGATTGATCGAAATTCGATATCTGATGACCTAATAATGACGTGACAAATTATGTTTCATCTACGTGTTATGTTCTAAGTATGTGCCAAGTTTCAAGTTCATGTGAAGTTTGCAAGTATGTGTTTTTTTGTAGACAATCGATCCGGAAAAGAAGAAGAAGAAGAAGAAGGAGAAGAAAAAAAAAAAAAAAAAACCGAACAATAACAATAGGTGTTTCGGGCGCATACCCGAACACCTAAAAAAACAAAAAAAAACCGAACAAAAACAATAGGTGCTCGCGCTGTAGCTCGAACACCTAATAAAATTTAAATTTAACTAAAATTACTAATCTCACAATAGTGAACTTCATGCCAGAAGTGTCTGCTCAGACAAGCTTATCTAATCACAAAATTGTAATAATTAGATCAAAAGTTGAAAAATCACCCTTTTTTGGTACAAGGATATGGATGGAGTCCAGTGTATTGGCCCTAGAATTTGACTAATGATTGGTGATGAAATCGAACCAGTAAAAGTCTTTGATAGGATGCTGTGCCCTGGTGTCAAAGCCCTTGGATGCAATCTAGAATTTGAGATTGAGTCCGGGACTTGGCTTCATTACACAGAGCTGACATAACTAGACTATGGTACAGCTGATGAGTGAAATATTATATATCACAGATGTCAACATTCTCTAAGCGTACAATGAAGTGCACTTGAAGACAAACAAACCCGATAATTTATGCACAAACAAATGGTGTGACCCATTAGTCCACATTTTAGTTTTTTCCGCTTACATTCCATGAATTTAGAAATTACTTTTCATTTGTTTCCATTGAATACAGAAAAGTACCGATATTAGCCAGAAATATCTTTGTGTCTTGAATTGGTTGCTTGTGAAATAGACACACATTTTTATTTTTAAAAGCCGTTTATATATTTTTTTTTCTTAAAAATCTACATTTTAAACATGCCCCCCTGTGTTGCGACTTAAATTTAGATTTAGGCAAATATAGTTGTTGCCACACTGGCAGGATATCTGTAAAAGAAAAAAAAAAATGCAATTTTTTAAAAACAAATTCTATAAAAGTAGCATCTCAAAGAAAGAGACAAGAGACTGAGGATGTCAAGAATCCAGAAAGAAAATAAATTATATCTGAATTATTATTTTTTCCTGTCATTCAGTAATCATCCTAGTCAGGGTCAGAGAAAGAGTAAAAAGTGAGGAATCCCTGGGTGTATTTTTTATATAATTAGGACACTGATAGAACCAGAAACAAGATTTTGTAATGAAGATTCCATGGTCAAGGTGATATGATAAAAATGCAACACTACACTGTATGAAGTAAAATCTTGATAAAATGAAGCATATTCCTCACAATCACTTCATACCTGGACAAGAATTTGAGACTGGTGGCAGGCCAGATACATGTACATGCAACCTTCAGTCAGAATACTTCATAATACTTCATTGTCGGGTTAGTCAAATATGTTTTGGACTGGTAAATGTGCAGAGTTGCCTGCCCAGCGCCCACAACAGGTATCATGGTATCTTATTACATTTAATATAAGGGATAGACAGGGATAGGCATTAGTGGATGGGGGGGGGGGGGGAGTGGGGGGCAAAGGAGGGCTTGTGCCCCCCATATTTTGTGTGCCCCCCCCATATTTTTTGTGTCCCCCTTTTTTTGCCATGTGTCCCATCTTTAAAAAACCTTTGATCCACCCCAGGGGTACGCCTTGTATGGACATGAATTATTTGAAAATGATAATTTTCCAGGCTTTTTTTCCTGTGAGACTGGCTAGTGTAAAACAAAGACCTGTATGGCATCTTGAGTATATACCTCATGCTGCAGTACAATAGGCCTTGACCTTTATCAAGTTGTGGCCATCTTTGTTAGGTTCCCTGTTCAATAATAGCACTAACTATCACTGTAATTATAGCACTAACTATCACTGCAATTATAGCACTAACTATCACTGCAATTATAGCACTATCACTGCAATTATAGCACTATATCACTGCAATTATAGCACTAACTATCACTGCAATTATAGCACTAACTATCACTGCAATTATAGCACTATCACTGCAATTATAGCACTATCACTGCATACCAACGACCAGTCTATTTTTTCCTTCCAGCCTTGTTTTGGTCACATGTATTTGTATTGAAGAAAAACAAGATGGTTGTGATGGCTGTGCTGTTATAAAGGTCTGTGAACCACTGTGAAATAAAGAATGCCTGTTATTATCCCATCATCTATACAGAAATAGCTGTTTTCATAAGCCTTCTGTTAGCAAGAACAGTTGCAATGTTTACACAATTTTATAACTACCTGTACATTTACATGATTCCATCAGCATGCATTACATGTACAAACAGGGCAGTGAGTCTACAAACCAACCTCTGTGCCTCATAAAGATTTCTTACTGTATCCCTGGAAACAGCCCCTGGCAAATGAGAGTTGCTTCTCTGTAACATAGTATTTCTGTGTACATGTCCAGCAGGTTTACTGTACCTCATTGGACCATTTGGCTTATATCACATAGCAGAACTGTAACACAACACAAAATGCACAGTAAGCTACACAAAATGCACAGTAAGCTACACAAAATGCACAGTAAGCTACACAAAATGCACAGTAAGCTACACAAAATTCACAGTAAGCTACACAAAATTCAAGATTTGCTATAAGAAGTTATTATTACATAGTCATACACATGCAGACATTTCTGCCAATAAAATTATCTTTAGGGCTAAATTGTTGTATGAAATCATTAATTGTACCTGTAATGCAGCTGAATGGGTATTTCTGCATGCAGACAGCTTTTTGAATTGTGTACCCTATATTGTTGCAGTGGCTGTATAATGTGTTGTGTTCCATCAAATAAAGGCAGTTTACAGTATTGGTAAAATGTATGTAAATTATTCATTCGTGCTTTAACCCTCCTATGGTTTGACGTTTCAAAACCTTTCAAAATCTGCTTACGGGCCAAAATGGCTATCAATTATTATGAACCCTTTAAAACCCTCCAGAATTTGTTGCTACTGAACAACCACACCTTTCAATACCCTTTGAAAGGTATTGAAACATTTCAACACCAGTTTGTTCAGAGAGTTGTTACACCTTTCAAAACCTTTCATAGGTCCCTTTTGTCAGACAGTTTTCTCACCTTTCAAAACCCTTCAGTACAGCAAACTTGAAAGGTTTTGAAAGGTCTGACAATTCTATGGCAACTGCACTGTATATAGGAGGGTTATAGGAGCTGAGAGATAACAACTGATGTACAAAAACTTTATGGTGATTTTTTTTTCAGATTCAATTATTTGAGAAAATAGTGGAATTCAGATTATTTGTATTCATTCTAATGTGGAAATGGATCATCAGATGATGATCCATTTCAGATTTGAAGTTTTTTAAAATTTGTTCTCGAAAAATGACAACATTATCAAGACGGAACAGCTTCTCAGGATGTTTGGTGCCATTACTGTCTTAAAACCATTTAATGGATTTAAGATGGTACTTACTGAGAATTACTGAGAATTAGGGCTGTGCGTTTTCGGATATTTTTAGAACCGGATACCCGACATCAGGAAACTTCGAATACCCGGATACCTGTTTTCATTTTTGTTGAAACATGCCTCTGGTGGTGTACAAATACATGTAATGTAAATGGTAACAAATTGACTTTTATAATACAGAGGATACCATACTATCGATCTTTTCTTTATTGGAGTGTAATCTCTTGAATTTAAAAATAATTGTCTGTAACAGTGTAAACATTACATTGTTCAAGAGTCACAGATTTCTGTTGGCACCGCTCAAATGTTAAGTCCAAATTTTTAAAAGTCGTTTACAGGTAATTGGAACCGAAAAATGGAACCGGGTATCAAGTGTTTGTGTCAACTTCCGGTTCAATCAAATTATCATCAGTCTTTTGCAAAAGTGTATCATCTTTTATTATAACATTATCAATTTCATATTTAAAATACCTCTCAATTTTGCATTAGAATGTGTTGAATTTGAACTTCCTGTTTAGACCAGAAGTAAATGTCATGTCAGGTGATTTGAAGGTCATATATATGACACAATAAAACTTCCTCATGATCATGAAAAAATAACGTACTTGCTTTGGTTCAATATCTGAGATAGGTGGCACTCTGAACTTTGATGACGTCATCAAACATATTTTTTTAACTTAGATAAGATGTCACTAATCACTTTATTCACACTAAGTCGTATTCAAATTTCCTATGGCTTTTGAAATTTTTATTTTTCTAAACCTGCCGCCACCAGAAGGCACTGTGACAGGTGATGACAGGTGAGGTCATCAGTCACATTTTTGAAAAGGTCACATGTCAATAGCAATTTCGTCCATGGAAGGCACGACCAAAAAATAAAAGTGCTTTAACAGAATATTTTTTCACTTAAACTTCCAGTTTCGACCAGAAGGAGAGGTCAGATTGGGTCATGTCTGTGTACGAAATGTCACATAATTCAAGATCTGTAAGATGATGCAAAGATTGTGTAAATATCTTTTGTGGTTTATGAGATATGATTTTTTGAAATATTAAAATTGGATTTTAGTGTATTTCAATATCTGATGACATCACAACTTTACCTGAAACTATATGTCATAACTTTATTAATAACTACATTATGTTCTAAGTATGTGTCAAGTTTGAAAGCTCTGTGAACTTTGGAACTATATTTTATTTGTTCGATAAGTCTCACCGAGAAGGAGAAAAAAACTAACAAAAAAGCCAAACAATTTCAAGAGGTGTTCGCGCTGTCGCACGAACACCTAAATAATAATAATAATAATCATAGTCATAATCATAATAATAATAATCATAATAATTAGCGCATCAGAAGCTTTTTCAACCACAATATCAACCTCTACCCTCACAGGTACCCATTTATACTCCTGGGTGAAGAGGAGCACTGTACAGTGAAGTGTCTTGCTCAAGGACACAAGTACCATGATCACGGCCAAGATTCGAACCCACATTCTGACGACTCGGCCATCAGAACACAAGTCTGATATGCTAGTCCGCTCGGCCATGGTGCATTTTGTTGTCTTTATATATTCAAGATATGCAATAAATTAAACTAAATATCATCTGGGATCTTTTTAAATAATCATGTAAGGAAAAAATTGTGTATCGGGTTTGAAAATGTCAGTGACCTGCTTGCCAAATGCCAGTTAATACGGCGGCGGACTACTGAAAACCTCTCTCCTAGTAAGTCCGACAGGCTAGTCAAAATTACAAAAAGTCTGTACTGAATCCAAGTTCTTTTTATTTTACATTTACACAGTGTATTCCACTGGGCCATAATTTCATCATTTTCAAATATGCTAGCGTCGTGAAATTCAAAGAAATATTCTCTCATACGCTAGGAATTACTGACATGAAAGTCTCGAAAGGGAATTCCCCTTGTTCAAAACAACTAATTTGAAAGATGCTCTATAGGTTCTTGAAAGTATTCTCTGACTCTCTTTGTTCTGCAGATCCTTATAAAAAGTAATTAAAAATTATGTGGACGAGTGACAATGTATGCGGAATAGCTAAAAGTCAAATTTACTAGTCCGGCAACCCCGGTACATGTTCTCTTAAAATTAATGAACATGAAGTTTTAGGCATAGCCTAAGCTAAACAGGTACAAATTATACATTAAATGCTAGGGGTGTGCGTTTTCGGATATTTTTGGAACCGGATACCTGAAATCAGGAAACTTCGGATACCTGTTTTCATTTTTGTTGAAAACATGCCTGAAAACATGTACTGTAAATGGTAACAAAATCGACCTTTATAATACAGAGGATACCATACTTGAATCGATATTTTCTTTACTGTGTCGTTTTTATTAAAGTAAAACCTCTTCGTGAAATATGTACCTGTATTGTATTCGCTGCAAAGTCTTTGATAACCCGAGTTACAAATATACGATATACAATGTACAAAAGAAAGCCCCATTGATCACACGCACGCACGACCGGACGCACGGAGCAGCCTACCTGAACATCACAGGAGACTAGCAGGAGACTAGAAGACCATGTCACTGTGCACTATCGTCACTGGTGTGTGCGTGATCAGAGCACTCTGGTTGGTTGTTCACATTCACAAAACACGCGTTGAATTATGTCATTGGTCAAAGGCGATGTGGGCGGAACCAGTTGGGGAAAAACAATTAATGTGCTTGCACTTTGCCACGCCCCTGCCTTCTAAATAAGGATACCCCGTACGTCACCATGTTGGCTTTGGATTATGATTTTTTAGGATGTGATTTTAGCCCTAATTTTGGCCCGTACTAAAATAATCTTACATTATAAGAGTATAACTCTCAGGCCGCCTCTCTTGTGTTTGTTGTAAATGTTTACCGGTGCCTCGGGGTTCCCTGGCTCTGGATGTTATCCCCGGCGGCGTGGAAACATCCAGAGAGTGTCTTGGCCACCCTTAGAAATCCCTGGATGTCGTCGTTCCTGCGCGAGAGGGGGAAAAGGTCATTTCAGGATTTTTCCTGATCTTTTCTGCCATGCCGCGGCCGTAGTCTGCGCCGTTACATTACCCGAACCTGCGCCCGCTGCCTGTGCGTGTTTCCTCACGTGGCACCGTCTGGCGCATGTTTCATTTGCGTAATGCAACACATTGTCCACTGCCTTATCTCTGACATCGAACAGCTGTTTACGTCAGGTCTCTGTATTCTCATAACAAGCTATTAATTACCCAATCATGATCGGCATGCACTTGTCCCACTAATCCAGTAACTGCGAACAATAGGCAAACATTTCCTCCTGTGCTGTTGTTCTTTGAAGCAGTCACTGCCAGGCACTTTGTGGTCTTAACAATTTGATACAATGTATCACAAACAGTTGGAGAAAAATGTATGGCAAATGTCGGTAAAATACTTCAAAGGCTTTATTGGAGCGTAATCTCTTGAATTTAAAGATAATTGTTTGTAAAAGTGTAAACATTACATTGTTCAAGAGTAACAGATTTCTGTTCGCTCTGCTCAAATGTTAAGTCCGAATTTTAAAAAGACGTTTACGGGTAATTGGAACCGAAAAATGGAACCGGGTAATGACAGTTTCGGTCGGGTATCCGGCTACCCAAATACCCAGCACAGCCCTAGAAGAAGCTATATATTTGATATTAGGTTAAAGATCAATGTGAATCTAAAGCAAAAAATGGTTTCTGGGCTATTTGCATGTTCCTTGACCAAACTGTAGAAAATCTTGGCTGGCTGTACAGTCAGTAACTATAGGATGGTACACTTAAAAACAGTGCATTAAATTGTGAATGAATGTTACAGGTGGGTTGGTTTTAATCTTGATTTAAAGAAAGTAAGCTTACTCATAGAAACAGTTTTGCCAACATCAAAGGAAACCAAAAGCACTAGTTAAATTAAGACACAGCATGAATGTTTCCTATATACAAATTTCATCTCACTGGTCACTGAAGAATTCACAAAAACTGCACGTACGTCACACCTCTGGAACCATGTAACCATTACGACTAGAGGTTCCCAAGTTGCTTAAAATGAGCAGTCCGCTGTACTTCTCTTCACTCCAAGATGATCTATGGCCAGCTAAGTATGCTTCATGCGTACATAACAAGATTACAGGTTATGCGTGTGCAATCATTGTCATGGTGGGTATATGCCCTGACGATGCTGCTGTTGATTGAACTGTTGTTCATTAGTTACTGCACAGCCAAGATATATAACATTGCATGAAGTCATCCTCAAATGTCACAGGCAGGTGATCATATGATGCTTCCACATTGCTCCATATGTACATGTACATGTATAGTCAACCTTGCAAAGAACATGTCCACATATCATTTACATCTTGGTTTGTTTCAGACTAGAGATACTTAACGGTTTGCGGAAATAGAAATATTCTTGTGGAAGAGTGATAGATTGGGTGTTGAAACAACCATCTTTGAATTGTTTCTCCAAAATACATTTTCAATTGGGAAAATCGTTATTTTTAGTTTGCATTTTCACCCTCCAAAATAAGGGAACAGCGATTGTTTTAAATGTCATTGGAAGCATAACTGCAATCGAGAAGGTTGTAAAAGTACAGATCACGTGTGTCAACCCATTGCTTCACATGTAGATATATTAGCGCCTTTTGTTCACCGAACTGAACTGAATTTGGGTGCTGAGCGTATGCCCGGCATTCATAATTCTGTAGGTGACGTCATATGAAGAGTCTATGGTTTTTGATCTGTACAACTGAAACTTTGAAAGATGGATTTTGATTTTTAATACATGAGTTTTGATTTCAGCAAACCTTTAACACTTCGGCTCAATTGATATTCATTTATACGCGGCCTCAGCACCTATACTACACCGTGTAGTAGGTTGTAAATCGTTAATTACATTGGTAAATGAACTGATTTTCCCAATTTTATTAATTTTATCTTGTTTCAGAGGGTCTAGAAATGTTTTCTATCAAAAAAAAAAAATTGTAAATTTTTATGTTTTTCTTAGAAAGATAATTACTAATTAATACTAAAAATCTCATTTTCCCCAAAACCAAAAAAACCTCATTTTTAAACACAAACCTGTACTTTTTTACTCAATAGTAGTCCAGTCTACTATATATACATGCTGCAATATATACAAACCCATTGCCCATTCATAAAAAGCCACCTGCTATCGATCGATCACCAGATACCGCCATCCGACCCCCCCAAAGAGCCATCCCCAATATCAGCCAACCCCCAACATAGACGTATTTTATTGGTCGAAATACATCAGGCCTGTCAAATGCCATCACAGAGCCATTTGATATGTCTCCAGACCGCTGCAGGCATGTTATCTGATGGTAATCAGCCGGTGTGTTTACGACCTTGGTGACCCCCAACGCTAAGGCAGTTTGTACACAAATCCCATAGGGACCTCTCAGGAATGGCACTTGCGGCTGGCTTAAAGGGGTGAACGACTTTCCCGAATACTTTAAGATTCTAACACATTATGTCTAATGGTGATCCAAAGGAACTTGCGAAGAATTGAAAATTTTCACCCTTTAATTAAAAAATACTTACACGAATAAAGGAGTGCTACTGCACCGTGTAGTATGGGTGTTCTCACGCAGGGTTAAAGACACATACCATTCTGTGTCTTTTGGCTATTTTGTTGTTAATATACATGTACCAGGCCTTCATTTGAATAAATACGAGAGGAGCTACAGATCGCTCTCCTTAAATCACCAAAGTGATTTAAGGAGAGCGATTTGCTGTCACTAAAAAAACTAAAAACAAGTTGAATGTACAGTTATACATTGTAAATGCAACACTGGTTTATTTACACATACGGATTAGAAAATGGACACATAATCACCGACTCAACTGTCTAACTGAACTCATTCCCATTATAATTAGTTTGTCTTAACTTTATGTAGCAATGAAAACATCTTCTGGAATGAATTTAGAAAGGCAGGTCATAAGTTTCTGCTACAGTAGTGCTACTTGCTTTAAAAAAATGCTCAAATATTAAATCAGGCAGGGCATTTTCGTACAGAACACCATGCACGATCGGCATGCGTGATGTTTTCTGTACGCCACATGTGTGTGTCCGCTATCTAGCACAGTCTATACGAGTAACGTTCTCGATGTCGTTATCAATACATGTCCATGTACAATGTACCTACGTGTACATTTTTGCCAAGGACGGTTTTAGTGCCGAGTCTGCCGATGCGCGCTCAGAATCAAGTGGCTTATTTTGACCGCACTGATTACGGTTTTAACAAAATAATGTAAGTACACTCACGAAATTTTTAAGGAGCGCTGTGTTTTGCTCTCCTTGGAAAATATTAGGAGCGCTAAGGAGCGCGAGCGCGATCGCGCTCCTTAAAAATGAAGGCCTGCAATGTACACTTTAACTTCTCTTTGAAAAAAGGAATTGATCAACCCATATCCGCCGATCTACGTGATAACCTGTAGATATGTAAAACACTACAAACGCCGACCTACGTGATTTTCCGTACCGTGTTTTTGTCCAATTCCAATTTACTACGTTTTTTCGATGACTGCATTTCATGATTATAGATATGAAATTAGACAAGTCTGACATCATAATAAAGTGCATGTTCTCCTCTTTCCATCAGTATATAATGTGTCTGTGTCAGTGATTGTAATATTCTCAAAATAAGGAATCTTTCAGATTGTGTGCAAAAACAATGTATCTCTGTGCGGGGGCTTAGGCACATACAGTCTTTTGTGTGTTTACATGGTTAGGCGGATATGGGTTAACTTTCAAATGAGAAATTTCACAAAATAATTGACTGAAACAATGGTTAATATGTATTGCCTGTGTTTTACCAGCAATTTTTCTTTTCATTGGAACCGTATTGATAATCTTATATTATAGGAGTGTAACTCTCAGGCCACCTCTTTTGTGTTTGTCATAAGTGTTTGCCGGTGCCTTGGGGTTACCCGGCGGTGTGGAAAAATCTCGAGAGTGTCTCGGCTGCCCTTAGAAATTCTTGGACGTCGTCGTTTCCATTTGAGAGGGGGAAATTAAGGGCATTTCAGCATTTTTTTCCAATCTTTTCTGCCATGCCGCAGCCGTAGCCGTAGCCTGCACCATTACATTACCTGAACCTGTGCCCGCTGCGTGTACATGTTTCATAATGTGGCACCATCTGGCAACATGTTGTCCACTGCTATATCTCTGACATCAAACAGCCGTTTACCTCAGGTCCCTGTATTCTCATAACAAGCTATTACCTGATCATGATCGGGCTGTGAGTGCAGCTGCATGGAAAATTGTGTGGTGTACGGGGTATACCAGTTGACCACCAGAACCCACGGTCAAATTAGGACCACTTTTTTCAGGCCCTGTTGTATCCAAAATACTCACACTTTCAAGAAAGTCAAGACCCCAGGTCATGATATTGGACCACTTTTACACAGTCCCTCAAACAAACAAACTTTTAGGTCAAATTTACCAACCAAACAAACAGAGTGTACTGAAAAAAATTGTGCAATCATTAAAAGGCATTTGCAGTGTGATGAATAGCATACACAAACTAAATGGGAGTGAGCATACTATTTCCCAGTTAACCAAAAGTTGAACACTTCGGTCAAAACACTCAACGAGGGGAGGGGTGGGGGTAGGCGTGATAAATTTTGAGGGCAGGGTACGCGTGAAAATTTTCCCCACCCTTCAATGTGAACATTTTAATAATCACTCAAAGGAGGACCTTCAATTCAGAGGAGGGGAGACTACAATTAAACACCACGTCACCAACAAATTCGCGAATTTGACAATTTGACAATTTGACATAATTTCTGTTCAGACGTCTCCATGCAGTTATTTGCAATGTCCATAAACAAGGCCCAGCAATGATAAACCGTTGAAGTTGCATGACTTCATCTTTTCAAAAATCGACTTCTCCCATGGACACTTTTATTTTGCGTGCTCAAGAGTCACATTCCAAACTCCCTGTAGGGCTCTAAATGTTTATTCAAAGAGAATGCCCAATAGTGCTCACATGATTCCCACAAACCTCATATATATTTTATTTTACATAATCATAACCTACTTCCTATGTTAACATGCTATCAAAAACCCGATCATGATTGGGTAACTTCGCTTGTTTCCATTTAAAATAAAAAACAGATACATGTACTTTGAAATGATATGCTATTTCACAAAATATACTGAACAGCAAAAGAAACGCAAATCCGAGGACAGCAAAAGAAACGCAATTCCGAGGTCTTGTCAAGTTTTCAAACAGAATACAAACCATTTTGATTCTAATCACTCATTTAATGAAAAATGCTCTCAATTTGTGAGCTGAAAGTGACTGTTGAAGTTGTTGCAATTTCAACAGTCACTTTCAGCTCACAAATTGAAAGCATTTTTCATTAAATGAGTGATTAGAATCAAAATGGTTCGTCTTCTGTTTGAAAACTTGACAAGACCTCGGACTTGCGTTTCTTTTGCTGTCCTCGGACTTGCGTTTCTTTTGCTGTTCAGTATAGTTTGAGAAGCTTGGGTTGGCAGTAAAAAAGCTTCATCAAGATGAATTTATGACGGGACTCGACATAAATTAATTTTGGTACACATTTATTATTATGTTTCTCACAATTTTTTTCAGAAATGTGTAATTTTTACAGCATTTGTATACAGTTCCTCAATTAAAAATAGCATTGCTCGGATGAAAAATAAATGTTTTTTTTTACATTGGGTAATGTAAAAAACAAAACGGAAATTAGTTATTTTGTTTTTGTTTAGAATGAGAATAATAATACTAGAGGCCAATATCTGGCAATGTACACTCACGGAATTTAAAAACGCATCAACTTATATTTCTCAATAAATATGTATAACTTATATGCAGTGATAAATTGAAGCCATAATTGTACATAGCACTTTTATTGTGTCAGTATGATGTGAAAATTTGCGCTCATAAATTGTTAACCTATGTTCTTATTTCTCACTGCAATAATCTGCTGTTGAAAAATATGTGAAATATTGGGATGATGCATTTTTAAATTCCGTGAGTATATGTACATAGAAACTACATAATATAGTTCAACAAGTTCAGTTATCACTATCAGACATTTATTTGAATAAAGAAATGCCAAGGTATCCCAGCTCCCATGATCTGCTGTAAAGTTGCATCATAATATCACAATCATATCGATGTCAGTCCCACTTGCCTGGCATTATGCATCCCAGTAAATGGACCACTCAGCCACTGTAAATATTTAATCACCCACAAATCCCACATAAGCCTTATAGCATGTATAGGCTACACACCAGGTAATGTGCTCTTCATAAATTTGTCAACTTAACAGGTTTCGTTTCCTTCTGATGATTGAAGAGTTCTAATTGCAGTCTGGTCTGGAATGAATGTAAGTTGCTTAATATTTGTTTACTGTCTTGATCCTCTTGTTTTGTCATTGTAAAGAGTACAATGGACAGGTACATTTACTGTAATATTGTTCGCTGTGAGAACTTCTGTCACAGATCATTTTAAGCTGAATGGAAAACTCGGCATATCAATAAGTCAGTATACTGCAACCAATCACTGTATGTTTAAGAGTCAATGTAAATGGGACTGTTTATGTTTGAATGCTATATGCATGTCATTTTGTCATTTTTGTTTTGTTCATTGTCATTGTGTCATTTTTGTTTTGTTGATAGTCATTTTGTCATTTTTGTTTTGTTCATTGTCATTTTGTCATTTTTGTTTTGTTCATTGTCATTGTGTCATTTTTGTTTTGTTCATAGTCATTGTGTCATTTTTGTTTTGTTCATTGTCATTTTGTCATTTTTGTTTTGTTCATTGTCATTTTGTCATTTTTGTTTTGTTCATAGTCATGTTGTCATTTTTGTTTTGTTCATAGTCATTGTGTCATTTTTGTTTTGTTCATAGTCATTGTGTCATTTTTGTTTTGTTCATTGTCATTTTTGTTTTGTTCATAGTCATTTTGTCATTTTTGTTTTGTCATTTTTATTTTGTTCATTGTCATTTTGTCATTTTTGTTTTGTTCATAGTCATTTTGTCATTTTTGTTTTGTTCATTGTCATTTTGTCTTTTATTTTTACTTAAAAGGAGTATAGTGAGAGATGTGACAATGCACAATCAAATGTCAAGATTCAATGACTGATTCAGCAGGCGAGGTTCTTTTTTTGGGGAAGGGGGGGCTAAAATATTTATATCCAAATGTTTCCACCGAGTCAAAAATATGGACTAGACAGGCACAGGCCCATTGCACATAAAGGGATTCTTTTGATATTTTTTATGCATTTTAATTATTTTATGTTTTTGCAGAATGCAAACCAGGTACAGCGTGTATGTATTTAAATAAAGAAATATTTTATATTTTTTTGGTTGCGGGCAGGGCTATAGACTCTGCTCCTCTGTAGAAATGTGCCTGGTATTTAGGTATTCAGAATTACTATTATAAGTATTAATACAAAGTAAGTGACATTTCAGTAATTTTTCGTATAAAAACTTATCCATAATTATTAGTTAAACTTGATGCACACATCATCGTGCTTACATCAAATACATGTTTGTTATTGTCTGCAGTTTGAATGAGGTAATTTCATATGTACTATATATGCATGGATCGTTCCAGGGCATTGTCATTGTTTAACACACACTAGAAAGTCACACTAGTTTGCCTTTATCACAAGTCCATATCCTGAACAAGTCTCCGTAAAAGTACAAGTTCTTGAATTTCTTCAGTTTAATTCTAATGAGCTTCCATTGTGTGTGGCTTCACCGCCTCTTGGGATATGCAGTGTTTGCAATACAATGTGCAAGTTCTTAGATTTCATATAGCATAGTGACATGCATGGCTGCCCATGCCTTAAAAATGCAATATAGGTGTCAATATAGTATCCATCCGAAACTGCTTGACAGATGGTCATACAGACCTGAGAAAATAAATATGTTTTGAATATTCCTCCCAAGGTACACATGTAGTTGAAATCAACCATTTTGGTGAGTGTTAAAGAGACTCTGGGTTCAAATGATACTTACCAGCTGTATACACATTTCAGGTAAGTGTTATATTATGTTCACTGTATATGTGAGGTTCCATTATATACAATTTTATTTTGTGTTCATAGTCATATATCTCAATACTGTTTTTGGTGCTATTTGTTCTGTATATTACTGTACAAAACTTACTGAATTTCCAGTTGATTTGATTTTAACCAATAAATACTGATTGTTTTTGTTATTCAGTTTTTATTATTATTACGTTGATGACAAGTTATATAATTAACACGTACAGCATTTGATGCTCAGTTGTTCGATTCTGGCTTGTGTGGCTTGATTGGATGTTTGTGTTTCTATTATTATATGGAATAAACTGAATGTTCTATGTTTGTTTGGGAGTATAAAAACTGTAAATTCTCATTTTATGAGGGAACCGATAAAAATCCATAGCCCAACAGACATCACCATGGTCACTGCCAGTCACCCATGAAGGTCTTTACTAATCTTACAAGGCCTAATATTAATAATATTGTATTCCTATAATTTTGTATTATAGTTGGTATTTTTATGTTTTAGTTCTCATTTGGGACCATATCCTACAAAATGACAATTTATCACTATTAAGAGTTTTGAGCTTTTAGCAAAACAAGCACATTGTCTTCTTCAGTTGACTGCTGAACACAAAATCTTGCGATTTAAGACTTTTATGGGGTGAAATTCAGTGACATTTTCTATTGATTCACATTGAAGAGTAAGTTTGGGCGATAAACGATAATATCGCGATACCTTTTTTATTCGATTACGATATCGAGAACCTTGTCGATTAAAAAATATATCGCGATTAAAAAAAATCGCCATCGTGAGTCAAGTCAGAAATTCCATCGAAACAAAAATTAGGACAGTCTTTTCAGCTTTCGGAAGTGAGAAACAAAGCTTATCGGCTCTAAAGCAATCATGCATGAATGAAAAAATAATCGCGATACTATCGAAAATCGCGATATATGTTTGCCGATATATCGTGGATGAAAACAAATCAATATCCCCCAAGCTTAGTGAAGAGGCATGTATAAGGGTGTGTTACACATAAACAGCTTTGGCTCCTAAATCCCTTTCTACACTACAGAAACAATTCCCGGGAAAACAATTCCCGGGAAAACAATTCCCGGGAAATTGCTGGGTGTTTTTAACCCCACTGCCACCCCAGCACCCGTTCACACTAGACCTATCTGGTCACTCCAGGGAGCATTATATCCCGGGAATATGCACGGTCGTTTCACACTCGTGATCAAACCCCGGGAACTGCGCTAACTGAATCGGCCCAAAATGTTGTGGCCAGAAGTCCAATCCCAGAATGCCATGCACACGGGCTCTTGTGTTGTGACTGTTTACCATGTAATGCATCACAACCAAAATGGATCCCGCAGATCAGACTTGTCAATATTTGTGTATTTTACAGACATTATAAATACATGTAAACGAGACGGATGCTTAACATAGCCTAGTCCATGACAATTCTTTTATTAAATTCTAAAAATATTTATTTGGTCACATTCTATAAAACTAAATATATCATGTTATTTACAGATTTAGATATTTATATTTTTAGATATTACTACAAATAATTTTGAAGCAAAGTTTCAAAAGTACTGAAATACAACACTAGATATTACCATGCGAATTATTTGGCACGCTATTTGTGACCTCGCTGACCTTTCACGACATGTTGACGTCCCAACATCCATGACGCAAAACTGGGGTAAGTTAAACGCACTTTCGTTTCACACTAGTTGCTATTTCCCAGGAAAAACACTTAACCCCGGGGTTAACTAATAATAATAATAATAATAATGTGTGGATTTATATAGCGCACGTATCCACCAACTAAGTGGTGCTCAAGGCGCATTATATTATTATCCCTGCTCATAAGGCTCATAAGGCTCATAAATCATTCCTGAAACCATCTCAGCTCCCTGGGGAGTATACAGCTCAATTGCTGCCATTTCTAGCGCATATAGAGCAAACCAACTCTGCCTTCACAGGTACCCATTTAACCCCTGGGTGGAGAGACGCAATTATGATTAAGTGTCTTGCTCAAGGACACAAGTGTCACGGCCGTGATTCGAACCCACATTCTGTTGCTAACACCAGAACTTGAATCCGGTAAGCTAGACCGCTCGGCCACGACAACTCACTTAACCCTACTCCCGAGCAGGGGTAATTATTTCCCGGGAATAAGCTACTTCCTGCGTATTTCCCGGGAGTAGCTTTTGAAGTGTAAACAGACTGACCAAAATTTGCCGGGAGTTTCCTGGGAAATACGTCTCGTGTGAAAGGGGCTTAAGTTCAGACTCATTTTGTAATAGGCATGTCACAGGAACCAGTAATAAATCCTGAAATACTACAGTGTTACGCACATGTACACGCACACACAGAAACTAGTACGAGTGCAAAAACATGCCCTTTTCCAAATCGTTTTATAAATACAAGAATACATTTGTTTTCAATTATGATTGCAGATTTGAAGAGAGGAAGACTTATTCTCAATAAAAACCAAGTTTCCTTATGAAAGAAAACAGGGAAAGTGCTACCAGTACTGCTTGAAAATGGTTCAATTTTTAACACTTACTGTGCAGCTCTTGTTGAAATCGAGCGAAAGTGCTCACAACACCAAAGCGAATCGGCTGTTTTGCAAGCTCGGGCGATGACGGATGAATCAAAAGGTAATCCTGGACTCCTACATTGCTCATATTTGGAAGTCCCATTCATACCAAATACATCTGAACACAGTTACGACGATTACCGAAACAAGCCATGTTTTCGGGTGTACGGATCGGTTGAAATTATGCTCTCAATCCAGGCCTAATATTTCAAGTTTTCGCAATTTTTCGAACTGATCGTGATAAACAAATACTTATAAATATCTTTTGTACCTTTTCACCAAGTGACCATATTAAAAGGGGACTGACATCCTTTACTTAAGGCGTTTTGTAATAAAATATTGTTTTTGAGACCCACCTGTGTCTATTTAATCATTGATTTCTGAGTACAAGTATTTTAAAACAATGTTTGAAGTGTTTGGGGGAGGCAACCCCGCCCCATGGTGGAAGCTTCATTTGCATAAGATATGTGACATAAGGTCGGGAAGGTCCGATGTGTACATGATGTACATGTACATATATACGTTTCACACACGTAGCGTCGATTTCATTTCTTCCGTGATTTTTGTTTCCGGAACTAATAAAATGCCGGGAAGATGTGTTGCTGTAGGATGCAGCAACACCAAAGACGGTGTTAGCCTTCATCTGTTCCCAAGTGACCCAAAATATTGCCGTATTTGGACGAGCAAAGTTCGACTGACAAGAGTAAAGTGGTCAGGTCCATCGGCTCACACAATTTTGTGCAGTGATCATTTTGAGCCGAGTTTTGAGCCGAATTTCTCTTCCCGACATGACGTTACGAACAGCTCCTCCGTGCAGGGCGGGAACAACTAGTAAAAGTGGGGGGCATTTTTACAATGGTAAAATAACACTCTCAAAAACAATAAAAACACAAAACAAAAATTGTATTGTACTGATATAAAAGAGTAAAACGATCACATATTTAACTGTTTGATTTAAATCCACGACAGTCCCCCTTTAAGCTGGGGGTTTGACAGCTCCCGAAGAAATTTCGAAGCTTGTGACAGATTTTGAAGTTCCAAATAAATTGAATTTATTGAATAATAAAGTGAGAAATAACGTGTTTAAATAGGAATGTTTTGTGATTTAAAAAACTGTGAATGAGGAGTAAGTTTTACACGGAATAGCAGGAAATGCATCACGTGATCTGTAGCGCACTCAGTGATTGGAAGAGTCACCCTTCTTGGCCCTTTTGGCTGTTCCACCTATTGAACTTACTCCAACTGTGACAGGCTTGTGCAATAAGAATATAAAAATAAAAATTTTAAATCACTGAAGAACAATATTTTATGTAAACTCTTACAGGACAAAACACAAACATTTGTGAAATATGTTCAGCCTGTAAAATTTCAGTGTTGTATTAATATGAATGGATTTGGAGATATAACATATTAAAAAAACTACACAAGAATCAGTTAGACGTTTTCACTCACGGTGCCATGCTTATACAGTACAGTTCCAATGCATATTTTCAGGAAGGACCCCGATTATTAATTACTTAAAAATCTGTAACTTTTGAACCGTTTCATCAATTTGTTTAATTTTTTTAAAATTAAGTTTGATATGTTTTGCCCTTTCAATCAATATGAGTTTTGTGCAGATAAAAGGAATTTGAATTTTGGGTCAAACATCCCTATTTGTAAGATTGGCTCATATTTGATATTTTGTCATGTGGAACGGGTGAGCACTGATTTCTGTATTCCAGTGCTTATTCATTATAAGACAACAACAATAAACACTTATATGCCAGGGAAACCTGTATCTCCCCACCACTGCTTAAATGGAATTACACCTTATAATCTAAAAAAATGTACTTGAAACAAAGCTTCATAAAGTTGGCTATTGTCCTCAAAAATTAGTCTGTCTAACATGTTGTCATTTTTAAGAAAACACGAAATGAATTATAAATCACTATCGTACGACCGATTGATCCATTTTCTATATAAAAATTCATTTAAACAAATCTAAATGCATTTTATCTATTTTCTTGTTGACCCTCCTACTATAGCTGCACTTTAGTGGGAAGTTGCTACAGAGGTCAAAACCAGTCAACTGCCTGGTTTGATTGTTGACCCAAATGTGCACACAGGGGACTGGTTTTTACTGTCATTTTGACCACCCTGAACAATACCAGACAATGCTTTTTTACCAGTCAAAAACGATCGACTCATTTTGACCTGTAAATATACTTACTACACGTAAGGTTTGACAGTGTTTGACTTTTAAGTGTAATAGATATACTTTGGCAAGTATATCAACATTTTGACTAATTTTGACCCTTGTACATGTAGTAGTAGTAGGAGGGTTAATGACACAATGAAATAAGCTGCAACTTTGACAGGTTGGTTTCTATACATACATGTATCTCTTGATTCTTCTATGGATGTAAAAATATAATTTACAGACATTGTTACCAATGGTATCCATCCCTTTCAATGTTGTGAGGAGATAAATACTGCATGTACATGTACATGTTGAATAACAAAAATTCCAAACCTACACTTGAATTGTCAAGCTTAATATTTTCTTGACTGCGGCAGAGCAGAATATAATGATTTAAAACGCTGTATACATATATAATGTCTCTGGAAACAAAACACTGCCCTACGGATAGACTCCGACAGACACGTCTGTGATCATTCAATCTACAGAAGGGAACGACATCCCCCCTAGCGCTCGGTCAGATCAATCGCATTTGCCTCTTTTTTTTACCCCTAGAGTCATTTGAGTCATCAGTAAAAGATGTCTGGAAACATTTGGATCAATAAAACCGAATCCTAAAATGTGGGTTAGTTAACTCTCTGGCTGTACTGTGATATACATAGGATGGACTTTTAAATAAATATTGTTTTGGTGAGGCTACAGTTATTCATAATCAGTATTATTTATTCTCATGCGTATTTATACTTGCAAATTGAATGTATTAATATTATTATGAATTGTGAAGTTAAAGAAAAAAAAATAAAGAAAAAATAAACAACAACCACCAACAAACAGAAGGCTGTCATTGACTTTGTTTAATGAACTGGATATGTATATATTTGAGTATCATTAGAATATTTGAGAATCATTAAAATATTTATATTCATTATTATGAATGTAAACATATGTTATATTAAATAGCTCACACACACAGCCTTGTAATTTGATTGGTCACACACATACATGTACATGTATCATATATCATCAGTAGTTTTCCTATTTGCATTTTATAGTGCTGTCAAAGCACTGTTGATGCTTCATTATAATATATATATAAACGTGAAGCGAGCAAAAAAAAACTGGCTGATGCCGGACTCGAACCTGCGACC
Source organism: Zoroaster sp. YZ-2022 (assembly GCA_029582265.1). Taxonomy (NCBI): domain Eukaryota; kingdom Metazoa; phylum Echinodermata; class Asteroidea; order Forcipulatida; family Zoroasteridae; genus Zoroaster; species Zoroaster sp. YZ-2022. The sequence continues at coordinate 15,231,044 of CM055828.1, read as the reverse complement.
CCTCGAATACTGAGTGCTCTACCAACTGAGCTAACCAGCCCCTATGTTGGCGGGCAGTCCACTTATGCCACTTATCTATTGCTCTATTGGGCCAGGTCAGAGGCCAAACCATATCTGCCGAGTAGCCAGGGATCAAGCCCTGGTCAGATGCAAACAACCTGGGTAACGGCAGTAGTGGGGATCACACAACGGGATACAAGCCTTTTACGTGGTTGTACACAAAGTAGATTTATAGGGAGGAACTGACCTGAAAATATTGTATAAACGTGAAGCGAGCAAAGAAAAACTGGCTGATGCCGGACTCGAACCTGTGACCTCTCGAATACCATACAAGTGCTCTACCAACTGAGCTAACCAGCCCCTATGTTGGTGGGCGGTCCACTTCTGCCAATTACATGTATCTATTGCTCTATGGGGCCAGGTCAGAGGCCAAACCATATCTGCGGAGTAGCCAGGGATCAAGCCCCTTATGTATGTGTGTGACCAATCAAATGACAAGGCTGTGTGTGTCAGCTATTTAATATAACATATGTTTACATTCATAATCATGAATATATATATATATATATTTACATTTACTACTGATGCATCGTGTCACAAGGTTAGTTCTTAGTACCAACCCAGCATCACTTCTAGATCGATTTTGACGTGCTTCGAAGAAATGATATTTAGTTTGGACCCATCATGTGAGCCGCCAATGCATAAATCAAAACAGAATGACTGCTAAAATATTCATTTATAGCAAAACCAGTCCTCATACTTAGAAAGCTGAGCTGAAAGCTGAAAGCTAAGTTCAGAAAGAAGGGCATGATATTTAGGAGTAGGTATGTGATTGAGAGGCTGGGATATATAGCCTTAAGCATTTTGCTGGTTTAGATTGAAAATGACTTTATTGAATCATTCAAGCGATGGAACACAATGATCACTCTATGTGCTATGCTGTGGAATATATGGCTAAACTTCAAAATGTACTCGTGTTGGCGTCAGTTTTGAATTTAAATGACAAGGATTTTTAATTCTTGATATCTGATATATTGTTACCACTGCACTTAAGGCACTTGGTATTTATATATTATTAGGCTTACTAATTGGATGTGTACCTGTTGGCCTAATTTTGTTCCCATGAGTGATGCACTTACTGATCCATGTAATTCGGACGGGTTGATGTTCAGGGTGACTAGAGGAATAGAACATTTTGAATTATTCACTCACCTTCAGCGGTGTAGCCACTATCCCCCCCCCCCCCACAAATTTCCAGTGCCCTCCAGGTGCGCCCCCCCATGAAAAATCCTGATAGTGCCCCCAAAAAAGAAAAGAAAAAGAAAAGGGAAAAAAAACATTACCCCTAGCCCCCCCCACTGAAAAGCAATGCCCCCTGTGACCCCCCACCCCACCCACTGAAAATGTCCTGGCTACGCCGCTGCTCATCTTTGACAATAAGTTTACACCACTGTGGCTATAATATAGGGAAAGTACAAAATTGTTCATTACCTGATTACAAAATGATAGAATTGTTATGAGATCAGGTTTGATCTGAAGTTGGTAAAGGTTACCAATTATCCTGAGTAACAATTATTCTGTCTATAGTGCTTTCATTTCAGGGAAACATGGAACACTGACATAGGCACATTTACCCAAAACTGGCGTCTGGCAACCTTTTGTGTTTTTTTGTAATAATTGTGAATGCTTTTTCACACTTTTCTCACAACTTAGCCTATGCACTGGGCTGAAAATTTCATGTTGGTTGTTAAATGTATATATACTACTCAAAACAATTTAGGGAACACCAGATTTTTAACATCAAATAGGTTTGAAATGTTCCATGAACCGGGATTTTCATTTGCAACCCCCTCTCTCTTTCAGTAGTCATGTCATGAAATGTGTAATCACTACATGCATCCTTTATCATCTGTTTCATTGTGCAGTTGTTTCTCATCAATTCTGTGAAACATTGTGTTTATCTGAAATAAATGATCTTGCTTTAACTGAGATTATTCCGGTGTTCCCTAAATTGTTTTGAGTAGTATATCTTAATTCAAAGACGGTAAGCATATTCATAGAAGCAGTTTTGCTATCATTATCAATGTTGTACCTTCCCTCTAAAACATTAAGACCTCAATGTCGCATTGCTGATGGAATAGACTTTTTTCACACTGTAGCCATCTTTGTCAGATTCCCTGTGTAATCAGTAACGATTGCAGTGCTGATTCTCATTAAATAAAAGGAGCCAGACTGTTTTCCCTTCCAGCCTCAGTTTGATCACATGGATTTTTATGGAAGAAGAAAGAAATGGCTGTGCTATGACACAGGTCTATATAGGTTCAAAACTTGATCATGAGCCCACTATAAATATCTATGCAATTGGAAAACATTACGGTTATGCTCATTGATGCAATATAGGGCTCTTTAAAACATAACATGTAATGTGTTGAGTGTACATTGCATCTAGAATCAGGGATTCAATACTCTCTATTAAACCTTTTAATACACGTTGGGAAATGCCCATTGACATTGATGACACGGACCAAAGCATTTGCAAGACAACATTTACTATGGTGAGCGGCAACAAAGACATCATTCTGCCAGTTTGCCTTCCAATTTTTTTAATTTTTTTAATTTAAAAAACATTTTTTTTTGGGGGGGGGGAGCAGAGGCAAATGCAGGAGGGACGGATTTGCAAGCATTCACAACCTGAAGTGGACCCTGGAACTCCCTACCCCAGTCATTAGTATTTGAAAAAGAACCAGAAAGAAACTGGCAGATTAATTCACATAGGATAGATGAAATTTGAACTTAGCCCTCGAGTCCATGTAAACGTGACATGAATAGAAACTTCTACACTCCGACTGGTTCAATCCCACGTCACATGCCTATATTAACAGCTGGTGGTCGATGCACTTACATGTATAAAGTTGGTCTGAACCATCAGTTAATGCATCCCCATGTGATCACGTTCTGTCCAATCAGATTGTCTTAACTGACTTTAGCATTCATTAATTAAAAAAAAGGTTTGCATGCTGCGATGAGCAGGTGGCGTCTGATTTTTGTGCGCATTCATACAGTGTTTTTAAGGACGCCTACGTACACAGTCTGTTACGTGTATAGTCTATTGGCCAGTCTCATTTCCACCTGGTGTCGGATGCTTTTGGATCATCCAGTGATCTATGAAGGAGAGAGTAGAATGTAATCTGTGAATATACCTAATTAGGTTATGTGATCAATGCATGCGTGGGTTGTTCACTGAGACTCCACAGAACCATGATGTTATAAACCTGTTTGGGACTCTCATGAAGGTGTTTTTGGGTTGTCAAATGCAGGGCTTGAAGTGATTTTCACATGTGAAAATTGCATACATTTCTCACAAACACTTCTCACACCCTTCTCATAAATATATTTATCATGAAGACATGATGACAGAGTAGGTAGGGGATAAGAACCAATCTGGAAAGGCCCTTTAAGGGGTAAAGCTGCATGCTTGTATAAGTGTTCAGTATAAAAACAAACCAGTTAGAAAGCATTTTAAGTTACTTGTTGGTTCGCTGTAGTGTGATAGAACTTCTTATCTGTCACATAAAGATCAGTACTGCCATGTTAACAGGTTATGTACAAGAAGGAACTGTATACTACCTGTATGTTATTTTATGACTCAGTGGGGTAAAAAAAACTTTACAGGTTACTGGGTGGCTGTTATATCTGCCCATCCCTTGATTAACACATACATAATAAATCGTACAGCAATTTTTCAAAGCAGGACATACTTTTCGTCATATAGGCCTACAAACCTGGGGTTTGCCGCTTACCAATGGGGAGGATCAATTGTTTCTTTTAACACTTAAGATTTGGTGGGATAATTTTGTATTATACAAGTAGGTCACTTTGTCACAGCTTTTCAATGTGGTTATTAGACGTGTAGTAAGATATAGGATTTATAATTCAAACTAAATGGTCGATTGTCAATCTATAAAGTGTTAAGCTGATGATGGTATCACTCTTCCCTTGAACAAATTTTGAAAAGTGAAATAATTTTCAGTTGGGGTTTAGGAAAGCGTACTCTTTTCATGTGGATTGCATCTCATATTTTTCATGTTATGACAAAATGAAGGAACTTTCACAGGTTGGTTTTATATATAATATAATATATTTGTATTCAGTTTACATGAATCATAAGACATGTGTGGGAGTCACTATTGGTTGCCTGGGGGTAATCTTGTTATTGGATACTCGGTGCATTGTTCCCTGTATTGACATTTCATTTTCTTTCAAAATGAACAATTAGGTTGTTTTGTGTTCATTGCATGGCAAAACAGACAAGCTCCGTGTACTTGCATACAATAGCATGCATGGGTTATGTTGTTAACAAACACTGCATTAGCTGCCATTATGATGTACACACAGTGCTTTCCAAAAATTAGTTTCAGACAAATATATTTTTAGCAAATTATGCTTATAGCAATCAATGATTTCCTTAACCGTTTTTTTTTTTAAATCTATCATTATGCCTACATGTACATGTTCATTATTATTCTCGATTTTGCTAGAAATTATGTACATAACATATAACAGTAGTATTGTTCAAATATAATGAAATTGCTTCTGTGAAGAAAACCCAAGCCTATAAATTTATTACATATTTACTATTCAGTCAATCTATTATTTATCATGTATTTATTCCAACAAAATTTACGTGTTGGGCATATCCAGAAAAACAAATGTTTACTTTTGTTTAAGTATAAATTTAAATGAGAAAAACAAGTTGTGAGTTTTTTTCCCTGTCTGTTCCAATTGTCTTACAATGCATCTGGAAACATATTGGGCTTCCCAAATTTACTTGGCTAACAAAACATGATTGACTCTTGAGATATGCGGACATATTACCTTAACCCTAACTCCCTAAGCATTGTTAATGAACAATAAAAATCCTTCAAAATCCTCCAACTGCCTTTGTTGTCTAGGGAGTTAGGGATAATGTGTTTCCAGCATATGTACGTATTATGTGTTCTATTTTTTTTTTGCCGGGAAGACCTCCAGGTGTTGATGTGTTACAGTAACGCCACATTTGCCCAAAATTTGGCATTCATCTGAAAAACAACCCTGAGAATATGTCTTATTTGCATATGCCTTATTTCCTTTAAAGTCAGTATACACTCTTGGTAAAATGTTTGTAAATTTAAAGATTTTGAATGAGAAGCAGAAACCAATATGTGAAAGCTTTAGCTTTTTTGATTCGTTGTCTTATAATTTTTAAAGTGCTCTTACACGAGGTATCACAGCGCTGTACATTATTACCCCTGTTTATCAGGTGCATAAATCATTCCTGAAACCATCTCAGCTCCCTGGGAAGCATACAGCTCAATTGCTGCCATTTCGGCACATATGGGCTAATCAAACACAACAACCAACTCTGCCCTCACAGGTACCCATTTACTCCTGGGTGGAGAGAAGCAATTATGGTAAAGTGTCTTGCTTGAGGACACAAGCACCACGGTCGCGGTCGGGATTCGAACCCACATTCTGACGACTCAGCCATCAGAACACAAATCCGATGCACTAAACCGCTCGGCCATTGCACTCCACACACTGACGTATGTTTGAAGTACTGTATATTAGTGCTTTCTAAGTTTCTTAGAAAAAATGAGACTTGGGCGGGAATCAAACACACAAGCTAATTCTTCTTACTTGTTCAGACGTCTTTACCTCTCGACAACTGAACTGATAATTAATCTATTTCAGAGTATGTACATTACATGTTTCCTTGATATATAAAAACATCAGACCGAATAAATGGTATGTGCCATAATCATCTTAAAACCAATTAAACATAAGTTCACTATTTTTTTTTCCCGCACGAACACCTCTTTGAAATTGTATATTGTTTAAGTGAAAAAAATATTCAGCCAACATATGGTATTTGGGCATGCCTTCCGTGGACGAAATTACTATTGGCCTGTGACCTTTTCAAAAATGTGACTGATGACATCATCACCTGTCACAGCACCCTCTGGCGGCAGGTTTAGAAAAATAATAATTTTCTGTCTCAAAAACCATAGAAAATTTGAATATGACTTCTGTGAATAAAGTGATTAGTGACATCTTATCTTTTAAATAAAAAATGTTTGATGACGTCATCAAAGTCCAGAGTGCCCCCTAGCAGCAGTTTTACAAAAGGGATTATTTTCCAATCTCAGATATTGAACCAAACCAGGTACTAACGTTATTTTTTCATGATCATGAGGAAGTTTTATTGTGTCATATGACATTCAAATCACCTGATCTGACCTTTTTACTTCTGGTCTAAACAGGAAGTTCAAATTCAACCATTCTAACATAATTGATTTGAATATCGTCGTGTCAGTGCAAAAACGTATCTCGATTTTGCAACAACGTCGTATCTCACACGAAAACACGCCGTGCAAAAACGTTGTATCTCGGCGCCTATTGTTTTTGTGTGTACATCCGGGCTATTTTAAGCGAGATACGACCTTTTGCGCACGTTCAAACTCAAATGTAATTTAAATGCTATTTTAGGAGATACAACGTTTTTGCACTGACACGACGATATGAAATTGATATTGTTATAATAAATGATGATACACCTTTGCAAAATAGGATATTGACATCATCAATGATAATTTGATTGAACCGGAAGTTTACACCAACACTGTGTGTTTGTTCCAACAAACATTTAAGCTTTAGTTTTGTTTGTTTGTTTTTTTTGGGGTGGAGGGGGTACTACAGTGTTCCAGAATGATATTGTTATAATAAGTGATGATTCACCTTTGCAAAATATGATTGACATCATTGATGATAATTTGATTGAACCGGAAGTTTACACGAACACAGCATGTTTGTTCCAACAAACACTTAAGCTCTAGTTTTGTTTGTTTGTTTTTTTTGGGTTTTTTTGGGGGGGGGGGGGGGTGGGGGGTAATACAGTGATCCAGAATGATATTGTTATAATAAATGATGATACACCTTTGCAAAATATGATTGACATCATCAATGATAATTTGATTGAACCGGATGTTTACACGAACACCGTGTGTTTGTTCCAACAAATATTTAAGCTCTAGTTTTGTTTGTTTTTGTTTGTGTGTGTGTGTGTGTGGGGGTGTGTGTGTGTGTGGGGGGGGGGGGGGTAATACAGTGATCCAGAATGTTGATCAAACTGTGTTGATTAACATAAAATACAATACAATATAAAATAAAAATGTTATTATCCCATCATGGGAAACTTGATTTCCTGTTACACAAAAATCACAACAATTATGCATACAAGATTGTTAAAAAAAAACACATAGAAAACACAGAAAATATAATTTAGTAATAAAACAATAGAAACAATTATTTACACAGTGGGGAAAGACTGTACAGCAAGCTATTACATAAGGAAGGATCAGAGCTGTCAACATAACAGCTCACAGTTGCAGCTGCTCATTGTACCATTTGATAGCTGCTGGAACAAAGGAGCTGCAATATCCCTGGGTTATGATGATCCTTCTTTGTAATAACAATTAACCAACAGGGTTTAGCTTTTCCATGACTACTGTTGCTATACCAAACAAGCGATTGGCTTCTTAATATACGGCTAGTGACAATGAATTTCCAGCATTGCTAATAAGGGTGGCGAGTGGGCAATATGGCTGTAACTAGATCAGTGTAAGCCACACAGTGGGTGTAAGCTGTACTTTAATTCACTAAATATTGTGCGCAAACACTCACTGTACTTCATTGAATTGAATTGAATTGAATTTGAATTTTATTAAAAATGGCAATTATCGTGACCCGAAGGTCAAATTGTAACGCCAGTACAACAATAAAAAGAGTTATTAAAAATATAAAAATACACAAATATTAACACCAAAGTAATTAATATAAGAAAAGGGGGACTTATTTAGAATTTAATAAACCAATGAAGTACGGAACGGGGCTATTTTTAAAACGACTGGTTCTATTGGGGATAGTAGAAATATTATGACAATTACGGAGATTTCGACCATGACTCGCCAGCCTGGTAGGGGGGAGGAGGTCTTTAGTGCGAGGGTTGTCAACAAGTCCTTCAGCGAAGCGCCGGCAGTGTTCCTCCTTCCTACCAGCCAGAGAGTCAAGGCCTAGAGATAAAAGAGCAGAATCATATGAATCATAACTATTACCCAAAATAATTTTACAGGCACGTTTTTGGATAGATTCAATGATATGAGTATGCTTGGGAAGTAATGATCATTCATCATCATGTACATGTACAGTACAGTTCAAATTAAATACAGACTTTGCATATATGTGGTTAAATTTTAATATATACGTAATGTACCTGTACTTGCCTTATTCAGACAATTGATTAGTCCGTCATTATGCTGCATTCATTACTAGTAGTACGGTGCAGATCTGATCTCCTGTAGTATTGTTCATCATTGATGGTTTCCCTAATTAATTCGATAGGGATGTTTGACAATTGAGCCTGGGAGAATTCATGGGAGCAATATCATTTGTCGATTCCAGCCCTTGATGAGAAAAGGAGATTACAATTACAGGAATTATGGAAATTGTAATCATTTTACAGGCAATCACTGGGTCATTTTATTCCATTGGGACTGTGAGCTGAGATTATTTACATCCAGCAAGAGGGGAACAAACTGTGTTGACATGTACATGCAGCTGCCCTTAAAGGGAGAACATTGGTAATGTTCAATCTTTGAATTGAGATTAACATTGAACAAAAATAGTGAAAAACACGATCGTGTTCTAATGCAGAATTTTGATCTTATAAAGACATTAGCTCATTTTGAAATAAATTTTCCTAATTGTAGCACCTAGAATAATTGTAAGGGTGTTAAGTAAGACTAATTGTGGTGTGAAATTCTCTATTGAGTAGTAATTAGTTCTGAAAAGAACTGGAGAATTTAAGGGTTTTGATCAGTTGAGGGCAGTATTCCAACAACTATCAACTGTGGAAAAATCATATTTGAGATAATTTGTGAATTTGATGATCTGGTATCCAGTCCCCAGTATTGTACCCTCCCCTTTAAAAACCTGTTGGCACATTACAAGGAACCAGACCCTCTGAGCTACCCAGCCAGACTAATGCCATTCTAATTTTGTGAAGATGAGAACGCTAGCCTGCTCTCGGCTCAAAGGGAATCTAATTAGATTCGAGCCTCGTATTTCCCTGATAAATTTCTCCCCAGAGCCCCTAGGCAATGTAGAGGAAGTACTGACGCTCTAATCTTGTCATTTGCCAGTCGCACACTTTTTTTGTCTTCGTCCTTTTTTTTTGTTGTTGTTAGTATCGGAGCTCATCTCCTTTACTGTCTTACATTTTGTGAATGATAATTAGGGTCATGTGGCAGTGACATTTATTGGTGGAGAGAACTTGATTTGATTATTGGAATTAGAACAAAGCTACAAATTAAGTGGAGGCATGTCTTGATGACTAGCTGTATAAAGTGCATTGACTAGGTATCAAGTGTGTGTCGAGATATGTGGCTGTTTACATGTTTTAAAAAACAAATACTAGTATTTTTTCTTCATTTTCTGACATGCATGTCACAGTTAATGTAAATGTGTGTGCATGTAAACAGTACTTTTAAAACACAAACATATTAAAAATAAATAAATGTAATCTGTGATATGTACCCCTAGTAGGGGTGGACGATATCACAATAATATCGTACCGATAAGATATTCAAAAAATTATGGGCTAAATCTGTTATGGTTTTGAAGATATCGAAATATTGCCACATTGACGATACCAAATTTATATCGCTTTTTTTAAGTTAAAATATCGCCAGAGTGATAAATTGTCTCCACATTTCATGTCATTATACAGTAATATAAACGAAGTTATGGTACCGTGAAGAACTAAAAACAGTTTGAAATCACTACTTGCGTGCGTGGTCTTTTTTCGTGCATTGTGCTCCTGGCTGCGTGGGCCTTAACTAACTAAAGACAAGTCCCAGGATCACGTGGTACACTCTCCTGGAATAACCGCACTGGTGTACATTGTGAGGTGGTTCGCAGTCAGCAGATGTCGGATACCAGGATAAAAGTGTGGATGATGACAACTGAACTGTGCATGTATTTATAAACCACAGGTTTGTTTATGGACGTCACGTTTAGTTCTATTAAATATTTGTCGCACCGAGCAGCAAAAATCTAAGAACTCTGCTCGTTTTGGAGCAACTGTTTGGAGTAACTGTTTATTACCTATGCAATTTCCCTGTTAAACTTGCATGTAAAAGTAGTTATTTCAGTGTCCAATGTCATTAATGTATGATAGATACATTTTTTCATGTATTTAAAAATTCCCCATATTGAGACAATAATATTGTATATATCGCCGATATCGTGGCCGTCGATAATCGACAAGCAAAAAATTCAATATCGTCACCCCTAATCCCTAGCCTATATTCATACATTGTATATTCATTATTTGTTTCACGGTTTGGTTTAAATCCCTTTTAAAAAGTTGTAAAACTAACATTTATTTTAGATGGTACTGTTGGTAATTTTATTAAGTCATTGGCAGTCTTCACAGTTTCCTGAGTAACAACCAATGCCAAATTAGGCTGTTCATGACATGCTGTATGTATATTTTGTGTACACGAGTGCATCTGTTTTGGAATCTGTCCTAGATTCATCTTAGATGGACAGAGCATGGATGGAACTGTGCCATTTTTGCCTTAACCCTAACCCTCCTAAATCCTCTATAATCCTCCGGAGGATTTGGAGGATTTTGGAGGAATGAGGCACATTCGAAAATCACCAATTGGAGGATTATGGAGGATTGGGGAGGGTCGTGCATTTGATAGTGGAGGATTGTGGAGGATTGAGGAAGCATGGTTCAAAGAGATCCTGGAGGATTGTGGAGGATTGAGGGCATAATGGAAATTTACTTTGGATGAATGTGGAGGATTATGGAGGATTGTGAAGGATTGACAGAAACATAATCTTGTGTCCTCCAGAGGATTTGGAGGATTTTGGAGGAATGAGGCACGTTCGAAAATCACCAATTGGAGGATTATGGAGGATTGAGGAGGGTCGTGCATTTGATAGTGGAGGATTATGAAGGATTGAGGCAGTGAGTTTCATGCACAGACACATTTCGGAGGATTATGAAGGATTGAGGAAGGTACCTGGTAATTAAGGCTAGGGAGTTAGGGTTAAGAATACCGGCAATCGAGAAATCTTAAATATGCCTCTTTTTGGAGAAAAATCTAGCAAAAAGAAATATATTCCATATGAACTTTGCATGATTAAATTATTGTATGAATTGTGTTATGATTGGAAGGGGAATCGGACTGTTCATGACATGCTGTATGGTGTTGGCATAGCTAAGTGTGTGTGAGATTGTTTGCACGTTGAGCTGGCTGTATGTTTTGTGTACACATGTGCATCTATTTTGGAATCTGTCCTAGATTTATCTTAGAGGGACGGTCCGTGGATGGAACTGCCATTTTTGGCCAAAGAATACTGCCAACCGAAGGGATTTTTTTTTTTTTCATATGAATTTTGTATGATTAAATGATTGTATTCATGAATTTTGTATGATTGCAGGGGAATTTTAAAGAGACATAGTACATGTATATGTTTGTGACTCGGTTATAGTTTTTGAGAATTTGTATTATATTCATTAGCCCAGACAATTATGCAATTATTGTTGTAATGGACTTCACTGTGGTTTATATAATATAAATAAAAAGAATAATGCACAATTGCCATATTATTGTGGAATTTCCTGCTGCCTACTATACGTAGTGTAATGTACATTACACAATTAAACATTTCATATAGTGTACTTCATCATGAAAATCAATGTCAACGCAAAATAATGCAAATATATTTTAAAACAATTGGTAGATTGGTTAGAGATTGAAACGCTTTGCACACAATCAAAATACTTCAACATTGATGAATTTATTTGACCCTAATTTTAGTAGCACATTTTGAAATATATTACAGAAAAATGTTTTAAAAAATTAAATAGAAATGATTGATAAAGCATAACGCTACATGTATATGAGGACAATTTGTTTACATTGGTAAATGTGTTGTTTTTTTGTTGTTGTTGTTGTAGGCCTAAATAGTTCATTCATGGGTTTATGTGTGGAGTTTGTGTGTAGAATAAGAAAACAAGATTTAGCTAGACACATACATGTACATGTACGTATGTATGTACATGTACAGGTGTGATTGTACATGTCGTCAACTTTAAATTTGAATTTAGCAATTCCAAGCTCACTGTGCTTTTAGATGGGTTGCATATTTCTTAGTCACAAATGTCTTTTTATCTGTGGTGCATAACTGTAGGATAAATTGAGCCATATTGGAGTGCCATGGTCGAGCGGTTTAGTGCATTGGATTTGTGTTCTGATGGCTGAGTCGTCAGAATGTGGGTTCGAATCCCAGCCGCGACCGGGGTGCTTGTGTCCTTGAGCAAGACACTTTACCATAATTGCTTCTCCCCACCCAGGGGTAAATGGGTACCTGTGAGGGCAGAGTTTGATTAGCCCATATGCACTGAAATGGCAGCAATTGAGCTGTTTACTCCCCAGGGAGCTGAGATGGTTTCAGGAATGATTTATGAGCCTGATGAGCAGGGGTAATAATGTAATGTGCCTTGAGCACCAGTTTGGTGGATACGTGCGCCATATAAGTCCACATTATTATTATTATTATTATTATTATTATTATTATTATTATTATTGTCGTTGTCGTCGTCGTCGTCGTCGTCGGACAGGACTTGAAATTTAAAACCAGTACATTTTGATCAGTGTATTTAAATGCATCCGTACTTAGTAAGAATCATATATATGTCTGTACAGAAACCAATCTGTGAAAGTTCCAGCTTATTTCATTAATAATAATAATAATAATAATAATAATAATAATAATAATAATAATAATAAAGATTTTTAGCGCGCACATTGTGTCATTGTGAAAGTGCATGCATATTTCTTGTGACATGGCATTTTGATCTACCGTCTCATAAAATCAAAAATTAAGTTGGAAATTTTTTGCATTATTACCAAATTACTCAAAATCGCTGTGGTGTTTTGTTTTGGTAATTTTTATTTATTTATTTAAAAAAAAAAAAAAGACGTTAACATGTATTCGCAGTTATTGGAATGAGACCAATTTTCCCATACACAAAGTATGGTGGCTAAGCGAGGCCTCACAAATTGGGCAAACGTTCATACCCTATGTGAAAAAGATGTTTAAAATACAGCGCTGCAGAATTCCAATCGATCCAGAAATTTTGGCTGCAAGTGGACATCGTTTCATAGCAAAATAAATAAATGAATAAAAATGCAAATGCGCAGGTCTGAGGCGACGTGCGCAAAGACCAGAAAACAGAGACGTTTGTTATTTGGCCTAAGGAGAAAATAGTGAAAATGCATTAAGATTATTGTTGATATTAATTACAATGTAGAAATGGATCACCGACTGGGGATCTATTTTAGATTTGAATTTGTATTCATGTATTCACAAACATGTCAGATTGAATAACTATTTGGTAGCATTACTCTCTTAATGTAAAAGAGTGAAAACCACTCTTTCAAAGAGCTATATGGCGGACAAGTCTTTTTGGAGTGGATAAAGAGTAAAATTGGTAGTGTATACAGAGTGAATTGGTAGCCTTTTACTGTATTTTTCACTCGAATTAGAGTGGGTTTCACTCCAAAAAGACTTGTCCGCCATATAGCTCTTTAAAAGAGTGGTTTTCACTCTTTTACATTAAGAGAGTACCATCTTAAAACCAAGTCTAATTTCAGATAGCTTTTGTGCTGTACACACCCTTCCAGAAAAGTAATGTCCTTGTGCAATGTCATTATACAAATATGATGATTCAATTTAATTCAATATCAACATTGCCGCACAACATCCCAGGAGCTCAATTTCACCAAAATTAACAATATTTACACATAAAACATTCAACATTTACTTTCAAATTATCAAAAAGATATACACAATTTAAAGCTTTGAAAATGAACCAAAAATAAAATAGCACAAATTTAAAGAAGCTAGACAAAGAGTGTGACAGACAAATGGCTCAAAGGACTGACACATGAGTAGGAAGATAATTAGTTATGTGTAGACAGAGTGGTGGACAAGAAATATAGACAAGAAATAGGCATGCATACAACAGACATACTAATATACAAGCTACATGTTTCTATGCATTTTTTCATGAGAGATCTGGAACTTGTAGATGATGTCCTATTCACGTGGTACGACCACACAAATTTGTCCCTCATTTCTCATCAGCATCCCTATTCAACATGTGGTACATCCCCGTTAGCGTAATAACCTGTCTAGTAGTGCTGTCACATCAATTGTCTCTGTGTTCCCCAAGACACACCACGCTTAACATCGTTGGCGGCTCCATCTCTGTGGTTATTGTTTCGCATGTCAAACTGTGTGGATACATAAACCTAAGGTGTTGTGCGGTCTTTATGGGCTGAGGAAACTGATGATGGACAAGGCAATGTGACATATCTACTATCTAAGACTGTGTGTGTACTAAAATGTGAGTTTACATTCATGTATTGCTGTTTCTGCATGTATGTGTAAAACCTAGTTTAATTGAATTTACACGTACTGTTATTAATTTCTTAATTAAGATGTATCACCTGTGCTTTCCTGCTATTTTACCAGCAATCTCCCAAATTTTTGTTTTCATCGGAACTTTGATAATATTCTTTAATGAAATATTTTAAAAAGAGATATTACAGTCAAATTTTTGACTGATATTAACTTATTGTTAATAAGTGAATAAATGAATTTATGACTAAATAAATTCATTTAAAGACATATTTATCGATGTTCATACCTCTTACAATTGTTTTGAGAAATGTGTCATCTAAAAGCATTTCCTTTCCTCAAGTTAAAAAGTAGTGATCAGATGAAAATAAATTGCTGGAAAAATAGCCAAAAAACACCCATGGACATCTTTAACATTTTGACAAACAATTGTAGGTGTAATCGGCACACAACCAGGTGTTCAGATTATGCCAGGATTTCCCAAGCTTATAAGGAGTGTACATTGTTACACCATTGGTGAGATGTTTATAAATGCTTCCATATTCAATAACAAGAAGTTATGGAGAGTCTGTAAATCCTCCAAATCATCCTTTGTACTCTACACCAAAGGGAGACCCCAGGGCCAGCTATCTATTTTTCAGGATCTTTACCTTTTATCAAATCACACCCCTGTATTTGACATCTCATTAGAGAATTGGTTATGGTTCTACCACAAAACCTTCCAAGATTTTACTTCCACCATGCAAATATTCAAATCTAATTAAACAAACATCAAAAATAAAATACAACAAATGAAGCTAAATACACTGGTACCAATAAAGAAGAACTAATTATAAACCTATAGTATAAAACCTGAAATCCAAAAAGGACCTTGTGCAGTACGAATGCAAAATGGCTTTGTTTTCAACCTTTGGGATCTGTATTCAAAGGCCTTGTACATGTTGGGTTGAAACGTGATGCCTTTATAACTACCATTTGGAGATGAATAAAAAAGCATTTGAAATTTCCATTTCTACTGTGCAGTGTGTGGAAGCCTACTGAGGAAACCATTTAATTATTGAGCCAGGTCTAAACAAATAAATAAGCTTCTCATCTCATTTTCTTTTGTGATTATAATCTACATTAAGAATCCACAAGGGAACTTATCTGGGTCTATTATATTTTATTGCTTTTTTAACTCTTTTGGGTTTTTTGCTATTGTAAATAGCTCGCAATACATGCATTGCTCTTTATGTACCTGCAGAATTGTTCGGCAGAAATATGTGTATATGTTAAAATTATTTTGAAAAGCAAATCTTGAATTTTGTGTAGAATTTTGCTATGCAGTACAAGTGAAATCATTCTGTGTACATGTACTTCACATGGATGCACCACTGTATGCATGCAGTATTGCTCATCTATAGATTTTCTAAAAATATGCTTTCCTGATGGAATGATTTCCGTGTATATGTAAATTTTGAATAACAAATCTTGAATTGTGATGAGCAACTTGTGAATTTTGTATTGTATTTTTGTATGCATTACAAGCAAAATTGTTCACCAGTCCTGTCTGACCTCTGCCGACATAAGTTGGGCGGAGGTAATGTTTTCATCTCTATGTGTGTGTGTCTGTGTGGGCTTGCACTGCAAACCGTCCGAGGACATACATTATAAGAAAGGGAATAATAGGTCCTCAGACGGCGGTTCTTTGTTCTTCGTTGTCCTCGGAAAACGGCGTGTACAAAACCAATGGAGATTGCTTAAAAAAGTTAATGAGTCCAAACAATAGAGGAACAATAGGAGGTCCTCATCAGACGTCTTGAAATGCACGACTGTGTGTGTGGGTGCACTTCTGTCCAAGATATCTCAAAAAGTTCTCCACAGATTTGGATGAAATTTGCTGAATATGTTGAGTTTGCTACACGGACCAATTAGATTTTGATGAAGATCTTATTTTAGGACCACATCTAACATTTCTAACGTTCTAAAATGTTAATGACCTATTTACCTAATGTTTTCGTCAAGTTTCAAAAAACTTAATATTTAATAAGACTAATTACGCAATGAGATTTAAATATGAAAGCTACATACATAAGGCCCCCCCCCCCCCAAAAAAATTTATCCAGTGTCTCCACACGCTTCAGTCCTTAGTCCTTCGCGTCGGCATTTATTTTTTTATTTTTTGTTGTTGCTGTGAAACGATGTCCAATTGCAGCTGAAATTACTAGATCGATTGGAATTCTGCCTAAATATTTTCCCATATTACAAATGACAATTCTTCAAATTTACTTGATACATGTACATGTACCACTAGTCATATATACTATCCATGATCCAAATCTTTGTGATTTTTAATTATATGCATGCTGTGTTAAGATCTCTTCTGACCTACATTACAACAGTCACGTACTACACACTGCTATAATAACTTGTACATTATTATGTACAGATATAGGTATATGTTGATTATTATCCATGGCCATGATTGAGATTGAATAGCTGTAAGCATAAATTACTATTTTTTCTTCTTATTTACCTATAGTCTTTGTTAACATTTGGAAGAAGATATATATATCCCTTTTTGTACAGGTAGCTGAAAGACTGTACCTTACAAATACATGTACACATCCACTGGTGGAGCTCAACTAAATACTTGATTGCAAGATTGTTTTTGTTAATTGGACTGTAAATGTATTTGTTTTATTACCTTCACTGGTTGCCAAGGATTGTTGCAGAAATATACTGAACAGCAAAAGAAACGCAAGTCCGAGGACAGCAAAAGAAACGCAAGTCCGAGGTCTTGTCAAGTTTTCAAACAGAAGACAAACCATTTTGATTCTAATCACTCATTTAATGAAAAATGCTTTCAATTTGTGAGCTGAAAGTGACTGTTGAAATTGCAACAAATTGCAACAATTTCAACAGTCACTTTCAGCTCACAAATTGAAAGCATTTTTCATTAAATGAGTGATTAGAATCAAAATGGTTTGTCTTCTGTTTGAAAACTTGACAAGACCTCGGACTTGCGTTTCTTTTGCTGTTCAGTACAGAATCCTCATCAACATTAGTGCTGGTAGCCAGTTGTACACATACATGTACATCAGTTTTCCTGAAACAGTTATTCAAGGTGTTTAAATATGAACTGATGATGGACTTATGAAAAAATAATAGTGTTGTTTTGGTTGTTAACCAGTGGCTGCTCAGGACTGTTGCAGATATACATGTATATACATAACAGCAAAAGAAACGTCACCCCCTAAATTTTGATAAGTATGAGAACATGTTTAGCTTATAAATGTGTCCTCAGACGTCATGCATGACGAATTTTGAGGTCAACCAAATTTGCCACATTGTGTTGTGTTACACTCCATACTCATAATATTCTTCATTAAACAAATTATATTAATTATAAAATGAAAATAATAAATATTTTTAGGGGGGACGTTTCTTTTGCTATTATGTATATATATATAATCCTCTCTATGTTATTTGCTGATTATCAAAGTAATAGTTATACATATTTATACATCATTTTCCATTAATCCTTAAATAGAAGGTACAACATTGGCAATGTTTTCAAAACATCTTCTTTAGGTATGCTTACTTTCTTTGAATCAAGTTTCAGTTCAATGCACAGTCTAAGTCATGAGAAAAGTGTGAACAAGCATTCACAATTTTTTAAGAAAACACTTGTCTGGAAAGATTTGAACATGTGCATATTTATTTGTGTTTTCTCTGAAACAAGCAATTCAGACAATAATTTATCTGGAAAATTTGGACCTTTATCAAGTTAAGTTTCAGATAATAATATCAGTTAACCAATGTTGTTTGGCAGCTACAGAAATGTCGTTAATACCCAGTGTGTTACCGGTACATCCTAGGACTTTTGTGTAGTATATCTACTAATGTGCGTGTATCCTCCCAAAACAATGTCCAATGTATTGATTAAAGTACTCGCTGCATTGTGTTAACAAGTAGCTCGATTATTTTAGTGGGAAATAGCTATAGACATGATAGAGGTCAAAATCAGTCAACTGCCTGTTTTGACTGTTAACCCAAATGTGTACACAGGGGCATTTTGACTGATTTTTACTGTCATTTTGACCACCCTGAACAATACCAGACAATGCTTTTACTCGTCAAAAACAGTCGACTCATTTTGACCTGGAAAGGTTTGACAGTGTTCGACTTTTAAGTGCACTATATATACCTTGGCAAGTACTATACCAACATTTTGACTGATTTTGACCCTTGTAGTAGTAGAAGGGTTAAAAAAAACAAAATCTGAAATGATTGAGGTGCATTTTTACAATTACACACTGCAAAAACTGAGGTGTTAAAATAACTCTGGTGGTGTCAACTTTATTCTTCCATGGTGTTTATATTGTGCGATTTGCCTAATATAAACACCCAATGGTGTAGTTTTTAACACCACAGTTTTTGCAGTGCACCTCGTCAAGAAAGGGACTATAAATTAGTTATAATGAAAAAAAGTACATACTTATTTTTAATGATCTACACTATTTAAAAGTTTTCATACATGTATGCAACTGAAATGTGCATAAAAACCTGTCAACTAAATGTTTAATGCACTGTGTTGCCCGAGTTGCCCGAAATTGGTTTTCCCTTGAACCTTTCTCACTTAACGAAGGTTGAGATACGAGTTGTGCGATACGGTTATTTTCAGAACCTGTACCTCAGCTTCACGTTAGTTGAGATAAACACATGGTGTTACCGCAAACCGAAACGATATGGCACTGTGTTTCATTGCAATTTTTATAGCTGTTACAAAAAGGAATAACGTATCAATTGTACTCATAAATTAATACTGTAGTTACGAACGTAAAGTGCATATTTGAATTATCTCTTTCTACAGATTAAGAACCCAGAACAATGCAGTGGTAGTAATAGTCCACCGTATGAAGCAAAGATTACGATAAGATTAAATCACAACGCCAATCAGGATGGGTAGGAAACTAAATCTCTCTCATCTCTCAGAAGGAGAATGCCGTCAAATCCTGGATGTTATTCAACGTGATTTCACTATCCGCCAAAAAGAGAAGGAACGCTTGGTGTAAGTATATATTCAGCATTTTGTGTTCGTCGTGACAATACGATGTCACACATTTATTTCCATGTTGGCAATAACTTAATCCATGATATTGAGTACAATAGTACATCACAGATTATTAACCAGTTCGCGTCGGAGGCCGTGTATACATGCAATTTTTTTTTGGACAGCGGATCGGAGAGCGTCTATACACGCCACAGGATTCTCGGGAATATTTGTATAGATTCCCGGTCGACGTGGCAATGAGCCATAAACATATGGTGGAAGACGCGGTCTCCCCGGTCACGCTCTGGTGAGCACCATTGGTCGTGTTTGTGCTGTAAAAATAAACCCGCCACGGGGTTCGGAAAAACTTTTTTATTCCCGGTGCGAACTGGTTAATATTAAGCACAGTTGACAATATGTCAAGTGTAAATTACAGTTTGACAGGATTTATACATTGAAACTTGGCAGTATTACCAACATGTAGGGAAAAAATGAAGCATAAATGCTTTTAAATCTTCCCCTATGACAGACAAAGACTTAGACATGACAAGGACATGTAACAGGCATGTGAGACCTGACTAATAAATAATTCATAACAATAATAACATTTTGATAATAATTTGAATCAAGCATTCTGTTCTGTCCGATGGAAGGCATATTACTTGAAGCAAATGCAAATTGCGAAGCAAATTGTGACGTCAAGGACAGAGATTTGCGATGAATGATTCGCTGAAGTTGAACACATTTCCACTTGTGTGTATCACTCATCATGAAGTGATGGTGAATAAATATTCAACAAAGACAAAGTGTGAGCTGTCTGTAATCTTGCAATGGCAATTGTCAAAATGTGATTGTGAATGTACAGGATCATGTATGCATGTGATCTTCAGTGTTAAGATGATGATGGACAATACGTACACTCATAGGTAAATGTCTCATTATAGGCTTGGCTTTTTCCATTTAATTTGTGAAACGTGTACACGTTTTGACACAGACAGTATACATATGGAAACGAATAATGTTATCGCTAATAAATGGCATGATGAAGACGAATTGTCCATATTTAGTACAGAAAATAATTCAAAATATGGCAATACAGATTTAGAAAATTAAAAAAAAAAAATAAAAAATTTCAAGCTTGGCACAAATCATCCTTCAAATTTCTGGTTGTATTAAAATTCACAAAAAAAAAAAAACTTCCTGGGAATCGTGATATAATAATAGCAGCCCACTGGTCGCACTTCGTGAAATAAAAAAGACCAGCCAAATATCGTGGAAATGGAAGGTTCCATATTTTAAATGTAGGATTCGTTTACATGTGTCGTGAATTTGAAAATGTTTCGTGAATTTATTTTTGTGTATACGTGTAAATGCCCCAACCCTATGTCTCATATACATTAGTGTATGTGTATACTTAAAATGTCTGCCTGTGTGGTGTATTAACCCTAACCTTCCCAAATCCTCCAAAATCTTCTTTGCCAAAGTGAAGGATTTTAAAGGATTGAGGTTACATGCTACATCCTCTTTGCTAAAGTGAAGGATTTTGGAGGATTGAGGTTATTAGGCATACTTGCCTTTCCATGGTACATGTAAATTCATGTTTGTTGTAGTGATTGCAAGGTCAGTGCACACTATTTATTGCTCCATGCATGCAGGGAGGGTCCCTGGCCATGTACATGTATCACAGATTAGAAACACATGTGTGCATACATGTCATGTGCTTGCTTTACTACTGAAGGATTTTGGAGGATTCAGGTTATATGTAAGCAAATGGGCCTAGCAGGGAGTTAGGAAGGATTCAGGTTATGTGTAAGCAAATGGGCCTAGGGAGTTAGGGATAATGTATTTTGTGATTAATTATTTTCTGTTTGTTGATATATCTGATCAGTGAGTCAGAATATTATCCATTGTACCTGGCTCGATTGGGTTGTATGTGATTCTATTCAAATACAAACTTGACCAGAACTAAGATTGGCCCGATGATAAACTTTCGGTATTCAAAATAGGACAGGCAAAATTTAGATTTCACCAGTATCGCATTGCAAAATGCGACGTAATTTGGACAATCTGCAACGGAATTTCAAACAGTACATCACAGATTTTGCAATACAAATTGCGACAGATTTTTTTCACTATTGTGGTTTAATAATAAACATTTTTGAAATCATATTCACAAACCTTTCCCGAAATAACATTTGCATGTATATTTCCTACCCAAAAATATCAAGCGTTCCGTCCCGACTGGGTTTGTTTCACTATGTCCAGACCGTGGTCAACGATAACTTGATGCAATGGTGAACATATGCACTGGTTTTACCTATGTGCACGCCGTACATGCAACTTTTTTTTCATGCAATCCGTAAGGATTTTATTCAAAATGCCCAAAATTCTGTGTGCATGCAATATTTTTCTATTGATGAATTAACTACGGGTGAAATCCCCGAAATGGAAAACACAACCACCCAATTTTTTAGCTTTGCACATTTTGATTTTTTCTTCTGAGTTTGGGGGTTGGAGCAATTTGAGCAATTGAGCCACCCCCTATACACAATAGTATCATGTTCAATTCACACATGCGCTTTCATACAATCACTACGGCCGTATTGAAAGGAACTTTAGAAACGTTACTAACTTCGTTTTGTAATAAGTGTTTGAACATTTAACAAACTGTGCATTCATGTACATGTATATATGTGGTGGTGAGGTTTAGAATCATTTCGGCACACAATATGATCGCACTTTCAACCAAGGTGAGCCACTCATTTTCACGATGAATTTTTAATAATCAAAATCAAGCTTGATCATACCACAAAGTAACATTACACTCGGCAAAATTCACTTTGAAAAGCACCCGAACACGTCACAGTCGGTAATTTGATATAGCAATGTAAAAAAAAAAAAAAAAATAGACGGAGGACTAACTTTCATGAATGATTGCAATTTTGCCAAAATAATGAAGGAATTGGCCTAGAAGAAAGATACACATGATTTTTTTTTACAACCTTTGGCTCCATTTCCAGACACTAAAGATTATTATTTCTGGTAAAATTTTGACATTATATGCATATGATGAACCAAATGACAGTAAAGTGTGCACACTGCATATTGTAATTTTAAGCATTTTAAATTTGCTATACAGATTGCTTTACAAAAAATGATTTTGCTATGCAAATTCTTTTTTTGCATCACAGTTTTGCGATGAAAAATTTATCGTTCCCTGTCATTTAGACATACTGGCTACACTAGAAATTTTTACAGAAACTTAAAGGGAAGGTATAGTACGTACAAACCTCTAGTTTTCCAGAAAATATATCATAACAATAACATCATAATAAGTGCTCACATTGGTCAAAAACTGTTGTATTTTCTATGTTTTTATTAAAAAAAAGTGCTGGACGTCAAGGAATTCCAAATGTCCTTTCATGTTTTATCTTAGAATTCAAAGCCTTTTAGATATAGAAATAATAGTTTGTAATGAGAAATGAAGCTGCATAAAAGACATTCTGCTACACAAGTTAAATTAGTTTGACAAATTCCTATGTGAACACAGCCTGGATGCCCTTAAAGGTAATAGTATGTAGGTCTCTTAGGAACACAAGTCCACTGTTTCACCTTGGAATCATTATTTGGATGGGAAACCATCTTTGATGTTGCTATGACAATGACTTAGATATGTAGACTTAACCAGTTTGCGTCGGAGGCTGTGTATACATGCAATTTTTTTTTGGACAGCGGATCGGAGAGCGTCTAAACACGCCACAGGATTCTCGGGAATATTTGTATAGATTCCCGGTCGACGTGGCAACGAGCCATAAGCATACGGTGGAAGACGCGGTCTCCCCGGTCACGCTGTGGTGAGCACCATTGGTCGTGTTTGTGCAGTAAAAATAAACCCGCCACGGGGTTCGGAAAAACTTTTTTATTCCCGGTGCGAACTGGTTAAAGATGTATCACCCTTTCATGTTTCTGGAACATCCTTTTATGAAGAAAAAATGTTTTGAAATAAGATATTTCACAAGATTGTTTGTCGGAAGCACGGTTTAACAATTATTATGTTCCCAAATTAATTAATGACGAACCCATAATAAATTCATTTTGGGACATCTCTTCTATAAAATCATGATTGTTGTGATTATTTTGAGAAATATGTCATTTTAAAGAATTTGTTTTCCTTTCCTCAAGAATAGCAGTGTTCCAATGATATATGATTTAAGAATTTCCCAGAAAAAAAAACAAAAAACAGGAGATGCAGCTTTAAGCATGCCTATATTAGTTTTAAAGGGACAGTATCATCACGATCAGAGCAGACTTTCAACAGGGCATGGAATCAGTGTCCTAGTTTAAGATGAACACATACAGTGACTGAAAATTACTGGTTCATTTATGCAGCAGCACCAACAGTAATATGACCTTATGTGGATATTATGTACAGTCACTGGGTTAATCTAAAACTAGCACCCCGATTCCATGCCCTGTTGATCATTAGTTCATTACGATATTGTCCCTTTAACCTTCTACAGGTTTTGTCAGAATCACATTTTGCCAACATTTTTTACTAGCACAACCATAGCCACAGGCACAGAAAAATGAAAGATCATAAATGCTAAGTTTTACATAACTAACTTACATGTTACATGGAGTGCCATGGTCGAGCGGTTCAGTGCATCGGATTTGTGTTCTGATGGCTGAGTTGTCAGAATGTGGGTTCGAATCCTTGAGCAAGACACTTTACCATAATTGCTTCCACCCAGGAGTAAATGGGTACCTGTGAGGGCAGAGTTGGTTGTTGTGTTTTGATTAGCCCATATGCGCTGAAATGGCAGCAATTGAGCTGTATACTCCCCAGGGAGCTGTGATGGTTTCAGGAATGATTTATGAGCCTGATGAGCAGGGGTAATAATGTAATGCGCCTTGAGCACCAGTTTGGTGGATACGTGCGCCATATAACTCTACATTATTATTATTATTATTATTATTATTATTATTATTATTATTATTATTATTATTATTATTATTATTATTATTATTATTATTATTATTATTATTATTATTATTATTATTATTATTATTATTATTATTATTATTATTATTATTATTATTATTATTATTATTATTATTATTATTATTATTATTATTATTATTATTATTATTATTATTATTATTATTATTATTATTATTATTATTATTATTATTATTATTATTATTATTATTATTATTATTATTATTATGTAGTGTAAAGGTATCAAACATCCCTTGAAATATTTCTGTCTCAGGTGCTGTATCATTCTAGTAAAATTAAAGAAATCATTTCCAAGATGACGTTTTGTCATCCAAACACTGAAATGTTACATTGGAATGAATACAATCAATCAATCTGAATGCATTGTCACTATTTTCTTTTTAACGACACAATAAAATCAGCTAGAATTTCCACAGGTTAGTGTTTTTAATACATGTATGTATTGGTTAACTTTATCTCTTGATTCTTATGAAGTATTGAAGCATCCCCACAACGTGCCAGAGTAACTAAATGAAGTTGGCGCATAAAGTCCAAAGAAGAAGACAGACATTTTTACCATCCGTGTATACTGGCTTTAAGCATGTGCCTTTGTTGATGCCCTGTGTTAAAATAACACTAATGGTGTCATCTTTATTATGCCATGTTGTTTATGTATATGTATATATATATATTGTGTTGCCCTGTGTGAACAGCACTGGTGTAGTGTTTAGCACCCTAGTTTGTGTAGTGTGAACAACATACTTATTTTACCTGTACCTGAACCTGGTCCTATACATGTACACTGTAGGTGTTTCTCCTAACATGTGTAAGATGCAGTTTTATAGTCTATCCAGTTGGTTCATTTGTATTAGACTGACCAGATTAAATTTGGAGAAGACTTTATGACAAGATTGCTTTAAAAGCCTCCTCCATTTACTCCCTTCACCCCCCCCCCCCCCCATTATCCTTGAACCACTTAATTTGAGTAGAAGTCTTTCAGGGAATCGTGGAGATGAGCTACCTGCAATTCATTTTCCTGATAGTAATAAGTAACAATGCCATGTCAGAGTCTATATGTTAAAGGAGCAGATGTTTACTCTGCTGTACATTAGACTTAAATTTAAACCTAAAACCATTGGAAATTACCCAGAATAAACAGAGTGAATGATTATCTAAAAGCTGACTTGGTTTTAAGATGGTAATGATATCAAATACCCTGAGAAGTTATTTCATCTGAAATGTTTGGAGGAAAATTAGTACATGTTGTAAAAATTTAGATCTGAAATGGATCATCTGATGATGATCCATTTCCACTTTAGAATGAATACAAATAATCTGAATACATTTTCACATCCACGCCTCAATTAAATATGCTTAATCTGTCACAGGTTGGTTTGTTGATACATGTATACGTGTAGATGTATCTCTTGATTCTTGCATTTAGTATGGATGTATTGATAAACAGTTAAATATGCCCATAGGTTGGTTTGTTGATACATGTACACATATAGATGTATCTCTTGATTCTTGCATTTAGTATGGATGTATTGATAAACATTTTACCATGTGTAAACTGGCTTTTCAGTCATTTATCTCTCCAACCTTTAGGAATGTTTACAGAGAAATTAATTGTGTTGCTTCCTTACTGAATAATAGTTTTTTAGATTTGATCTAAAAATGTTTATACCAAAAAGGAAAAATAATTACCAATGACATATTTCATGAGCGTGAACTTGAATAATTTGGGGACATGCTTCTCATAAATATGTGAGTTTGCAGGTAGAAATAATGAATTACACGAGAGATGCATCTTTAACACTGATGAGATTTCACTGGAATTGGTAATTAACCTTTTGTGCTTGCCTGTGTGTGATAGAATGTGGACATACCTGTATGTATAAATTTTATATGTATGAATTGTTTTCCCT
This sequence comes from Zoroaster sp. YZ-2022, assembly GCA_029582265.1. Classification (NCBI taxonomy): domain Eukaryota; kingdom Metazoa; phylum Echinodermata; class Asteroidea; order Forcipulatida; family Zoroasteridae; genus Zoroaster; species Zoroaster sp. YZ-2022. Next base: position 15,204,544 of record CM055828.1, on the reverse strand, counting down.
TGTGTATCATTGTGACAACATAAACGATTTCCTTGTGGCCCCATTTTGATTGAACTTATTGTTCATGTATGAGTGTCTGAGTTTTAGTCAGGTCACAATTGGATCAGGCATAGTGTAATTGGCTTACGTCCAGTGGATGACCAATCATCAAATCCACTGTGGACTTGGTCAAAGCGATTCAACTGTTGAATCTTAACAACCTCTGACTGGATAATTAAATGATGCCTCACTCAACAGCAAAAGCTTGCATGTGTTTGCAACTTTGAAATTGTGCACAGTGAATTGTACTTTTTTTTTAAGTCACAGAGTGCTTAGATCTGATTACAATTCAACTCTAAATCAAGATGTGTGGTGGCCTTTAGGATTAAGACAGGCAGAACAAGAAAATAGGATCTCATCCCGGTATAATACCATAGGGTTTTTATATACGCTGTGCCATGACCTTATTTGGCTTAAACCAATTCTGCATTTTTCATACTCTGATTTTACCTTGGAACATTGATTAAAGTTTGAATTGCTATTTTTTTAGCGTCACCAATATTTTGAACTTTCAAATGAAACATTGAACTGTAAAATTAACCCTAACCTTCCCAAATCCTCCAATTCTCTTTGCTAAAGTTAAGGATTTTGAAGCATTGAGGTTATTAGGCATACTTGCCTTTCCATGGTACATGTACATCCATGTTTGTTGTAGTGATTGCAAGGTCAGTGCTTGGGTCAGTGGACACTGTTTATTGCTCCATGCATGCAGGGAGAGTCCCTGGCCATGTACATGTATCACAGATTAGAAACATATGTGTGCATACATGTCATGAGCTTGCTTTACTACTGAAGGATTTTGGAGGATTCAGGTTATGTGTTAGCAAAGGGGCCTAGGGAGTTAGGGTTAGTCAACGCATAATTCTAGTCTAATTAACCCTCCTACAATCAGTGCAATTTTTGAAACAACCCATTCAGGCCACTCCAAGCCATTAGCTGTTGCCAGTGGCCTCCTATGGTTACCCTTCTGTGTACTGTCACACCGCTGAGATTGCAGGGTAAAGTGGTCTCCCATTGATACATTGCAGGCCATACTAATATGTTCAAACATTTACAGTGGCCTTGGGTGGCACACAGTTGATTTTGTAAGATTACTTGGAAAGGACAGCAGGCTTGTACATGTATGTACTGAAGGTTGCTCAAGAAATTTTGTGGATTGGAGTGGCCTCCATGTGTAGGAGGATTAATTAAAGCATTTTAAATAAATTTATCAGGGTTGTTCTTAAACCCCCTCGTCCCCCACGACCCACGACCCACGACCCCTTGACCCCTCGACGTACACGCGCTCAGAATCATATCGTATCCCAAATCGGAATCTGTGTTCGAATACGGCCCCAATTAGAATGCCCGCTGCACTCCCGTACTGTACTACTGAACGTGAACAAACGGAACTCCGGAGGATCGAAGATCGAAGATCCTATATGTTAATTGGGGAAAATAACTAAATCCTTTTCTCCTCCAAAAGTCTAATTTTGAAATAGAATAATATAAAATAGGTTATTAAATGAGAAATAATTATGTTTTGCTAAAATGTTGACAGGCAAAATAGTTAGGATTTTTTCCACGTCCGTCAAGTAAAATGTACATTCGGGGCTGTGCACGCATGCCAGTTTGTGATGTAATGCTTATTGACCAATCAGGATGCCGGAAAGCCATGCGGCCATCTTGGAAGCGATATCCTTCTACGACCGTAATGAGTTGTAGGAAGAACGTTGCCAAAAACTGCGCCCTCACCCAACAAGCAAAAATCCGACATAACTATGCAATTTTTTTGATAGAATATGAAATTATCTACTCGGGAATGGTATAATTTGGCTTGTGGCAGCATTATAAATTCGTTGATTTCGCGACGACAGGTCGTCATGCAGCAAACGGCGCAACAGGCTAGTGAGCTAGCCATTTTCGAACTCGGGTCGTAAACAGGTTCCCATTTGGGATACAATTTGATTCTGGCGCAGGCCGGCCAGCCATGCGACATGCTTGCGCATGCCGGGCATTGCGAAATACATACATACATTCGTACTGCACTGGTGGTAGTGAATTCCGCGAGTACGTGTGCTTCGTTTATGAGCGTACGTCGTGGGGTCGAGGGGTCGAGGGGGTTTAAGAACAACCCAATTTATCAAGCTGTATTTAAAAATGTAAAAATACAACACAAGTTGGGCATTACCATGTCTCTTCCTTCCTCCATGTCTGCAACAAAGCTATATAGTATTTGTTGTGTGTATTGCTTGAGTAGTGCATCCTAACATTTAAAAATGTCTATTATAAACTACACATATTTTTGTTTGTACTAAAGGCCAAAAAAAAAAAAAATCTTCCGTCATCCGTTGGCTTCAAAATTGGTGCGGTGACATGCCTTTTTTTTTGCCAACAGGGAATTACGTGATACATGTATACGTGGGGACCAAATGTCCCATACACAAAAGTATGGTGGCTAAAAGAGGCCTCACAACTTGGGCAAACATTCGTACCCCTATGTGAAAAAGTCGTTTAAAACACAGCATGGCAGAATTCCAATCAATCCAGCAACTTTGGCTGCAATTGGACATCGTTTCATAGCAAAAACCGAAGACTTTTTTTTTTTTGGGGGGGGGGGGGGGGCCTAACCGTCACAAACTTGGAAGGGGAGGAGAAGAATAATATTCTTCATCAAATTTTTCATTATGTAGGCCACACTATTTTTCCAGTTCTACTTTTTGAAAGTACAAGTTTTCTTTAGGGGAAGTGGCAAGTTGCCAATGGCGATAGGTAAATGATTTTTATTTTACTAAATTTCTGTTTGGTAATTATTTCTCTTCCCCTTTTTGGGGGTAAATTGTATCCTCTTAATATCCTGCTGAAAAAAACAAAAAAAACACACACACACACGCGCACATCCATTTTTGGTTATGGTGTAAACCGAGGATCTCCTTTTGTTCCCCTCTTTTGTTCCCTTTGTTGCTGGACTATTTAATCATCTCCCATTTGATTTGTACACATTTTTTCAACCGAGGACCCATATTCCCTTTTGTTATAAGTCCCTGGTTTACATCATAAACAAAGTACCCTTAGTGGGCAGTTATCTACAACAAATACTGCATATTCATCTAAAAAAAATCCAATACTACATGTAGTACATGTACATGTACGTTGAGAAACACCATAGGTAAAACTTGAAGCTTTGCATGGTGAGGATGATAAGTAAGACTAATTGCGGTGACACCATGTGGAATCTCAATTGAGTAGTAATTAGTTCTGAAAAGAACTGGAACTGGAGGTACAACTCGACGTTTCGATCAGTATGCTCTGATCGTCCTCAGGAGAGAAACACCATGTTCAAATAGCATTATAATTAAGTAGAGAAACATTGACGTGGCTGTCTGACTAATACACCAAGTAGCCCTTTGGGTAGATTAATGTCATGTTCATTCAGTGTAGATGAATAGCAAATATGTGTTCAGTTGTATTATATTTTAGACAAATTTGTAATAATATGATGGGATATGCTTGTCAATTTGCTAAGCTCTGTCAATCAAAATACCAACCCAACCAATTCATCAGATTCAATATCCAGGTGACAGTGTGGGCAAATTCTTTGACTACAATCGTAACTAATATATCTGATTATGAGTTATTCTGCATATTGATAACAAAATTGATAATTTGTGAACAAAAACCACATATAAGATAATAACATTTTCAAGGAAATATGACACTACATGTAAATGTTTGATTGTGCTCACTTTTTTGTGACTCAAAATAAGTAATAAAGTTAATTGTGAAAAATTCAGTTTGATACATTATGTGTGTATAATATGTATGTCACCTACATGTACATGGGAGGCTACAGTGTTAATCATGAGAAAATTGTGAAAAACTTTCAAATTTTCTCTAAATGGAATATTTGAAAATTCTTTGAATGTGAAATACAAATATAGAGTAAAAATCAGGTTCCTTCACTCTTGAAGGTAAAACATTGATATTTGGTACCATACATTCATTGCTAGTTTTCAAGAAATACATCATAAAACTGAGAAAAACAAAAATAACAAACTGTTACATGTTTTTTCATTAAATTGCTGTACAACATTTTTGTGTTAATTTGACAACAGTTGATGTTTTCTCTATGATGAAAGCACTTTAGCAAATAATTTCTCAGGATGATTGATGTATGTTCAACTTTAAACCAAGTAAGTTTTTAGATAATAAATTATTTATTTGATAATCTGGTAATTAACAATGTTATACCTTCCCTTTAAACGCACTCACCTACCAAAGGCATGAACATGTAGGCATGGAAGTGAGTGAGAAGTAGCTAGAATAAAAGTGCTGGAATGACAGCAAACTGCTCCTTTAAGATGAAGTGCATTATATCTACTGTTTAAAGAATGTCTTGAGCGAGAAGGCGTTGGAGCAGGAAGCTTTTATTTAAATATGTCTGAATTTGATGAGGTGATCTCATGTCTAGTATTGACATGGAAATCCTCAAAAGGACTGATGAAGACATGCATGACGATTCCAAAAATCTGTTTCCGTTTGTACATATAATGCATTAAAGGTAAGGTGCAACATTGAAAATTATTAAATTATCAAATTAACAAATATTTATCTAAAAACTTACTTGACGTGATGTTGGTACACTTGTATGTATCAGTCCTCCTGAGAAATGATTTCATCTGAATTGCCTTCATCTTAGAGAAAACAGGAATTGTAATGGATGGCAACTTTTTGTGAAACATTTTTTTTCCCCTCAAAAATGTGAGCTCCTTACAGGTTTGCTTTATGATTTATTTCTTGAAATTAGAGGGTTGAAATGAACGTACATTACCAAATACCAATGTTATATATCCCTTTAATTATGTGCATATAGAGTAGTACATTGTATACATGTACTGTGTGCATGTATATTGATGACTTAATTCCTTGCTCACTTTTTGTAAATCAAGAACAAAATTAAACATTTTTGACTATGTTTACAGCATCAAACAACATGTACATTAATAATGTTAAAACTAATTACTAATAACATGTAAACTGTTATGACCATATGCATGACAGCTAAGCCTAGAGCAAATTGAAAAAACCTCTGCTTGTAAGGTCATACCTGGCTATAATGTAAAAGACAATAAAATTCTATATTAAAAACTACTGAACTGAATCCAATAGACTTGATAGACATCTCGTGGAAATATCTTCAATTATTGTCTGAGTTTTATTGAGGGGCTCTCAGCAAATATCAAAATTTTACCTTGTATCTGAGCCCTCTTTTTCAGAAAAAGGCTAAGGTTGTCTGGGAAAAACAAATGGCTCCTCTTACATTTACACGCACATCAACACCAATATTTTTGTGTTATGTACACACAAAAAAAAAAAAATGGATGATTTTGTCCACTGACGGGGTAACTTTGCAAGGACGACATCGGGAAGGTGATTTTTATACATACATGTAAAGGACTATTTGTTTCCTCTGTGGATTTTAGGCTTTTCTGATTTTAAGACAAAAGGAGTTTTTGTAATATTTAACTGTGAGTTTACAATGAAATTGTATGATGTTTAGTTTTTTTTGGACATCTATCAAAATGGGGGAGAGGTCAGTTATTAATATTTAATGAGAGCCCTCTTCAAATTACGAACGACTTAACTGAATCAGGTAAACTTGATAGACATCTCATGGACATATCTTTAACTCTAACCGTTACCCCCTAGGTATTCTGGCTAGGAACCTTTCTGAATCCTCCAAAATACATCAGTGCACTTTGGGAAACATGCCCTTATCTTCAAAATGCACCGTGCATTTTCGTTGATCTTTCATATTCAGCACTTATGGCTTGTACTTCTTGCCAGGTAGTAATTTTGCCCCATTTGAAAAGGTGAAAGTACCAGTTTCCAACAGCACTGATTTTTTTTTTCTCCAAAAAAGTGCCCCTTGGAGGATTTTGCAGGATTTGGGGTGGTTAGGGTTAATTATCGTTGATTGTTAAATTAATTCATACATATGGAAATGCTTATAAAACAGACCACATTGAAGTCAGATGAGTGATTATGTCTAGACAGTAATAGTTAATATAGTGTGTTAAAAGTAATAACCTGACACAATAATATTAATAATACATAAATTGTTGAACATGTGAAAATTTCAACTCCACATCAATGTTAGGAGTCTAAATGCATTTATCATATTTTTTCTCATAAACTACATATTGAAATAAGCTGCAACTTTTACAGGTTGGTGTTTATACATTCTAAGTATGGATGCATTTCTAGACATTTTTACCAAAATGTAGATTGGCTTTATACTGGCAGGAGCAAAAATCAGACAAATTTGGAGTTTGAATTTCATCGCAGTTCATTATTGCCTTGCATTTAGATTTCATAAAGCCATGGAAGAGAGAAATGTGTCATCCATTTCTTGTGCACAACACAAACAATAATTGTGCACAAATATCAGTGTTGTCATGGCAACCGATGGAAGAAGTCATCCGTTTTGTGACGTGTGATGCTCACGGACACACAAACTAGAATTTGACAAAAGACTTAACCTGTGACTAAGACTGCTACGGTGGTGAAGTTAAATGAAACACAAGGTTACCTGTTCCATGCAAGGAATTTTTAGTAATTAGAATGAGTGGGCGTTGATGTCTCCAAGGTCAAATGTTCAGTTGAATTGAAGATGGCATTGGTGATGATGCTGGGTACGATATGACCTGAAAACATGACGTCATGCAGTCGATAGGCTCGCACATTACAGATGCCAGCCTCTTGGTAACTTTGAATGTTGTACCATGCATGGCTATGCATGACATGTGTACATGTACATATACATGCGAACAAGCTACAGTGTTATTTGGATACATTTACTGCACGTGTACCGTGCCTATACTCTAACCAATGCAATCCCTTTGGTGATACAGCAAGAACCTGTCTATATCCTATACTCTAACCAGTGCAATCCCTTTGGCGGTACAGCAAGAACCTGTCTAACCAGTGCAATCCATTTGGCGGTACAGCAAGAACCTGTCTATATCCTATACTCAAACCAGTGCAATCCCTTTGGTGGTACAGCAAGAACCTGTCTATATCCTATACTCTAACCAGTGCAATCCATTTGGTGGTACAGCAAGAACCTGTCTATATCCTAGACTCTAACCAATGCAATCCATTTGGTGGTACAGCAAGAACCTGTCTATATCCTAATCAGATAAAAACAGTGTCGTCAGCCTCAGCTTGAAACTACAGTCTAGTTACAGTGAATGTAATTAGCTGTATCGCTTAGTAAAATGATACACAAAAATCACAGTTTTATAATGATGTGTTGTTGAAACATTTATTCAGTGTAAATTTTCATCTCAGTAACTTACAAAATGTACAAATACTTATTCACAATTGAAACAAAACTAATTGAATTGTACTTAAATAACAATATTATTAAATTAAGAACATTTGGGTTGGTCACCCAGGGAAGTCCATCCCTAATTAGTACAGACAAACACAATAGGACAGGACACTTACAATGGATAAAGAAAAACTTGTCAGAAACAAAATTCAAGGTTTTCTGTTGACAATTATCATTCCATACAGACACAAATATTACTGAATACAAATATGGCTACACAAAATTGTTGAGCAAAATCATTTTCTGCTGTTACAGATTGAAAAGATGCGCCATCTTATATTTCTTCCATATAAATCCAGACATGTCCAAACCGAGGCTGGCAAAGGCCCTGTCACACCATGGCGTATGGCCTGAACGTATGCCAACGTATGCGAAATATCGAAAATACGTTGGTGTACGTTGGTGTACGCTGATATAAGTTAGGGGTAAGTTGGGGATACGTCGTTTACGTTAAGAGCACGCTGTGATACGCTGTGAAAATTTGGAACACGTCGGGCCCGCGAAAAATTATTGAGCATGTTCAAAATTTCTCGGCGTACTCAACGTGTATGTCGTTCTGCATAAGTTCCCGGTAAGTTCGGTGTACGTTAGACATACGTTGACATACGCTGACATACGTTAGAGGTACGTTACTCGTAATTTGGTATACGTTGATGTACGTCGGCTGACGGGGAAACGTACAGCCAACGTAGTGATAACGAGTTGATAACGTATATGTGCCGTATGTCTAACCTATGCCTAACCTATGCCTGACGTATCTCCAACGAGTCTCGACGTATTCTGACGTATCCACCTTATGCACAACTTATGCCTGGCGATCGTGTAACGTATATAACGTGTTTCTATAGTACAGCTAGCGTATGTGCCGTACAGCTAGCGAGCATTTGGCGTTTTGGGAACTTATGGGGGGGTTTGAGTATATATATGGGTCCCTTGAGTAACTCATCCTCACTTCTTCATGGTCTGCCGTGCTGAACACATCAACCCATCATCAACCCATCATCATCAGAGAGCGTGTTCGTTGTACGCCGAGGATACGCTGAGGATACGTCGAACACGGCAGACATACGCTACGAATACGTTGGTTATACGCTCGCATACGCTGTGATACGCTGTCATAAGTTTGTTATAAGTTAGTGATACGCTATCAATACGTTAGTCATACGCTATGTATACGTTAAATACGCTATGGATACGCTATGGATACGTCCATTCCAACACCGATGTCGACTTTTCAGATGCAATTCGTTGGGAAGTTGGACGTTCTTGGACTCTGACAATTTTCGAGCTATTTTTTGTATACGTCGGTATACGTTCAGGCCATACGCCATGGTGTGACAGGGCCTCAAGAAAATGGGCTGGATTCCATATTTGTGTACTCTTCTACATGAAATCTTACAGTTATTCACAGTGTGATTCCTTATACATTAGTGCTGGGACGGTTAACCAACTGAAACTGAAACTGTTTAGAAATTTGCTAACCGGCTAACCGAAACCAATATTTAAAAAATAATGATGATTTTTTTTGTTGAAGAATTTGCTGCCTGTTTTGTTGTTCTAGACTTTTTTTTGTGCATTGGTTATTAACCAGTTCGCGTCGGGAATAAAAAAGTTTTTCTGGGCCCCTGTGCGGGTTTATTTTTCCCACACACCCCGTGAAAGGAAGCTTCCACAGCGGGTGGCCACGTCTTCCGTGCATGTCACCGTACACGGGTGGCTCAACCGAGCGTGCATACCAATATTTCGGAGTTTCCTTTGGCGTGTTTAGACGCTCTCCGATCCACGGTGCAAAAATAAATTGCGTGTATACACGGCCTCCGACGCGAACTGGTTAAACAATCATTGTGGGAAGTTTATTGATGCTTTTTGATTGAAAATGTATACGCATTGCTCCATTTCCTGACTGTATGTAGTTTGTGTGGCTGTCAGGTGATGACTTTTGGTTAACCGGTTAACTGACTGTGAATGTTTTGGTTAAACGGTTAGTGAACTAACCAGTAACTCCCAGTACTATTATACATGCATTGGAGAAAAATATGTACTCTTTTTATTTGTGAATATATAAATCATGTTAATTGTAATACAACTCTAAATATTGAAAATGAATAACTTCAAAATGTAAGACTGTCCTGTATAATAAATCCACTTTATGAGATAACAGTTTCATAACCATAAATTCTGATTTTGTGATGTACTGATTTTGTGATGTACTGATCTACATCACAAAATCAGAATTTATGGTTATGAAATAATTGTTGGTATTAGAAAATACAGTATGGAATTGAGAAACTAATTAAAAAATATTTTACCTATTAAAAGTCTGATTTTGTCTCTTAAAAGTCTGATTTTGTCTAGATCTATATAGCAATCCAGACCCCCCCCCCCCCCCCCGCCTCCAGTGATACACTACAGTGCACACATGATGTTTTATACATAAAGTCAAATAATAGAGTAGGTTTGCTGTAACACCATGTAATCAATCTCTTTTGAGTTCATGCGTTTCTGAGAAGAACCTGTGGCTTAACTGGCGGTCGGTGTGCTCTGACCATCTTCAGCAGAGTAACCTAATGAAAATCAATATAGAGCAAGTGGCAAATGATGGTCAGGTTTGGAAGGTCATTTTCAATTGAAGGTGCAAATTCCATGTGAATCCAAATTTTTCAATCAGTTTGGTTTTGATATTTTTTTTTTTTGTAGTAGAAATAAAGTACATACTTTCCAAATAAGTTATTTCAGCAAAGAATTGACCTGGGTATGGATAAAGAATAATTATGTGAATAAATGTGGTGAATTCATTGTTGGTCATGGTCAAGTAATAGTAATATTGCAATCAGAGTGTTGTTTTGTTTTGGATGACAGAGGATGGCTTGTACATGTAAAGGGGAGGTATGCTGCCTCAACAGTGTCGTTGACTAATTCTTTAACCATTTCACCTGGTGCTGTCACAAATGCAGTGGTATACGTATCAATATTTGGCTTTAAGCGTTCTTTTACAATTCTGCAAACGTGCTCAGAATCGAGTTTTGAGCTCGCAAGACGAGCCATTCCGGGATGCGAGAATTTTGTTAAATTTTTTTTGGATCTTACACCAAAGATGTGCATTCTTTTTTTACAAAATGCCAATGTACAGCGTATTTAAGAATGTGTGTGAAGTACGCGTTTCAAAATATGTGTGACACTCGCATGCAGTGTGGTATCACTGCAATGATGGCGGAAAAACAGTAGTCACCAGATAAGTCTATAATTGAAACTGTGTACACATTATTATGTACATGTATATGGCCTTGGTTTTGTAGCATTATGATTGTCCTTCAGAATTGAAGATGATTAAGATTCAAGGTACACTCATCACCCATGTGCATCATATTGAACTGATGCATTATATTAACACAGTCATATGACGGCTGGAAATATTAGAGAGTTGAAAGTGTCATGTATTCTTACAATGACCTGGTCTACTCCATGGGTTTGAAGCCCTCCCTATAATAAAGGCCTGAGATTTATTTGAAAGTGGTATCTGGATAACTTTAAGCATTTTCAAAAATGTTTGTTACGTGTATTAGTGGCCCAGTTATGTTTCAATCCTTGAGTTTTTCTCAAATACGCCTTGAGCACCACTCAGTTGGTGGATACGTGCGCTATATAAGTCCACACATTATTATTATTATTATTAAAGGCAAAATGCAATCATTTACTGTACCTTCAAGTTATGGCTGTTGAAAGTTTTTGAGCACACTGGTATGTGAAATGAAGAACATTATCATGTACATGTAGGTGTATACTGTATGTGTATATTGCCACAGTGTATACACAGGCAATGTACTACAGTAGCAGGGAGTGGTTGATCCTGTGTCTGGTTCGATCTTCAGGGTTGATTACCCCAACCATCCCCAAATGTCATGAGAAATCACTGCAGCTGCCGAAGTGCATGCAAATGTTCACTTGAAACGTGTTTGTACAAACGATTCAATGTGATTAAATTTAAAATATATGCTTGAAATATACAGTACATCAGCATAGGTGGGAATACTGTGCAAGGGCAGTTTAGAAAAATGTGATTGGATGAAATGTTTGTTTTTGTGGGTGTATGTGTGGGAGGGGGGGGGAGCTTTTACATCTGGCAAAGACTGGCTTTATCAAAATCAGAGCAGTCAGTATGTTGCACACCAGCTGTTACATTAACCCTAACTCCCTAGGCATTGTATTAAAACAATAAAAATCCTTCAAAATCCTCCAACTGGCTTTGTTGTCTAGGTGACAAGCAACACAGTATTTAACCAATCAGAATGACAACATTTATTTGAGTCACACTGACTCGCGCACTCATGAGTCCCCAATTGTGAATTTGGCCATTTCTATTTGGCTTTTTTACAACGAAAATTACTCAATTTTGAAATATTGATAATAAAAATTGATACAGGCATTTATAGGCCATGTCTAAATTGTCATTATCCTGCAGTAAAGACCGCACAACAAACTCAATCAGGATAGCATTGATTGCTTTTTCTAATTTGCTCAAAATACATTAGTCAAAAAACAACTTCTGGACAATTTTGTGTATACTAATTGCATCTGTGTGCAAATACAGTGTTTGTGATGTCATTATTGATCTGTGATTTTAATGATATGTGTTCATGTCTCTTCTACCAAACACTTGTCATGTGCTTGCTCTTCTACATCATAACAGATACATCTGTTTGTACTCCTAATGTTTTTAAATTGTAAACATTGTAGCAATTTAGCCTCAGGGCTACAAATGCATTGTTTTAATAAACCAGAATAATAATAATAATAATAATAATCTCTGATATAATTTTATAAACCTCCTGAAGGATATAGTTACTCTGTGTATATTTGGGCGATTCCATGAAAAAGTAGACATGAGTAAAACATTTAAAAATGTATTTTCTTTTGTCTCAGATATTTTCAACTCAAGTCTGGACTTGGGGACTATGGTATTACACTAATTTCTGATTTTAGTAAAACAAACCCTAAATTTTCAGAATGTTAATACAGCTATCAACATTGATTTATAACCTTTAGGAGAGCAGAGCTTCCATTTCGTCCTGTCAGAACGAGGTCGTATCTAAAAAAAAAAATGCAATCAAGGTCATATGTGCAATAGTGCATAAATTTGCATACATTCAAATAATTAAGTGCAACAACATTATATCTTCTTCCATAGGTTTTGCATGTTTATCCTGGAACTTTGTAAAAAGATACGACCTTGTTGCACTGAGCAAAAGCCATGTCTGCAACAAGGTCGTAACTATGATACGATGCTTATTGCACTGATGGGATGATTTATTCTTCTTGTCTGTAAGTTGGCGTCACTCCAAAACGAACCATAAATTAGTTAAATATGGACATTCATTCGCTTATGTTTGACTGAACCAGTGGTTAGAGCAGGGTATTATACTATATTAATAACGATATTAAATCAAATGAGATAATTATTGCTTGTATGAAGAACTGTGTGAGCTTAAAGATGTAATATTTAATATTTAAATAAGTCTCATTTATTTAATATCAATATATGTAGTTTCCTTTTACAGGATTTTTAAACTTAAATAATCGTATTTATTTAAAAATTATATATTAAGGAATGTTTTTATTTCGGATATTTTTTATGTTAAATTTGACTCAATTTAACCTTTGACTACAAGTTCAAATTGTTTTAATAAACCATCAATAATAATAATAATAAAAATAATATACTTTTGTCATTTTAACAGACTTTTTTTCATCAGAACATTGCTATTTTACTTAAGACAGTGAATACAAATGCTGTAAATTTTCTCATAACTGCAAGAAACATGGTTTTACAGTAAATATGTACAAAATTCATTTGTGGCAGGTCCCATCATAAATTAATTTTGACAGTTTTTTTGTTTTTGTTTTGTGAAATATCTTACATGTATTTCAAAGTAATTGTATTCTTTTCTAATAGAAAATTATCAAAGTAACATTGAAAAAAAAAATCAAATTACTGTTAAAACACGGGCCATAGGGCCTACATCTTTAATCATTTTCACTATGAGTCAAATGTTACTCCCTGACAGTCATAGAATTGTCCATTTTAACCTTGTTTAGACAGACTTAGACTGGAAACTTATCCTTCAATAAAAAAGGGCTGGTTCCAACAGGTTAATGTGTACTGGATTTCACTGGTCAAATTAGGCATGGTACATTTTAAAGATGTATCCATTGTACATAGCTGGTAGGCATTTACGTATATCCACTGCCTGCTATAGCCACGCATGCTACCAACCATTTGACCTAAGGTCAAGTTATCAATGTGGCTGCAGAATCGGGCATCTATCAGTGATGTTTGTGTTTGAGAAGCCTCATAGCTATATAGGCAACAACCTCTTGCAAGCATCTTGACTGATCAATACATTGATTGCAGAGTATGATTTGTCACATGATATTCAGTCCAAATGACTCACTGACATATGCATGACTCAAGCATTGTAATTTGAACATTCTTATATTCTGACAATAAATACCTGAAGTGTGCAACCATACAGTTTTCAGGCCTGTAGGCTGGTTTAAAAATGGCTGGTTTAAAAATGGCTGGTTTAAAAATGGCTGGGAGTGTTTTGGAGAAAAGGAAGTTTTTTTTTAAAAGTGAACTAAAAAATTATCCAGAAGAATTATTAAAATTTTATTTTAGCAGTTTCTTATGTTTGTGCATGGCAAGCAGAACTCACTTGTCCAGGGAAGGAGGGGTGTCTGGGGGGGGGGGGGGGGGGGGGGTTGCAACCCAAAACCCCAGCCTACAGGCTTGCTTGTTATATTAAAGTTCCCAATAACAAAAAGAATGCAAAAACATGTACAGAATATATCAACAGATGTCAGGAGAAGTTTAATAATAATAATAGTAATAATAATGTGGACTTATACAGGGTGTCCCCATAAAAAGTATACCGAGATCAAAATTACTGTAATGGCAAAACTACTTTATATATGGGAAAGAGAAATATATCTCTAGAAAGGGTAGAATGTCCTCTTTGCAATGGTATACAGCTTGTGATGTTATTGACACAGGTGAGTGAACAAATTAGACAGATGTTAAGGGTACTGAAAGCAGGACTGTGACAAGTTTGCATATTTGAACAACAAATCTCAACCATGCAAGTGTGCAGAATACCAAATGCCTTTGTTTTTTCAACACATTCTTGAAAACAAGGAATGTACCTAAAACAATGTAATCTGCTTTGTTTTCGCTACTTACCTCAAAAGTTTAATGTGCAGGTTTTTTAAAATGCTTTTTGGACCTTTGTTATTCAAATATGCAAACTTGTCACAGTCCTGCTTTCAGTACCCTTAACATCTGTCTAATTTGTTCACTCACCTGTGTCAATAACATCACAAGCTGTATACCATTGCAAAGAGGACATTCTGCCCTTTCTAGAGATATATTTCTCTTTCCCATATATAAAGTAGTTTTGCCATTACAGTAATCTTTATCTCGGTATACTTTTTATGGGGACACCCTGTATAGCGCATTATATTATTATCCCTGCTCATCAGGCTCATAAATCATTCCTGAAACCATCTCAGCTCCCTGGGGATTATACAGCTCAATTTCTGCCATTACGACGCATATAGGGCTAATCAAACACAATAACCAACGCTGCCCTCACAGGTACCCATTTACCCCTGGGTGGAGAGAAGCAATTATGGTAAAGTGTCTTGCTCAAGGACACAAGCACCCCGGTCGCGGTTGGATTCGAACCCACATTCTGATGACTAAGCCATCAGAACACAAATCCGATGCACTAAACCGCTCGACCGTGGCACTTAGGTATTTGAAAGAACTGAGTGCATTATTCAAGTGATGTCTTCTGCAGTAGGAGAAATATTTCCTAGAGGACTGCCACAAGTTTGTAACTTGTAGGATCGGTTTTTGCAATTGCTTGCCACAACGTGGCCCACATGAACACAAACTTGGATTTTGACATAATAGGTTTATAGGTCTGCAATTGTACAATGTACATGTATGTTACCTATGGTAGGCATACATTGCTACACAAGGTACCAACTATTTGACCCAAGATTAATTTACCATTAGATTGTGGACTATCTGGCCTTTATTTGTTTTTACAAGCATCGATGTGTGATGTCATGTGTGATGTCATAGGTCTAGGAGAGTGTACATTATTTATATAAGCCAGTACGTAACTACAGGTTCATACAACTTGCTGTATTGATTTAAAAAGCAGTAATTAATGTTTAAAAAAACTCTGATAAAATAAGGAGGAGCTTCGTATCAAAAAGGCTTGCCTATAATTTCAAATGATTCATTTTGTAATTAAATACAGAGCATACTGTACAATGCACCATCATGATGCTGAACAGGACGACCGTCCAATCTCATGCCATGCAAATACACTAACATGTTTGCCTCGGAGCTGCAACTAATTAGCACCTTATTATCAACTTGTGAATCACTTTATATTTGATTAATTGACGAGGACCCACATAGTGTCCTTGTAATTGCCAATGAAGGCAATGAAGGGATATAACACTGAGCAGGCATTCTGAAAGGGGATGTACATTAATGGTACATGTACATGTAGCTGGAGTAATTACATGATATATATTGAACATGATTGGATGCATCACTATAGATAAAGAAACTACTATTAAAGCCATGCAGTATACACTTTTGGTTAATTGTTTTTAAATGCAGCCATACTGCAAGAAGAAAGAGATATCCTCTTCGTAAGTCGATAAGTAATACGCGCGCATTGGTAGTACGCACATTCTTTTCGCTACTTCCTGTTCCAAAGCTGGCATACCGTTGTGTGTCATTTAACATATAAACTCCTTGTTTTTAACATTCAAAGGGATTCTTGAGGCAGAAATTGACTTTGTTAATAAGATGTTGAGTCTTCACAACACATTCATTAAATGCAAGTCCCAAACATTGTAATTTCTTGCTTAAATCCTTAAGCCGTGTTCGCACTGGACTTTTTTTGGTAAAACTTACCGAGACAATGGGTACTTTTCCCATTTTAAGTCCAGTGCGGACAGCCTGGGACATTTTCCTCTCAGTTACTTTTCCTGAGTCCAGCGGTTACTTCTACTGGCCAACTGCTGCCCAGGAAAACTGACCAGGTAACTTTTCCCAAGACGATAAGTCCAGTGCGGACAGTGCGAGTCGGTAAAAGCGGCTCAGGAAAGCGTACATCCGGCCCGAGCGCAAGGTCGTGCTACACAGGGACACCACGCATGTGCTTTGCATTGTTTCACCGCGCGGTGGGGGTGGGCCGGGCGCATTTAATGCATGTGCATGTGTAGCAAGTTTTCTGTGCATTGTTGTTGTTCCTCTTTTGGTCGCAATCACGGCAGATATTATCATTGATACAGTCGGAAGTTTGATTGGTGCTACCAGTGCATCATTTCCAAATGATAATGAAGGACGTCAACGTCGTGTCTTACGACGAAAGAAAGCACGACAACGGATGTGTCGGCTATACGTCAACGTAGGGTCAACGTAGAAAGGTCACGCAAAGCGCCCTCATGAGTCATTATACTGACAGCTCGGTTACTTCTACCGTAACATTTTCCCGTGTCGAAAGTCCAAGTGCGGACAGAGGTCACATTTGACCATTTTTCATTTTACCATCGTCTCGGTAAAACCTTCCCCCCCAAAAAGTCCAGTGCGAACACGCCTTTAGTAAAGAAAAGGGTGGTCAATGCATTTCCAATGGGCTTCTGATGATCACTGGAGCCAGCATGTGCGAAGTGAGCATGGTTTATGTAGCTACCAACAGGATATGTACAACCTGTGAAAGTTAAGCTTATTTCATTGTGTCATTTTAAACAAGAAAAGGATGAAAATGCATTCAGATTTGTAAGATTATTTAATTCAGATCCACTGGCATGGATTTACTGATAGGGTTCATATATGGAGTGTCGTGGCCGAGCGGTCTAGCGCACCGAACTCAAGTTCTGGTGTTGCCAGCAGCAGGGTGTGGGTTCGAGCCCCGGTCGTGACACTTGTATCCTTGAGCAAGGTACTTAACCATAATTGCTTCGTCCTTCGGATGGGACGTAAAGCCGTAGGTCCCGTGTGTTGTATAATGCACGTAACGTGGATTGTCGTGCGGTCTAGCGCACTGAACTCAAGTTCTGGTGTTGCCAGCAGCAGAGTGTGGGTTCGAGCCCCGGCCGTGACACCTGTGTCCTTGAGCAAGACACTTAACCATAATTGCTTCTCTCCACCCAGGGGTTAAATGGGTACCTGTGAAGGCAGAGATGGTTTGCTCTATATGCGCTAGAAATGGCAGCAATTGAGCTGTATACTCCCCAGGGAGCTGAGATGGTTTCAGGAATGATTTATGAGCCTTATGAGCCTTATGAGCAGGGATAATAATATAATGCGCCTTGAGCGCCACTTAGTTGGTGGATACGTGCGCTATATAAATCTATACATTATTATTATTATTATAAGTCTTTCCATGACACTGTTACCATGACCGTCACACACTATTTGGCTGTTATGCAGGTGGCCTGATTGAGTTTCCAGCATTGCTATGGGTGGGCGGGGATTATGGTCATAACTGGATCAGTGTATTTGTGTCTCATGAAGTCGAAAATTCAGGTGGAAAATTATTTTATTAACCCTCCTACTACTACAAGGGTCAAAATCAGTCAAAATGTTGATATACTTGCCAACAAGGTTTAGCTAGTGCATGCACTTAAAAGTCAAACACTGTCGAGTGTTTTTGACTGGTAAAAAGCATTGTCTGGTATTGTTCAGGGTGGTCAAAATGACAGTAAAAACCAGTCAAAAATGCCCCTGTGTGCACATTTGGGTTAACAGTCAAAACAGGCAGTTGACTGGTTTTGACCTCTATAGCTACTTCCCACTGAAGTGCAGCAATAGTAGGAGGGCTAATTGTACTTAAATGATAGCACTGCATTTCAGTATTTATGATACCAATATCTCAGTCATCACATACATGCTAGATTTGTACATGCTAGATTTGTACATTTTGTCTTCATCTTCATTTTTTACAAATGCTTGATTTTACGTGGAGATTCAAGGTATAACATGATAAAACTGCACATTTTAAACATGCGCACTGTTGCCTGCCATGAAATTGCCCAGGTACTGTCAGTGACACTGCCAGTATAAACATGTGACACAGTGGCGGACCGTCAGGGGGGGATGGGGGGGCAGCCGTCCCCCGGCCCGGAGGGGCAGCCGTCCCCCGGCCCGGAGGGGGGGGCCCGGATCCCTCCCCAAAGAATTTTTTTTTTTTTTTTATATATTTTTTTTAAAACATTCTGGTGGAGGGGGTGGGGGGGTGGGGGTGGTTGGGGGACCGGGCCCGAGCTGGAACTTACACAAATCAACCGGGCCCTTTCTTTATTTTGAGCTCCCCTGAAAACATGAAGTGTAATCATGACGGGTCTCTCGGAAATCACGTGTGGTTAGGGAATGATGCCTGGGTGGCGGTGGCGGGCCCTCCGCCCCCCCCCCAACCGTGCGCGCGCTCTGCCCCCCGGCCCGGCGGTAACTTGTTCCGCTACTGATGTGACATACATGTATGGTCTATACAAAGTCCGATGAGCACTGGGCGGTCACAGCTGGCATTAAGTCGCAAACAATGTAGGCCTAATAACCAAAACCCTTTCATTTTGCAATTAGAATTGTTCGGTGCTGTCTTTGA
The DNA here is from genome assembly GCA_029582265.1 of Zoroaster sp. YZ-2022. Classification (NCBI taxonomy): domain Eukaryota; kingdom Metazoa; phylum Echinodermata; class Asteroidea; order Forcipulatida; family Zoroasteridae; genus Zoroaster; species Zoroaster sp. YZ-2022. Next base: position 15,185,440 of record CM055828.1, on the reverse strand, counting down.
TAAATCAGTGTACACCCATTTGCACAAATGGTCGCAGGAGTCAAATGATTACTGCTATGAAATTATAGCTAATTTAGTAATTAATTGATTAATAAAATATGAAGGGCACCCAAGGCTTTATAACAAACAACCAATATGTTTCTTCAGTACAGGCTCCATCTGTTCATTCTCTGATTGGCCGAGCTACAACAGAGTATATGAACTGAGTAAATCGTAGGCAAAAATATGATGACTGAAACATACCGCCAAAGCAAACACACCTACAGGTGTTGATCTCTATTAACCCGGACCTTCCCAAATCCTCCAAAATCCTCTTTGCTAAAGTGAAGGATTTTGAAGGATTGAGGTTACATGCTACATGTACATCCATGTTTGTTGTAGTAATTGCAAGGTCAGTGCTTGGGTCAGTGGACACTGTTTATTGCTCCATGCATGCAGGGAGGGTCTCTGGCCATGTACATGTATCACATATTAGAAACACATGTGTGCATACATGTCATTTGCTTGCTTTACTACTGAATGATTTTGGAGGATTCAGGTTATGTGTAAGCAAATGGGCCTAGCAGGGAGTTAGGAAGGATTCAGGTTATGTGTAAGCAAATGGGCCTAGGGAGTTAGGAAGGATTCAGGTTATGTGTAAGCAAATGGGCCTAGGGAGTTAGGAAGGATTCAGGTTATGTGTAAGCAAATGGGCCTAGGGAGTTAGGAAGGATTCAGGTTATGTGTAAGCAAATGGGCCTAGGGAGTTAGGAAGGATTCAGGTTATGTGTAAGCAAATGGGCCTTGGGAGTTAGGAAGGATTCAGGTTATGTGTAAGCAAATGGGCCTAGGGAGTTAGGAAGGATTCAGGTTATGTGTAAGCAAATGGGCCTAGGGAGTTAGGAAGGATTCAGGTTATGTGTAAGCAAATGGGCCTAGGGAGTTAGGAAGGATTCAGGTTATGTGTAAGCAAATGGGCCTATAGGGAGTTAGGAAGGATTCAGGTTATGTGTAAGCAAATGGGCCTAGGGAGTTAGGAAGGATTCAGGTTATGTGTAAGCAAATGGGCCTCGGGAGTTAGGAAGGATTCAGGTTATGTGTAAGCAAATGGGCCTCGGGAGTTAGGAAGGATTCAGGTTATGTGTAAGCAAATGGGCCTAGGGAGTTAGGAAGGATTCAGGTTATGTGTAAGCAAATGGGCCTCGGGAGTTAGGAAGGATTCAGGTTATGTGTAAGCAAATGGGCCTATAGGGAGTTAGGAAGGATTCAGGTTATGTGTAAGCAAATGGGCCTTGGGAGTTAGGAAGGATTCAGGTTATGTGTAAGCAAATGGGCCTAGGGAGTTAGGAAGGATTCAGGTTATGTGTAAGCAAATGGGCCTCGGGAGTTAGGAAGGATTCAGGTTATGTGTAAGCAAATGGGCCTAGGGAGTTAGGAAGGATTCAGGTTATGTGTAAGCAAATGGGCCTAGGGAGTTAGGAAGGATTCAGGTTATGTGTAAGCAAATGGGCCTCGGGAGTTAGGAAGGATTCAGGTTATGTGTAAGCAAATGGGCCTATAGGGAGTTAGGAAGGATTCAGGTTATGTGTAAGCAAATGGGCCTAGGGAGTTAGGAAGGATTCAGGTTATGTGTAAGCAAATGGGCCTAGGGAGTTAGGAAGGATTCAGGTTATGTGTAAGCAAATGGGCCTAGGGAGTTAGGAAGGATTCAGGTTATGTGTAAGCAAATGGGCCTAGGGAGTTAGGAAGGATTCAGGTTATGTGTAAGCAAATGGGCCTAGGGAGTTAGGAAGGATTCAGGTTATGTGTAAGCAAATGGGCTTAGGGAGTTAGGAAGGATTCAGGTTATGTGTAAGCAAATGGGCCTAGGGAGTTAGGAAGGATTCAGGTTATGTGTAAGCAAATGGGCCTTGGGAGTTAGGAAGGATTCAGGTTATGTGTAAGCAAATGGGCCTAGGGAGTTAGGAAGGATTCAAGTTATGTGTAAGCAAATGGGCCTAGGGAGTTAGGAAGGATTCAGGTTATGTGTAAGCAAATGGGCCTAGGGAGTTAGGAAGGATTCAGGTTATGTGTAAGCAAATGGGCCTTGGGAGTTAGGAAGGATTCAGGTTATGTGTAAGCAAATGGGCTTAGGGAGTTAGGAAGTATTCAGGTTATGTGTAAGCAAATGGGCCTCGGGAGTTAGGGTTAAGATGTGGGGATTGGGGGCGGACATGAAAGTACAAAGCTGTAGCTTGGGAAGGAATTTTGTTTGATTTTCATGGTTCTCTGTAGTATTTAACTACTACCACATTTTCATGAGAATTTGGCTTTGGAAGAGATTTACCATTTAGCTAGAGACCTATACATGTATATGGCCAGCAAGCAAGTGTTTGTATGTGTGCTTTTGTTTACAGTGTTTACCAAGTGCTGTAATTATTTTTTAATTACATTTAACTTCTGCCGCTTTTATTGAACCCTCCATACAGTAATGCCTGCCTCTACATCTGCCCTTGAAAATAAATGACTTCATAACTTCACTGTGTTGTAATCATACGAAGGGTGAAGATAAACACAGCATTTAAAATAATGTTCATATTCAACAATGTAATTGCATTTTTGAGATTTCCAATCGTTTATCTTGGCTTTAAAAGCTAGCATACAGTTTATAATGAGATGTGGTTTTGGGAAAACCTGCAGCAAATACTAAATGCAAATGCACATAATAATAATAATAATAATAATAATAATTTATACTAATGCTATAATAGGGCGACACCTCCATAGACTTGTGCACAAAATTTACCCCTCCCTTTTCCCTCTTTATAATATCCTCCTCCAACCCAAATTTTCACACCTTGGTTATTTCAGCCCAAGGAAGCGATTTCTGTCAAACAAAACCAGTTAATTCCTTCGTTAAAAGGTAGATAAAACAATAGGGCGACACCAATTTGTCGCCCTAATAAAACAAATTATACGAAAGTGTCGCCCTAAGAAGAAGAAGAAGAAGAATATGTGGACTTATATAGCGCACGTATCCACCAAACTGGTGCTCAAGGCGCATTATATTATTACCCCTGCTCATCAGGCTCATAAATCATTCCTGAAACCATCTCAGCTCCCTGGGGAGTATACAGCTCAATTGCTGCCATTACAGCGCATATAGGGCTAATCAAACACAACAACCAACTCTGCCCTCACAGGTACCCATTTACCCCTGGGTGGAGAGAAGCAAGACTCAAGGACACAAGCACCCCGGTCGTGGCTAGGATTCGAACCCACATTCTGACGACTCAGCCATCAGAACACAAATCCGATGCTCTAAACCGCTCGACCATGGCACTCCATAATGTAGTACGACAGTACATTGTATTGTCATATTCATCTGATGATGAGGTGATCTTATCGGTGAATGATGTAGCTTATATTGCATAGCAAAATGCTACACAAACTTCACAATTAGCTTATTAAATCAAAATTCAAAATTTGCTATTCTAAGTTAGCATTACATACACACAGAAATATATCTGCCTACAAATTTTGCTATAGACATTTTTTTAACAAAATTGTTCCCAGCTTTCTCCTGAGGACGATCAGAGCATACTGATCGAAACATCGAGTTGTAACCTCCAGCTCTTGTCAGAACTAATTACTATTCAATAGAGATTTTCACATGGTGTCACCGCAATTAGTCTGTCTTGTTCCCAGCTTGTGCAAAGAATATTTCTGCTACAGTGCACCAATTAAATCACAGACAATTATGTACAATCCTTAAATCTCATGTCTTCACAAGAATCCTGTGTGTTGAGACCGTATGCGATTCCTGAGTCACGGTTGAGTCTAAGTCACAAGGCATAAAGGTGGGGCCTGAGTCTGAGTTTGTAACACTATACACACGATACAACTTACACCACATCCGAAGGAACTGCGTTCACAGTATTGTGCATGATTACACCTGTTCCCCTCGGGCCTTCATGTTAAAAAACACAGCCAGCTACACCTCAGCCTATTACATTTACAGCACTCTGCCATCTTGTAGGCACGACATGTAATTTGACACTTACTCCCAAGTGCCAGTGGCAAATTACTTGACCAGATCAAAAACCTCATATGGTTCCATATACAATCAATATATCCACACTCTAACCATTGAGGAAGGCTATCTATGCCTTATTTAATAAGTTACTGTGTAGCTAATTGAGGCTTTTTATGAAATAATCCTTCCAAGTGTCATACATATTGCTGGGCCAGGTCAGGTGCCTATATGTAGGTAACTTTAAAAAAATATTTTTCAGGTATAACATCAAGTGTCATACATATTGCTGGGTCAGGTCAGGTGTCTATATGTAGGTAACTTTTTAAAAATATTTTTCACGTAGAAAATTCAGCTTTCTAGCACTTGGGCTGTGTTATTGTTAGTGTATTTGTTCAGGGTTACTTTATAAAGTAGCCATGTAGTCAGAGAACACACCTCAAGGTGCAATACTTAAAGTCCATACAAAGTGCCTTGATTTTTTTTACTCAAAATTGTTCAGTATGTATTTAGTTATTTATATGCTATTCCAAAAAACATTAAAACAAATCAGAAATTGCTGAAAAAAATCATGATTTGCAGCCAAAATTCCAGCGGTTGAAATCCGCGACGTCTGTTGGACATTTGCGACCCGTGGTGGCAGCAAACATTTTTCCTGTTTTTATGACGTACTTTTACTATTACGGGAGCTTAACAACGGTCTGGCTGCTGCCGCATTGTCCGTGGCTGTACATGTACATGTACATGTGTGTATGGGATTCCACGTGGGGCCAGGTCATTGTCAAACTATTAGTCTGTTTGACAGCACCGGCAATCACCAAAGGATGATTTTTTATCGCCACAAAACAAGAACAATTTGGACACATTTTGCAGTGAGATTAACTTTCCTGATAACAAAATTCAACAAATCAAGCACTGGACATTCAATACTTCGGTTGCTCTTAGAATATAGGGTACAATTATGTGCGCTTATGCCGGACTCGAGACCTTCCTTCGACTTTTTCATTTTCGCCTGGATTTCGTCCATTCCGGGCTTAAATTGATACGATTCTATGTCACTTATTTCACCAACTTTGGCATCAGTATAATCTCCATCAAATGACGATGATGAACAACACAATTGGTCAGTACTACTTTTGGAAACTTCTTCAAAAACACTTTTGGTAAACTTCTTTTTGCAGCTGTACGCGATATAATATGCTTTGTGTTCAAAACGTACCACCGTGAACAGTTGTAGCATATTCGCCCTCCTGTAAATGTACGTCAGCAAAATAGGCTCAGTGAAAGTGTCCCCGACGGCTTTTGTTTCGGGCCTGTCGTTTGCAGCAGTGGCAAAGTACTTTTTCATAGATTTTTTGAAGGATTAAACAAAAATAAAGGAAGTCTTGTTTTTGGTTATTCCTACTTAGAATTACTTTCTTTTTAAAATAGGGTTGAAAATATTGACCATTTTGTATGGCCTTTAACCTGGGATCACTCAGCTTTCGAAGGATCACTCAGAGGAATGCTGATCAAATCACCAAATACTAGCTTTATTTGGAGTTCAGTAACATTTATCAATATAACATCTAGCACAGATTGACCGATAATTATGCCTTTCCATGTTGAGTATTACTTTATTGGTCAAGCTCTTTGCAATGTTCATGGTGACAGGGGGTAGCATGTCTGAAAGTTTTAAATGTTGCTTATATAGTATGGACAGGGCATAGAGCCAAATCTGGATTGGTCTATATGTAATTATACATTGCTATAAATTTTCAATTACCATTAACCCTAACTCCCTAGGCCCATTTGCTTACACATAACCTGAATCCTTCCTAACTCCCTAGGCCCATTTGCTTACACAAAACCTGCATCCTTCCTAACTCCCTAGGCCCATTTGCTTACACATAACCTGAATCCTTCCTAACTCCCTAGGCCCATTTGCTTACACATAACCTGAATCCTCCAAAATCCTTCAGTAGTAAAGCAAGCACATGACATGTATGCATACATGTGTTTCTAATCTGTGATACATGTACATGGCCAGGGACCCTCCCTACATGCGTGGAGCAATAAACAGTGTCCACTGACCCAAGCACTGACCTTGCAATCACTACAACAGACATGGATGTACATGTACCATGGAAAGGCAAGTATGCCTAATAACCTCAATCCTCCAAAATCCTTCACTTTAGCAAAGAGCATGTAGTATGTAACCTCAATCCTTCAAAATTCTTCACTTTAGCAAAGAGGATTTTGGAGGATTTGGGAAGGTTAGGGTTAAAGTACAATTACAAGAAGCCATTAAACTACAGTGACAATGACAGTTATGGTAAACCTTTACAGCAGTGATTTTGTTTTTATTACAAATTACATTTACTTGTGTTAATTACATTTAAAACTAAATGATAAAGCAACATTATTATCCCTAACTCCCTAGGCCCATTTGCTTACACATAACCTCAATCCTTCCTAACTCCCTAGGCGTATTTGCTTACACATAACCTCAATCCCGCTCCAAAATCCTTTACTTTAGCAAAGAGCATGTAGCATGTAACCTCAATCCTTCAAAATCCTTCACTTTAGCAAAAAGGATTTTGGAGGATTTGTGAAGGTTAGGGTTATTCCAGGAAAATATGATCCTGGTGCATTGCAAAGCGACTTTGTGATCATGTGATGTTAATGGTTGAGGTGATTGGGCAAATTATACTCACCTTACTTTAAACTTAACAGGTCGTCATTGATGCTGGTCTCAGGCTGAGTTAGTTCAGTCTCAAGACATAGACCATGCTCAAAGCACTATATCACAATGCACATCTCATACAGGGCCGATATTCATAAAAGCCTGCTAACTTAGTAGCCAACTAGGCCTTAGCAGCCTGCTAAATCTGTAGTTTCCTGCTCCGCGGTTACCAACTAATTTTGTATTCATAAAACCTTGCTAAGAATGTTGCCAGCTAGTTGCCAGCTAGATATTTCTAGCAGGCAGCTAGGACGTTAGGCAGTTCGCGAAGCCACAAAATCGGAGAATGGCAATTTGCATTTCAATAGGGTATGGTGTTGTTTTGGACTGGCAAGACCAAGATGGGTCAAATGAATTTTAACAACAGCAGTGAATCCTGTACATGAGGCCTATATGTAACCCACAAATGAGGCCGATGTGTAACCCACAAATGATTTAGTTGCCAACTAGTGACTGAGAGACACCCCAGATCAACTCTAGCGTCAGCAGCCAACTTAGCAACCACCTACATGTAAGCTTAGCAAAGTTTTATGAATATCACTTAGCTTCCAACTAGGCTTAGCTGTCAACTAGGGGCCACTTTAGTTGCCAACTAGGCCTAGCAAGCTTTTATGAATATCGGCCCAGGACTCTTGGAAAGATCTATTTATGTTTAACCCTAACTCCCTAGACAACAAAGCCAGTTGGAGGATTTTGAAGGATTTTTATTGTTTTAATACAATGCCTAGGGAGTTAGGGTTTTAATGTACAATGAATGTCAATAAAGAATTAGCTGTTGCAAAGAGTTGTAGTTTAAATGCAAAAAAATTTACTGAGTGTCCTTACCTTTCGACCCTAGCAGAGGAAAGTGATTAGATTCTCAATTTAATATCGCAATTTGTTCTCACTTGGTGGTCTTCAAATTAAAGTGAGCTTGATGTAGCACATATTTGATATTGATTCCTTGCACATGATTCCTTGCACATAGTTATTTAATTTGACAATTGCTCAGTCCAAAAACTTGGGCATGAACTTCTGCGTATCTGTGGATTTTTGTATTTCTGTTTTAATCTCCCCTCCCTCCCTCCCCCCCGTCCCCCCCCCAAAAAAAATAATACATTATTATATTTAAATTTGTTTGGTTTCCCTATCAGAGCATCTAGATACACAAGTATTAGGGGCCATCTTACACAGTATACCAAATGGGTTTCTTGCTTTGTGGTTGCAGTCCGATTCCAAACATTGTCCTATTGATTGAATAGGTCAGTTTCATATCATCATTACTGATCCCTTCTATTGTCTAGATTGGGTGTGACAAATTTCATTTTTCAAAATTGTTCTCAGATAGGTGAACCAATTATGATGAAACTTTCTCAGATTTAATTTATTTTTAAATAAAAAGATTGAAAAATTTAAATTTTCCCCAAAAGATGCCTTGCAGCTTTCCCTGATAGTTCTAAATGCAAATATGTAATACTGATAGGACATCGTCTTTAATTCATTTTTTTTGGATGAAATTATTTAGTGCGTGTATAATGATATCTAGAAAATGTACCCTGTATAAATGTACTGTGTACATGTACATGCAGAGATGTAGATGCAGTATGTATGGCTTGAGATTAATCAGCCATTGAATGCATCACAAGGTTATTATGAGTATCCATGTAAGGCCATGCACCTGTGTCGCGCTTCATTTAGTTTCATTATGACCAAAAAGGGTATTGCATATGAATTAATTGTAGGGTACGTGTAGGGTACTTATTTCAAAAGATATGTATGAAACTTGAGGTCTGAGGTTGAAAAAGTACAGGAGATTTAAAACTACATTTGCAGATGGCTGTATCAAATAGGTGACAGTAAAATCACTGAAAATTTCAAAGGTCTTGCATCATAAAACAATAACCAGCTGCCATGGGAACGTGACTGCACACTTCTATGGTTTTGATTTGTTATTGCATTTATATAGACAGCGAGATCCACATATCATTTTGAAATTCATTTGAAATGCTGAAATGCAGCGAGGATCACATTATATACTCCCCGCAGATCGCAATGCAAATTGCACATCCTGTCTGTAATGGTTTGTTATGCCCGCTTCATCTATTTTGCCTGATTGAGTTGGTTTATCACAGGCAAATTCATAGAAAATGAGATTAACCGACCATCATATTGTGTGATATGATTGTGGGTTTATGATTGCTTGCATGAATGGCAAATAATATCCGTCACCTGCTTGAATGGACTTGAATTCACTAGTAATAAATGAATAAAATGAGTGTATTTTTTACTCCAGTGCTTTGTTTTCAAATTGTGTACCAGTCTGATTTAATAATGTATCATTAACCCTAACCCTCCTAAATCCTCTATAATCCTCCGGAGGATTTGGAGGATTTTGGAGGAATGAGGCACGTTCGAAAATCACCAATTGGAGGATTATGGAGGATTGAGGAGGGTCGTGCATTTGATAGTGGAGGATTGTGGATGATTGAGGAAGCATGGTTCAAAGAGATCCTGGAGGATTGTGGAGGATTGAGGGCATAATGGAAATTTACTTTGGATGAATGTGGAGGATTATGGAGGATTATGGAGGATTGTGAAGGATTGACAGAAACATAATCTTGTATCCTCCGGAGGATTTGGAGGATTTTGGAGGAATGAGGCACGTTCGAAAATCACCAATTGGAGGATTATGGAGGATTGAGGAGGGTCGTGCATTTGATAGTGGAGGATTATGAAGGATTGAGGCAGTGAGCTTCATGCATAAACTCAAGTCGGAGGATTATGAAGGATTGAGGCAGTGAGTTTCATGGACAAACACATTTCGGAGGATTATGAAGGATTGAGGAAGGTACCTGGTAATTAAGGCTAGGGAGTTAGGGTTAAAAAAATGCATTTGTTTGATGTGGGGGCATGTTGATGCAAAATTAATGGGGGAATTCAATCAGAAATTGGATATCTGGTGTAACATCCGACAATCTTTGCATACTGTTGTTGAAGCAGATTTGTATTAACAATAATCGTTTGATCTTTATTATCAAACCTGAGATCAAATAGAGTGTTATATACTGAGTAAGAGGGTCACAGTGTTGAAAGATTAATATGCATTTTACATCAGAAATGTAGTTATTCATCGCTGTACACTTGTATTTTACTGGGAGATGTCCAAAGAAGTATACTTCTTTGTAATTACGCTCTAATGGGATATATCAGAAAATAATTGACCAAAGCGTTTTGTCTTTGAGTGCAATTATTTGACCATCATTGAATTTATATGCTGTGTCATCAATCAAATTATTCACTTAATTAGTCTTTAACATTGCTCTGGTCAATATGAAAGTCCTTTTCTTCAAGGGAAATATCCATGTACATGTAGGTGTATTGATGCCTATATGGTAACCAGCACAGAGAAAGGATAACAAATAACAAAATATATTCATCGCATTAATAATGCGATGAATATATTTTGTTATTTTAATGTGTGCAAATTCATCATTTCATGTATATTAAAAAATATATTTAATAGTTAAACACAAAACCTGAGGTTTGCAGCATGATATATACTGAACAGCAAAAGAAACGCAAGTCCGAGGACAGCAATAGAAATGCAAGTCCGAGGTCTTGTCAAGTTTTCAAACAGAAGACAAACCATTTTGATTCTAATCACTCATTTAATGAAAAATGCTTTCAATTTGTGAGCTGAAAGTGACTGTTGAAATTGCATTGCAAGATTTTCACATTCAACAGTCACTTTCAGCTCACAAATTGAAAGCATTTTTCATTAAATGAGTGATTAGAATCAAAATGGTTTGTCTTCTGTTTGAAAACTTGACAAGACCTCGGACTTGCGTTTCTTTTGCTGTCCTCGGACTTGCGTTTCTTTTGCTGTTCAGTATATATATACTGAGCATTCGTCTGAAAACTGTATACTCCATTTTGACTCTAGATGTTAATTCCCTCTCATACATGTACTTCAGTTGCTTCAGCATTGACTGTCATAAAACAATATTACCTTTCTGTGCCCTGTCAACCCCTTTGGACTATAATGCCATGGCAGATAGTAGGAAAAAAGTGAAGTAATTACATCCTTACGGATATGAACAGTGCTACAGAAGACTGTGGGTTATTATGTCTAATAATACAAAACTGTGAATGCAATGAATTTGACATGTATTTTGCCCATGGATGCAAATTGGCTGACAACAGTAAATATGCTGCAAAGCAGTACCGTGATGAAAAGTAGTAATTTGTGTGTGCAATCAAGAAGTCGTAAATTGCTGCTGAATGGGCGTTATACCCACAAATATTGCTCCAGGTAGAACTGAAGAAATGCTGCAAGAAACAACAGCATCTCGTCAATATAACATAATTTATACAATAATCTATTGAAAAGCCACTATTCACTATCTCAAACAAATAACATTTAAATAAAAACAACTTACCTTGTGTAAAGTTGATGATGACACAACACATCCCTTAATTAACCCTTCTACACATGGAGGCCACTCCGATCCACCAAATTCTGTTCTTTAGCAACCTTCAGTACATACATGTACAAGCCTGCTGTCCTTTCCAAGTAATCTTACAAAATCAACTGTGTGCCACCCAAGGCCACTGTAAATGTTTGAACATATTAGTATGGCCTGCAATGTATCAATGGGAGACCACTTTACCCTGCAATCTCAGTGGTGTGACAGTGCACAGAAGGGTAACCATAGGAGGCCACTGGCAACAGCTAATGGCTTGGAGTGGCCTGAATGGGTTGTTTCAAAAATTGCACTGATTGTACGAGGGTTAAAGGGACAGTATTGTCACAATCAAAACATACGTTCAACAGGGCATGGAATCGGTGTCCTAGTTTGAGATGAACACAATTAATGAAAATTACTGGCTTATTTATGCAGCAAAAAAGGGTCCCCCCTTTTATTAATTTGAGTTTTATTCCTTGACGGACTTTTTCATTCAGTGTCTAATATGGAAACTTATAACTTTCTTAACCCCAGAAAAATAGCAATTCAACATTTAAATCTATTTAAATCTATTTAAATCTATTTAAATCTATTTAAATCTATTTGGAGACAATTTTAACTAAAAAGAGCGATATAAGTTTGATATCAGCTATATTTTTTGGAATGTCGTCAATATAGCGATATTTCGATATCTTCAAAACTATAACCGATTTAGCCGATAATTTTTTGAATATTGTATCGTTACGATATTATCGTGATATCGTCCAGCCCTACTTTAGGCCATTTCACATGAAACCATTTTAACAAAGGACCTTGGCCATTAATTGCATCCATGTTAAAAAATAGCAAATCCCAGTCATGTAAAAGCTATCCTTGTTAAAGAATTACCACGGACCCTCGTAATTTATATCAGAGATCGAGACCTCCTCCAAAAAATCGCAACGATGTTAAAATCGCCACGATAGGTTGTGTGAAACGCTTCACTGCATGCAGCCGGGTACTCTTGCTTTGGCAGTTCTGGATCCCAGATGTGGGTAAACAACTTGTGCTTTCTTCCAAGTTGGCGACATCCGAAGAAATAATGTTTGTGCTACTTCTTTAGAATTCCATGAAAGAATTTAAGGCCATGAAGTCGATGAAAAGAGCAAAGGATTCCAGAAGAAGAATTCTTACAAATGATAGAACAGTTGCATTAATTCGGCATCATAAAAGAATGAATATTCACCGGAAATTTTGTTCTAGTTTATGTTATGGCGAATGATTTCGTGCAACGTGTAACGTTACAATAGCATTCCTCACGGGAAAACCACTGGTAACTTAGAAGCATTCAGTGAATAAACACTGCGCGCGGTACTAACGTTAGAGAAATATGGAATGCACAACCATGATCGATCTTTGACTTTGTATGTCATTACCTACCAAAATGGTGGCTGTGGTTTTGTGATATAGGACATCATCCCATTTGACCCACTTTTTTCCCCTTTTTAATGACCCTTGATAAACAAGGTGTACATAATAATCAATTAATCTTGCAATATTTCATTTTCTCTGCAGAAAACTTCAGAAACTGGTGAAGGATGAGGAACAAAAGCGGCTGGTGCTGTCCAGGCAGATACAATTCAACAACAAATACTGCATCTGTTGTTTCTCCTCGTTTGGCTTGATCTTCAACAAGCGCATTGAATGCAAATCATGTGGGTTCTTCATCTGTCGTGTCTGCTTAGTCAAACCCGAGGAAGTGAAAGTTGCAGTGTGTCTGGGATGTGCACAACAAAGGTAAAGCTCCTATCTTCGTGTCCTCTCTGTGTTTGATAGAGTGCCCAATTTCTTGGTAAAATGTTTGCGCTAGCTGTATATAAGCAGTGGATCCGTAGTTATGCAAATTTACTCATGCACTCAAGCAGAAATTCCTTGCTAACCAGTACATACATGTACTTAACATTTCAAATTTCTGCCATAGTGAGCGCCAATTTTTTTGCTTACAGTAAGCAGAGCCATGAAGATTGGCCATATTTAGTGCATATTTCTTATTTTGTGGGCTGTTCGTTTTACATGATGACTAATCAAAAAACCCTACCTGTTACCCTGACTACATGTATACTACTCAAAACAATTTAGGGAACACCGGATTTTTAACATCAAATAGGTTTGAAATGTTCCATGAACCGGGATTTTCATTTGCAACCCCCTCTCTCTTTCAGTAGTCATGTCATGAAATGTGTAATCACTACATGCATCCTTTATCATCTGTTTCATTGTGCAGTTGTTTCTCATCAATTCTGTGAAACATTGTGTTTATCTGAAATAAATGATCTTGCTTTAACTGAGATTATTCCGGTGTTCCCTAAATTGTTTTGAGTAGTATATATGACATTGTGTTGTGACCTTTATGACTTACAAAATATTTGTTTTACAAACTTTAACTTAATGCTGTTGCTAAGCCCAACCAATAACCAATGAGAATTCAGGGAGCATTGGCAAAGCAGGCAGTGCCTCGGCAGCTTTGCATTTAACATAGGCTTTTTCGTGATAAAAAGTAAATTCAAGCTATCATAAAAAAATATTTAAAAAATATAATTTTTTTAATTAGAGGAAGGAGTAGGGGGGTTCCCCAGCATCAGTTCCCTCATGTTTCTCCAGAGAAAAAATAATCCAAGTGTTGTTTTACATCAGTCCCTACACAGAAAATCACTGACATTTCTTCACCCAAGTGCTGACGCACAAAAGCAGGCGGACATTCATCACACTGCACCATAATGAAATAAGCCCTATAGGCATTCATCCAAGCTTTCCCCCATGAGAGCGTGTGGCTTAGGTAGGGTTACAAGACGTACAGCTAAGTGAATTAGGAGTAACACCTGTAGAAATCAAAGGAGGATTCTTTAAGCCACAGCTCACAAGGCTTCCAATTATCACTAGTTTGGATGAGAAATATAATCTAAGGTATGAGAGATGGTTATATCGCTTATAAGCAATGTACAAGGTTAAGATGCGGATGGGTCACGGTATATTTTGTACTAACAGAAAGACAGGTTTACTTCATGCATGATAGATTGGGTAAACATGTACATGTATCTAGTACTAGCAGTATATGTACACTGGTTTACTGTGGACATGAGATGGGTATGCCATATCAGCATTACTAGCAGTAGTGGTTTACCTCAAATAGACATAGAGGGATTAGTAATAACTCTAACGTTCCCAAATCTCACAAAATCCTCTTTGCTAAAGTGAAGGATTTTGAAGGATTGAGGTTACATGCTACATGCTCTTTGCTAAAGTGAAGGATTTTGGAGGATTGATGTTATTAGGCATACTTGCCTTTCCATGGTACAAGTACATCCATGTTTGTTGTAGTGATTGCAAGGTCAGTGCTTGGGTCAGTGGACACTGTTTATTGCTCCATGCATGCAGGGAGGGTCCCTAGCCATGTACATGTACCACAGATTAGAAACACATTTGTGCTTGTTTTACGACTGAAGGATTTTGGAGGATTCAGGTTATGTGTAAGCAAGTGATGGGCTTAGGGAGTTAGGGTTAATGTAGTTATACTAGCACTAGACAGATTTACCTTGAACTTGAAATATGGATACTTCGGAAAGTATATTGGTTTGATCTTAGACTATCTACTGTAAAACTGGTTTACCTCACATGAGATATGGTTATATCTATAGTACTAGCAGTGGACATGTTTATCTCTGACATGAGAGATATGGGTATATATTTCACTGGTTTTAATTACCTCGGACATGAGAGCTAGATGGGTATATGTATGTACTAGCAGTAGACAGATTTACCTCAAACATCATGGTTTATTACCTCAGACATCAGAGATGCAAGAATATTCTTTTGTGTACAGGTTTACCTCAGGCATACATGTACATAAGTACGTTACCTCAGATATGAGATGGGTATAAACAGAAGACAGGTTAACCTCAGTTCAGAGATGGTTGTATCTATCTGTCACAGCAGCCAACTGTTTTACCTCAGACATGCTGTAGACAGTGTAGTTATAACAGTAATAGACTGGTTACTGCAGACAGAGATATGGGTATATTTATATATCTATGTCTAACTATAGCAGTAAACTGCATGGTTTACCTCAGACCACGATAATTGGAGATGGGTATCTACATTATAGACTTCATCAGCATCAGGAAAACCTCCTTTGCTTATTATGTTTTCCAGGAGGTGTTTGCCGTTGCTCAAATGGGGTTGAGAACCCCTGTTGTTTTCCTGTTCATGTACACACATGTACATGTACTTTATAAGGGTGTTCCTTGAATCTAACTGTCAGTAAAAAATTCCTAATAATTTCTACAGTTAACCTTGTCTGTTTACAGTGTTAAATTACAGTAATGTAAACAATTACGTCCACATGTGAAATCATTCTGGATAGCTGAAACCCTGCTGAATGCAACAGAATGCAACAACAGTGTGTAGTCTGCTCATTCCAACAGGATCCACCAGCTCTACTTTTTTACATTGGTTGCATCTTGTTGCATTGAGCATGGTTAGGAACAGGAATCCTTACAGATAAGGCCATTGAAAATACTGACATCAACTTGAGACAAGTACACCTGTCACAAGATTCAAAGCTAATGAAATCATTTTATTTATTGAATGAAGTGTCAAAATATTTTGTACAAGTACGTGTGTACATGTATGTATCTTACATTTTGATACACCTTTGCTATAAGGTTAGGTAGGCTATGAGCATTCATATTTCATGAATGGATCAATACAATTACATGTACAGTACATGTATCCATTGTAGCAGAAGTCTATAATGGCGACACACAAGACAGGTCAATAGTGTAATTAATATGCCTACAGGAGCAGATCTAGTATGGGTAAAAAAGGAAGAGGGTCCAAACAGGAAGGGTCCAAACAGGAAGGGGGCCACTGCTAGAAATGGGGGCTATGAAAAAAGTGGGCAACCTTCATTCACAAAATTGTAACTCCCTTAAAAAAATAGCTAAATGAATACAAAATTTAGGGCAGCAATCTCCTAGTAAAATTAAAGTTCCCCAAAACAGTAAGAAAATTGGGCAGTGGAAGCCTTCACACATATTTGTAAGTCAACCCAAAACATTTTTTAAATATATATATTTAAAAAAAAAATATATATAGATATGGTTTGGCCTCTGACCTTGCCCCATAAAGCAATAGATAAATGGCATAAGTGGACCGCCCACCAGCATAGGGACTGCATGGTTAGCTCAGTTGGTATAGCACTTTTGTACAGTATTCAAGAGGTCGCAGGTTCGTGTCCGGCATCAGCCAATTTTTCTTTGCTCGCTGCCCGTTTATATAATATTTCAGGTCAGTTTCTTCCTCTATATATATATATATATATATATATATATATATATATATATTTATTTATTTATTTATTTATTTATTTATTTATTTATTTATTTATTTATTTATTTATTTATTTATTTATTTATTTATTTATTTATTTATTTATTTATTTATTTATTTATTTATTTATTTATTTATTTATTTATTTATTTATTTATTTATTTATTTATTTATTTATTTATTTATTTATTTATTTATTTATTTATTTATTTATTTATTTATTTATTTATTTATTTATTTATTTATTTATTTATTTATTTATTTATTTATTTATTTATTTATTTATTTATTTATTCTGTGTACAACCACGTAAAAGGCTTGTGTCCCGTTGTGTGATCCCAGCTACTGCCGTTACTCAGGTTATTTGCATCTGACCGGGGTTTGATCCCTGGCTACTCGGCAGATATGGTTTGGCCTCTGACCTGGCCCCATAGAGCAATAGATAATTGGCATAAGTGGACCGCCCACCAACATAGGGGCTGGTTAGCTCAGTTGGTAGAGCACTCAGACGGTATTCGAGAGGTCGCAGGTTCGAGTCCGGCATCAGCAATCGGGAATAAAATGCTTTTACAATAAGAAAACAGGAAAAACAAATGTTACACGTGTAAAATAATTTTTGTTCCAAGATTTTTGCAAGGGATATATAAACCTACACAAAATATGGAAGCATGCCATTATTCACCCAGTCCAATGTATGTAAAATGCACGCCCACACAAACTAACATTGTATAGTAGATTTGGCTTCCCTGCTATAGGGAAAACTCGGTCCCATGATTGGTCTTAATTCATTGCTTTTAGGGATAATACATTTAAGTATGTTATTTCATACATGCATGACTTCATAACTAAAGATGAATCTTGTTTGTGTTTGGATGAAACAATTACAGTGTAGTCCTTAGAGAAATATTACTAAAATGTTACCTAGATTAAAATAATTGCATAGTTGATTATTTTGATAGAAACATTTTGTTCATGCTGACAGTTGCATGATAGTGCATCTCAATCAAAAATCAGTGACAGCAAAAAAATCAATGACAGTCATATATCAGTGACAATCATAAATCAGTGATAGTCATAAATCAGTCATAAATCATTGACACTCATAAATCAATGACATTCATAAATCAATCACATTCATAATCAATGACATTCATAAATCAATCACATTCATAAGTCAATGACATTCATAAATCAATGACATTCATAAATTAATTACAATCATAAATCAATCACAATAATAAATTAATCGTAATCATAATAGTTTCCTAATCTTTGTACGGATCTGTACAGATTGAGTGTGTTTACATTACATGCATGTGGGTGTAAATGTCCACAGATAGCCTCTGTGTGATTGAGTTTTTCATCAATCCATAGCACTGATTAATATAACTGGGCATTGCACAACCCACTCTCATTATCGTTAATGATTCACACTGCAATCTCCACTGACTGCATGGACAGGGTTGTTCACCTAGCTGGCATTTGGCTTTCTGGGAACTCAACTATAGTCTTGATGAATCAGTGGAAACAGGCAAGAGGTTGATTGGCTATGGAGGTACATGTATAGTCATTCTTAGTCATATTGGTCGATATATTGTTTATCAGGATGTGTACATCTGGGTCAAGGAGACTGTAACGTGTATATGTGCCTACGTGTACACTAATCTGTTTTTGACAGCTAATATATTAGATGTTCCTTAACCAGTTCGCGTCGGAGGCCGTGTATACATGCAATTTTTTTTTGCACCACGGATCAGAGAGCGTCTAAACACGCCATAGGAAACTCTGGAATATTTGTATGCATGCTCGGTTGGCGTGACAACGAGCCACGCGCGTAAAGTGACATGCTCGGAAGACGTGGCCACACGCTGTGGAAGCTTCCGTTGTCCTTTCGGGTGACGTAAAACCACGCCATTTTGGCAGTGCTCGTGCTTCGGTTGACGTGTTATTGCACAGCAATTGTTCGTCACAATAGCGGGGCCGTGTAAACACGCTCGGGGAGTCTTGACATGGGGGGGGGGGGGCGGCACTCATAAACCTGTTCCACACCTTTGTCTTTGTCTCCATTGAAATCTGTAAAGCTGTGGTATACTAAGATTTCTATAGACCAATTACCTGGCAGACCGCTGGCGAATCAAGATTTCTATAGACCAATTTCCGTGCACCATTGTCCCATTGTTACTCGGTACGCTCGGTACCACTCGGATGACGTGTAAATACGATGAAGAATTCTTTAGAGGGCTCGGTGGACTTCTAAAGACGCAACACAAAAGACGCCCTCCTGGCTATAATTCCCAAGGGAAACTCGCCAAATTATATGCTAATAAGCTAAATGGGGGTGTCCCGTCTTAGTTTCATTGACATAACCAAAAAAAATTCACGCAAACAAAAACGTGTTTGTGTGGGAAAAAGAAACCCGCACAGGGGCCCAGAAAAACTTTTTTATTCCTGACACGAACTGGTTAATATATATTCTGTTCTCACCTGTAGATCACATAGACAAAGGCATACATTTACATGTACTGTATGTATCTATAGTTCTTTGTCCCCAACCCCTAGCACTGTACCACGTCTTCCTACCCAGGGGACATGGTCAAATGTTTGAAGTGTGCCATTCAGATTTGTTATTCAGAATTTGTATTCAAATTCTTAGTGTTATTTCCCAACAGTGTTATTTCACTTTTTGGTTGCCCCATATATGTATGTGGGGAATATAGACAGATCAATTTTTGGGAATCCCCAGGGTAGATGTGGGAGGGTTGTGGGAGGGTTGGGGGAGGGGATGTGTAGCTATAGGGGGTGTGTAGCTGTAGGGGGTGATTATTGCATTGTTTTCTAGTGAACAATACCACGTTTTCTCCTTGTTTTTTATTCATTTTCTCCTCCCTAAGGTGAAAACCAATGAGAAGAGAGATGGTTCTAAAGTATTTGATAAAAACCAGTTGAACCAAAGTGGCTGCTTACATATGGCCTGTACCCATTCTTGAGTTTATCTTGAGTTTATCTTGAGTTAAAAAGGGAAGCCTGTGGGTAAAAGTGATGAATTTATAGCAGAGTAAGATATGCTAACTGCAAGGAATAAAAATGACAGTGGACAATTTGCCTTCAAGTAAATATATAGTTTACACAGTATGCATTTACATAGAGTAGTATTATAAGGATTACATATGGATATTATATGAAGGTATAGATGTAGATCTCCATCCTTGAAGGTGGGGCCTAGCATAGGTCTGGACTCAAGTGTTGTATTTATTGTAGGTCTATAAAGATGTTGTTATGAATAGGCATGTGGTAAATGAACCCATATAATCATGGGTCGAAAATAAGGAATGCCTGGCCTGGCCAACCTACATAATAATAATAATAATAAAGATTTTTAGCACGCACATATCCACCCTGCTGGGCGCTCAAGGCGCGGAAACAAAGAAAAAACATTAATACAAACAATATACAATGATAGCATAGGGAAAACAAATTATGTACCGAGATACATGTACCTACAATGCAATTACAAATATACATCATCTTTGAAGAGTTGCGACATAAGATGAGTTTTAAGCATCGACTTGAATCTGGTTATACTATGACAAGATTTGAGTTTAGTTGGAAGATGATTCCAGAGTCTCGGAGCTGCGACAGAAAACAACCTATCACCCCAGTTCCGTTTTGAAGTTGGTTCCTTGAGGAGTGACATGTTGCTGGAGCGCAAATTGCGTGATGGAGTGTAGACTTTAAGTAGTTCAGAAATATAAATTGGAGCAATGTTATCAAAAGATTTGTGAACAATTAGCATAAGTTTAAAAACAATTCTCTGTGAAACAGGAAGCCAGTGCAGTTCTTTCAAGATTGGCGTGATATGGCATGACTTTCTGGACAAAGTCACAACACGAGCTGCTGTGTTTTGTATGTGCTGAAGACGACATGTAAATTTACTGGGACAACCAAGTGAACTGATGATGGTTGCTCATTGGGCAATCTTACTTAACCCTAACTCCCTAGGCCCATTTGCTTACACATAACCTGAATCCTCCAAAATCCTTCAGTAGTAAAGCAAGCACATGACATGTATGCACACATGTGTTTCTAATCTGTGATACATGTATATGGCCACGGACCCTCCCTGCATGCATGGAGCAATAAACAGTGTCCACTGATCCAATCACTGACCTTGCAATCACTACAACAAACATGGATGTACATGTACCATGGAAAGGCAAGTATGCCTAATAACCTCAATCCTCCAAAATCCTTCACTTTAGCAAAGAGCATGTAGCATGTAACCTCAATCCTTCAAAATCCTTCACTTTAGCAAAGAGCATGTAGCATGTAACCTCAATCCTTTAAAATCCTTAACTTTAGCAAAGACGATTTTGGAGGATTTGGGAAGGTTAGGGTTAATGTCCAATCAAATACTAGTTTTATCAAATTAGCTCCATCAAACAGGTTCCTACATGTTTTTGATTTTGAAGATTTAGATGAAAAATTATGTTGGATGGGATGTGCATCCATCAAACATTATGTCCATCTACACGTAGCATATAAAACATTACATGGCCCCAAAAAGCTGAAGGGATGCCAAAATATAATAACACGTTATTAAAGTTGAAGACATGGATTACAATAGTTTCAAATCAAAAGATGTATCCTGTGTCAGGGGAAAATAATGGATGGTACATGTAAACTAGCCAATTGGATGGTACATGTAAACTAGCCAATTGGATGGTACATGTAAACTAGCCAATTGGACATGTAAACTAGCCAGTTGGATGGTACATGTAAACTAGCCAATTGGACATGTAAACTAGTCAATTGGATGGTACATGTAAACTAGCCAATTGGATGGTACATGTAAACTGGCCAATTGGATGGTACATGTAAACTAGCCAATTGGATGGTACATGTAAACTAGCCAATTGGATGGTACATGTAAACTAGCCAATTGGATGGTACATGTAAACTAGCCAATTGGATGGTACATGTAAACTAGCCAATTGGATGGTACATGTAAACTAGCCAATTGGATGGTACATGTAAACTGGCCAATTGGATGGTACATGTAAACTAGCCAATTGGATGGTACATGTAAACTAGCCAATTGGATGGTACATGTAAACTGGCCAATTGGATGGTACATGTAAACTAGCCAATTGGATGGTACATGTAAACTAGCCAATTGGATGGTACATGTAAACTAGCCAATTGGATGGTACATGTACATGTAAATTAGCCAATTGGATGGTACATGTAAACTAGCCAATTGGATGGTACATGTAAATTAGCCAATTGGATGGTACATGTAACCACAGTTTGATTTGGGGGTTTGTCTTGATAAGTACAATATAAGTGTCGGAAATTAAATCAAAATTACAGTTGGATGATGCCAAATACTAATGTGGATGTTTGTTCAATGCATACAAGAACTGTTCATGTACAGTTACAATGTATGTAAAATAGAAGTTAAAAATTGTCCATTTACGTGTAATACATGCTTATCAGAATTATTATTAATAAATACAAAAATAAAAATTTGAAGAAACCATAGCAAACTTGATGTCAGCACTTTCACACCCTCATGGCTTTTGAAAGAAATAATTGGCCAAAGGCATTTTTATTTCATTTAGAAGTGTTGCATGTTTATATTCTCGGACTACAGGCCTGTGGATGGATGCACAACCTCAGTGCGGGCCCCCTGAATCCCACTGCAGGGCCTACACACTTCTAGACGACGTTTCCTAGTCATTTGTAAATGTCATATTTTCACAGCTTGGCAATTATTGAACCCATGAGAGGGGATACAGTACAGTATGCTAGGCTGAATGCACTGTGGGGACTTTATGCCTAATCCTTATTGCTGATAAATTATGACAAGAACATAACTTTTAATGCTTGTCTGTCTGATGTACTCATCATGGAATTACAAAGTGTTTTTTTTTCCATTATAATTCTGTACATAGGTAAGATTTTGGTAGCACTTTGAAATTCTCTTTTGTGAGTTGTAACTTGAGCGTAGGTTCTGAGAAGCACACATTGTTTCTATCAATATCAAGCTACATGTACTTTGGACATCTATGAGTTGCAAAAGCACCATCTCCTCAGAACCAATTCATACTACACTTCTTTAGATATACATTCATGGTGTTAACCCAACAAACCTCACCCAGATGAAAGTTATTGTACTTTCTGTCATTCATGGTTTCAAAGCTTATATTTCGATAAAAGATATTTGGTAAAAGTACTCATGCTACATGTATATTGTACTGTACATGCATTGCATACATGTATGTGTTCTTGGCTTGCATATATCACTGTAAGACTACAAGGCCTACACATACATGAATCATGACAATTTTGATCAATACCTAGAGAGGGGGGGGGGGGTATGCATGCTTCAGAGATGTCTTGGTGATGATTGAGGGATGGTAGGAGGCACAATGACAACATGGCATATAGACACACATACATGCATCTGTCATATAGAAGTACACTATAATGGCCAAAATATATGTTAATGAACATTGGAACGTAGGAATTAGTTCCATTCCTTGTGTTAAAATAATGAGTGAAACTCTAATCCGTAGCACTTGCTTTTTTAATGGTTGCTGAATTTGAAACACCCGGCATGTTTTTTTTAATCTTTTCAATGTGGGAAGGCTTACCACAAATCCAAATCAAAGCATTTTACTGAATATCTTCAAACTGAACATTTGAAATATGGTCCTATATGGGTCAAAAATATCATGACGTCATTTGACAGAATGATCAGTAAATTAAAGCTGAATCACAGAATTGCATGACCGAGTACTGGCATTGATGTGGACACCAATCACTTTTCTTTTTCAGGATGATGTTAAAAGATTCTGTATTGTCCTGTTGGAAATATACATAACAGCAAAAGAAACGTCACCCCCTAAATTTTGATAAGTCTGAGAACGTGTTTAGCTTATGTGTCCTCAGACGTCATGCATGACAAATTTTGAGGTCAACCAAATTTGCCACATTGTGTTGTGTTACACTCCATACTCATAATATTCTTCATTAAACAAATTATATTAATTATAAAATGAAAATAATAAATATTTTTAAGGGTGACGTTTCTTTTGGTGTTATGTATATATTTGTGAAAAACAAAATCCAAAAAAAGTGTTGATACGTCAAAAAATGTTCCAACAGCCAATCTATCGATCTTCCATGAGAAGTTTTCTATTGCAGTACACCTTAAAAGGTTATTTAATCAATGTAATGAATAATATTGAAGATTGGAAACTTGCTGCGAGCAAATGTACTGTACCTTGCTTGTGTGCTGCATACAAACAAGTAGCCTACAGTAGTAGTAACATGCAAACAGATTCAAACATGCCATGGACAGTACTTAATACGCCCCACTTCATTGCTAAGTTAATGCATGGGACCCATACATGTAGTTAATGCCCACAAGCCTAGCAACACACAAGTGCAAATAATAAGACTGGCTTATTGTGCTTGAGGTAGTTGCAAAAAAGAAGAAAACAAAATGTCAATCTGATGAATTATTTTCTTTTATTTTAATGGATATATTGTATGTGGTTTTCATACAGGGAGCTGCAGGTTCAAATCTGCGAGTGGTTTTACGGTCAGATCCGGAATCGATTTCGTCGCTTTGGCAGTGCAAAGGTGGTTAGGTCACTGTACAAGCGTGACAGTCAGTCCTGTAAGTTAACATTGACTTGCAGTGTCTTTTCATCGGATTTAATTTGTTGAAAATATGCACTAACCCCATAAGTAATGCATAATAATCATTCAGTATTTAATCTTTTTTTTATAGACATTTTCAATGATTTTGTTTAATTAATATTTTATTCAATGGCAGTTTCTTTGACAAATTGAGCACTTTAATTAATTTTTAATTTTTAATTTGAGGATGCATATACCAAGTGAATCCTTAATAGTTTTTTGGGTTAAAATCCGAATATTTCCCTTTCCCTTATACATGTAGTTCAAGGAATTAAATTATATTCATTAAATCATTTTAAAATAAGTGACCAGTACATGGTAAATACATGTATGTGAAAAAATGAATACTGTACACTGTGTGACAATGGCGGTTAGTGTTTGAAAATGTATTGACTCAGCAGGATAAATTAATTGCCTTTTAAACAATGGCACCTGAGTACTGTGCATCGTTCTGTTATTTTGTGAAATATCTCATTTGAAAGTAATTTAATTCCTCTCTACAAGAAAAAAAGCAATGTATTCATGCATTCTCTGAGTGGTCAGATAAAGAATCCTGCAGATCAGTTACACAACCGCCAGTAACCATGTTTCACATCGGGATCAAATATCTGTGGAAGTTATGTACATGTGTACATGTTTATAGTGTAAACTGAGGACAAAAGAGAACAATAGCGATTATTGTTTGAAAATCTCATCCATTGTAAAACGTGTACAAATCAAATGGGAGATGCCTAAGTTAAAGTCCAACAACAAAGGGACCAATACCATAAATCATGATTGTTTGCACATGTATTGCATCTGTAAGTGGAGACCCATTTTGTATTTGTTTCTCCCTTATATCAACAGCTGAGAGTTTTGACCGATGTAGCAATGATTCTGGAGTTGATCATCAACTCAGCCCACTGGCCAAGGGAATATCACCTGAAGAATTAGCCTCCAAAGCTTTCATGGAAACCCTTGAAAAACAAACGGGCACAGGTGAGTTACTTGAGGCATGAGGAGTTTGACTTGCAGACTGGTCATATATATGGCATGAGTATAATGCATGTTTGGATGAACTAATTTGAATAAATACCCATAAAAACCCATGTGATTGAAAAACAGCTGGATTTTTTTAAATTTTGATCAAGATGCATTTTGTAAAAGATAGTGTGAGAGTTTACAGTACTCCATGTGAATGAGCTATCTCTTCTGGGTTGTGTGGGTCTGAGAACAGCTGATTAGGTTACCTGATTTGTTTACCAGTATGTGATGCAGACTTCTTCAGGAGAATGCCTGACTCTGGGAGATTGAGTGCTTTAAGTAGGGTCTCATATTGGCTCTTGTAATCCGAGCCACATACACAACCTAGAAGAGATTACTCATTCATATGGTGTACCTTAAACATGTCTATTGATTGTTGTTCCTTGCCCTGCCCTGCCCTGCCCTGCCCTGCCCTGCCCTAGGTGGGACCCTGGGGATTTGATCATATTTATGAAGCCCAAGGGTGGGGATTTTGGTCATGTGTAAACGTTTTGTGTAGAGTTTGAATGAGTGTCCTGACGATGACTAGAGCAGACTATATAGTCAAAATGTAGAGAAGACCTAGATACAGTTCTTTTCAGAACCACAATCTCACATAAGTTGAAATTAAAACCACATGGTGTTCTGTAAAACAATGATATACATGTAGTCTCCCATTTATTTATTTTTTAATTTAAATTGTTTTGACTGCGTGAAAACTAAAATTATCAACTTGCAATAGTTTTTCCCCAAATATGATGTCTAAAGGTGTGGTGATGCTGTACAACCTTGGTGTGCCCTCATAATGGCCAAATCCTGGATCAGACATTGCCTGCTTGTGTACCCCCCCCCCCCCAACCACTTCTAAGTAGTGATTGATGCCTATATGTTCCCATCCTAGGAATAATCTCTTTTTGAGTGCCCTCATATGTGGGGGATATGGACAGTCCCCCAGGATAGATGGTTATGGACAATAATTGATAGACGCATGATTGTTCTTCCATACCAAGACTCAGTCTGACCTTTATTTCAATACACATGTAGAACAAGCAATTGTTTTATAACCTGCTCTGTTTTTATGTACTTGCAACCCTGATTTCTTTAACAGCTACATCTTTTTCACCTGAAAAAGGTTGACATTAATTTTGACTGCGAGCCCCTCTCTGCACACCTCACAAACTATTAACAAGCTATTACACTGCATGCTGAATCTATATTTGTTCTTTGATATATTCTCCTTTGCATTTTCTTTGATTGAGTCAGTTT
Organism: Zoroaster sp. YZ-2022; assembly: GCA_029582265.1. Taxonomy (NCBI): domain Eukaryota; kingdom Metazoa; phylum Echinodermata; class Asteroidea; order Forcipulatida; family Zoroasteridae; genus Zoroaster; species Zoroaster sp. YZ-2022. Next base: position 15,158,934 of record CM055828.1, on the reverse strand, counting down.
CTCAATACATGTAATTTCAAAAACTACATTTGAAATATACCATTATATTCTCCTGCTGTGGTTGGAATTCCATTAACATTTATGTAGAACTCAGGAAAGTGAAGCAGTCATAACCCTAACAATCCTCAAAAACAAAAGAAGAAGATACAATAAAAAGAAAGGATAGTTAGGCTTTATTCTAAGAAACCACGTAGGGCCTAACACTTCACTTTCCCAAAATACATTTTGCAGACTTGCCAGTTATTTACTACAAGACTATTTGTATAATCGTGATGAAGACATGTATCCTGTTGTCTTTGGCTGCACATGTACATTGTACCCTATATTGACTGGCTGACAGGAAACTACACTCAGTTCTCAAGTGTCTTCAGTCAGAGGCTTTTCATGTTTTTTTAAAATACTAATTCTAGCAATTGCGGCATTGTTCCTTTTATATGAAAAAGAAAGGAAAAAAATCTCAGAGTTGACGTCGTAGACAATTTAGGTAAAGAAATGAAGGACCCATTTCCTTCTAATGTAACATTATTCTTATCATAAAATATTTTTCAAAGTAATGTATACTCATAAAAGCCCCCAGAATACTCATTGTCTGCCACAAATGAGCAATAAACAAAATCCATCAAATTCTGAGAAGATACTCGTGAATTTTAAGTAAATATGCTTTTGTATATGCAAGAACTATAGAGTTCTTTAGAGGGAAGGTACAACATTGGTAATTGAGAAACTGCTTTTACAAGTGTTTACGGTCTTTTATTCAAAATAAACATTAAAAAACCAGCCTGTGAAAATTTCAGCAAATGGTATTGTGTCATTAACCCTCCTATGGTTTGACCTTTCAAAACCTTTCAAAATCTGCTTACTGGCAAAATGGCTATCAATAATGTATGAACCCTTTAAAACCCTCCAGAATTTGTTGCTACTGAACTACCACACCTTTCAATACCCTTTGAAAGGTATTGAAACATTTCAACACCAGTTTGTTCAGAGAGTTGTTTTACCTTTCGAAACCTTTCATAGGTCCCTTTTGTCAGACAGTTTTCTCACCTTTCAAAACCCTTCAGTACAGCAAACTTGAAAGGTTTTGAAAGGTCTGACAATTCTATGGCAAACTGCACTGTACATAGGAGGGTTAAAGATATATCACCCGGGTTTGGCTTAGACAACCCACAAAATAGAATTTATAAAGCGAACGAATTTTGAAAGATAATATCAGCGTTAAACAGAATTATGAAATTAGGATGTCGGAAACTGTAAATAAAAACAATTTTTTAAATGTGCTTGTTTCTGATTGACAGTCATGCTGGCCAATTGAAAAACTACCCACGCTCTCTGCCCGTTACATGAATTGTGTTGTTACATGCAACCTGAGGATTATGCCTTTTATTCATTTGATTTCTTTTAACATTTACTGGTACTAGGTAAAACTTGTAGCTTTACTGGTATTAATCCTTGATGGATTTTTTCGTTCATCTCAAATGAAAGCTTATAACTTCCTTAACCCTAACCTTCCCAAATCCTCCAAAATCCTCTTTGCTAAAGTGAAGGATTTTGAAGGGTTGAGGTTGCATGCTACATGCTCTTAGCTAAAGTGAAGGGTTTTGGAGGATCGAGGTTATTAGGCATACTTGCCTTTCCATGGTACATGTACATCCATGTTTGTTGTAGTGATTGCAAGGTCAGTGCTTGGGTCGGTGGACACTGTTTATTGCTCCATGTATGCAGGGAGGGTCCCTGGCCATGTACATGTATCACAGATTAGAAACACATGTGTGCATACATGTCATGTGCTTGCTTTACTACTGAAGGACTTTGGAGCATTCAGGTTAGGTGTAAGCAAATGGGCCTAGGGAGTTAGGAAGGATTCAGGTTATGTGTAAGCAAATGGGCCTAGGGAGTTAGGAAGGATTCAGGTTATGTGTTAGCAAATGGGCCTAGGGAGTTAGGAAGGATTCAGGTTATGTGTAAGCAAATGGGCCTAGGGGATTAGGAAGGATTCAGGTTATGTGTAAGCAAATGGGCCTAGGGAGTTAGGAAGGATTCAGGTTATGTGTAAGCAAATGGGCCTAGGGAGTTAGGAAGGATTCAGATTATGTGTAAGCAAATGGGCCTAGGGAGTTAGGGTTAACAATCCTGTTCTCTTTCATAATTCAACACATTCTGTTGATCATTTATCTATATATACAATTACCACCCCAATATGCCTTATTAACCCAGCCCAAATGTAGATGGCGTAATACTTCCTGTACAATCCATTGATTGTTTTACATTATTTTGCATTCCTTGTTTTTTGTTGCCTTTCGCAGCCAGCAAAGAACTGCGTGGTGTTCCAAATAAAGCATTGCTAGAGAGTGAGTTTGACTAATTGTGTGTTATTCAGTTTCAAGCATTTATTTGTAGAAGAGATTTGATGCTAACATCTCATGAATTCCAGGTCATTGCTGTTGCAATAAACATTTTCTCATATCCTAACAAATAACACTTGTATCGTTTCGGTTTGCGGTAACACCATGTGTTTATCTCAACTAATGTGAAGCTGAGGTACAACTCGTATCTCAACCTTCGTTAAGTGAGAAAGGTTCAAGGGAGAACCAATTTCGGGCAACTCGTTTTTCTCTACTGTCGCTAAGTGAGAAATATGGTTCAGGGAGAACCATGGGGACTTCACGGGTTAATATGGTTCAGGGAGAACCATGGGGACTTCACGGGTTATTCTCAACGTTTCGATTAGTCTGCTCTAATCTTCGTCAGGAGAATGAAGAGGTTTGCCGATGCAACTCCTTAAGTAGTATTTGTTGGGATTATGTGTAGAATGGGAAGTGTTCCGATTGGTGCCACTGTTGTGTGATGTGTTGTGATTGGTTGCCACCGTGGCATTGAGATACGAGTTGTGCGATACGGTTCTTTTCAGAACCTGTACCTCAGCTTCACGTTAGTTGAGATAAACACATGGTGTTACCGCAAACCGAAACGATATCGATATTCCACCATGCAAAGCCTCAAAACTTATAAATAACACTTGTATTATCGTATTGTAGCCATGCATGAATGAACTGCTTTAATGATTTACAACCAATCTATGTGTGTAGTGAATATTTTGTGTGTATACTGCATGATGATCATTAATTAATAAGTGTTGCACTGTAGTATATGTATGTAGTCTTGAATCAAGACATTTAATTGTGTCTGCTTTTTGTTTGAACCATGAGTTTCATAATACACAGTGTGGGGGCTTCAACAATCATTGTAAACATCTTGAAACCAAAATATGAGATATCCAAGATGCTTGTGTCCGAAACGGAATATGCCTTAGTAGAACTATTGTTTCAAGATAAGGTATATAGAATTGGTAATTAAATACTAACCAAATGGTCAAATTGTTTAGAAAGTAAAGTTACTGTCTTTTATGTTTATTGAAAGAATACTCTTTCCTAAATTCTACATTAGTTTGAATACAACAAATAATGAATGCATGTAATCATTATTTTCTTGTAAATGACACAGCATGAAATACTGAAACTTTTACTGCTTAGTTGTTGAATGCATATCTTGAATCTGAAAGAGTTAACCATTTGAAGAAAATGGTTGACCATTACAAGGCCAAAATGCCACTCAAGGTGAGGCTACAAAATAGAGATAATTAACCCTAACTCCCTAGGCATTGTACTAAAACAATAAAAATCCTTCAAAATCCTCCAACTGGCTTTGTTGTCTAGGGAGTTAGGGTTAATGAGTCACAGAAAAGATAGATATTTCTCTTGAACAGATGGAAAACTCATCAACGTGTATTCATGAAGAAACACTTTTGCCAAAGTTACCAATTAAATTCTTTCAGCATGATCACGGATAATGAATTTGACAAGGGTAGGGTTAACAAACCCACTGTCTTAACCCAATCAGGCCAGGGGCTGGGGAGGGGGCACAATGTTCCCCTTATTTTGGCCAACGTATAGAAATTAAGGAAGTTATGGGAAAATACTATTTTTTTCCCAAAAATTTGGGAAAAATGTCAAAAATGGCTACAGCGCCCCCTAACGGTGACCTATGAAAGTTTCATAGCCTCATTCGATAGATTGTGTCAAACCGAACATGCCTACGAAGTTTCATGAAAATTGGCTGTTGAATACAGAAAATACGGAGGGGGTGGCAAAGTGTTCCCTTCCCTACATGTACATCTGAGAATGAAGTACATGTATAAAGTTGATGATAACAAACATCCCTTGAAATCTTTCATTTAGTGAAATTAAACAATCGGCTTGTGAAAGTTTCAGCATATCGTTTGATAAGAATATTCCAAATTGAATATTCCCTGATTATGGATGTCAGAATTTTGATAATGAGCTTATCAAAAATCCATGTTGGTGAATGAATACGATCATGTTTGCCAATCAAAATTTATTGGTAAGTTTTCACTATTTTCATATCCCCAACACAATGTAATGTCATTTGGTTGTCAGATATCTTTATTCACAGCAGAATTGAATTTTACTAATGATCCCTTCAACTACAAAATCCACACATGAATTATATTACCGATATTTGTTTGTAAATTGATGGGTCACAAACACCATTCATTCAACTGGCATTACCACCCAAGGGCATTAGATAAATCATGCAGTGCCTAGTACAATCATGGTAGCACCTGCTTTGTGGCACCTTAGCACTTGTGTGGCACGTCTACGCAGTTGTTTTGTATTGTTAGAAATATTTACGAGATTGCCATCAATACGATGAGCAAATTGAGTGTTTTTATCAGAAAATATATAGTGTGACGTCAAAGGAAAAGAAGATCGATTTAGTGTTTTTGATGTTCATCTTATCAGTGTGGAGGAATGAATTGGTAGATAACATCTCCTTCATACATGAAGTTGTGCATTTATTATAATATAATAAACTTTGACTAAAAGGTCATTGTTGTGTATTCATCCTTTATGCAGGGGAAAAAAAACAATTCTGAAAATTTAGTTAATTCTGTTGATATGTTTCTGAGAGTGAGAATATGGAAACTTCATAGCTTGATGTGAAATACAGTATTCTTTAAAATCTTGGTATAGTTTGATCCCTCAATACCCTATGACAGACGATTAAAAGGTTTTCAGAATAGGAGAGTAACCATAGTTGGATGTACTCCCAAAATTCACAAAAATCCTTATGGTTTTTCTGTAATATAAGATACATTTATATGTTTATATCAACTCCAACTTCACATCAACAAGTAAATATTCAGATAATAGAATCTCTATAACATTACCCCCTAGATTCACATTGATGATTACTTCAAGTACCTTATGCTCTCCTCTCCACCAACACACACAATTTCTTGTTACCAGGTTATGGGGCTTATTTAATTGAGATTGTTGATGGAACTGCACACAAGTGTATAAGGTTCTGGGGACTACAGACAAGTGTATAAGATTTGTTTGGAACTACAGACAAGTGTCTACATGGAGGTTGTTGGGAGACGGACACAAACACAAATGTTATGGGAAATAACATGGCCTCATAACCCTCTTTTATTCCTCAGTAAAATCCCCATTATGATTTCTTAATTGGTACTAAATGTGAGACTTTTTCAACAACCCAGTTTTCATCTACATTGACACCAACAGACCCTGATTGGCTGCCTCTCTTCAGACCCCAAACCATGTCAGTGGGTGTTCAGGCACCAGAGGATGTCCTGTCAGATATCTTTGACAGCCGGCAAGCACTGGAAGACTTTGTTTTCAACCTCCCACAGGAAGAAGAAGAGCTTGTAAGATATCTGCCTATGGTTCAGCAGTGTGTGTTCATTACCAAGATATTGGCACAGGTTCTAGTGTCTTAGAAATGTAGGCCAGGAAGCAAATATTAAACCAGACAGATACATTCAGGCAAGCGGCCTGATTAATTACATGTACATGTATAAGACGTATGTATTAGTTAATCATTAATGATGGAGATGCAAAATTGTTGAGAGTGATCTGAACGTGTTCCTATTTCATGAAATTTGTATTGACAAGTGCCATATCTTGCTAATTAGCATTACATTTAACTGCTCAGGAGTGGTTATTTGAAAAACCAATACCAAAATAATTTATGAAATCCTTTCATATTTGATAACATTTCTTTAAATTTACTTTGAGTCCACATGTGCAAACGTCATTCCTGAGCACTAATAGACAAAAATCGTTTTTGATTACGTGTTGCATACTGTACTTGTGAGTATACACTCACAAGTATGCATGTGCTTATTGTCTGATTCAGTTGTTGAGTTTTGTATGCAGTGTGAGTTGTGCTGATATGTGTTTTTTGTGACTGATGTTTTAGTTGGTATCCATGTGATAGAGCTTTTTTTAAATTTATTTAAAAAATATATTTTTTATGCAAGTTGCCCCAAGGTGGGAGCTACTAAGTCATTGAGTTGTTACAATGACTCCACACTGAAGAAACCAGCCCCTCACACCGAAACAAGACAAGTTAATAACCAGCCTCTTCACAGTGTGAATAGGACTAGGAGGGGTAACTACTAACTAGTCCAGAACAAGGCCTCTGCCCCTATAAGCAATTGTGGTTAAGTGTCTTGCTCAAGGACACAAGTGTCACGGCCGGGATACGAACCCACATTTTGCTGCTAACACCAGAACTTGAGTCTGGTAAACTAGCCCGCTCAGCCACGACACTCCACAGCTGGTATCCTTATGTCAATAAAGGTAATTGAAAAAAAAAAAAAAAGCAACTGTTAGTCCTTAAACTTTGTTTGGAGTGAACAAAGACAAATTGACTAGAGTGGGATTCGAACCTCCTACTTCCAGGTCAACGTGCTGGTGCTCTACCAAATGAGCCATCTAGCCCAATTTTGACAGTCTTTATTTTATTTTATTTTTGTTACGCATATTCGCCCTGAACAAGGCTAAAAGCCATTCAAGGTACAGTGCTACAATAGAAGAAAAATACAAAGTAAATAGACTCAGAGGAGCTGAAGATGGGAATTGAGATTCCTCTTGAAACAGGATAGATCGTAGGATGGAGGGAAAACATGCACCAGGCAAGGAATTCCAAAGAGATGCAGCATGTGGGAAAAAAGCTGTTAGCTTTTTGTTCTCCATCTAGGTATAGGTAGGGTGTATGGGTGAGAAGAGACGGAAAGCAGAGTTTCACCTCTCAAACACCCAAACAGGAGGAATCAAATTGAATAGACTGGTGGAACATTTACCATGATAATATATCTGTACAACAAACTAAGGGTGGCAACAGACCTTCGGTGTGAAACTGATTGTAATGAAGAGCCCCCAACTCACCACCAATCAAATTAACAATTAAAATACGCTTCTGTACCCTATCTAATAAAGATAAGTGACATGCAGAAGCACCAGCCCAAATGTGACAACAGTACTCCATTAGGGGACGTATAGTTGTCGATACACAATTTAATTCTGTACTGAGCTTGTACATATAGCAGGAGCCCTTTTGCATTGAACCAAAGTATGATGTATAGCCAGGGATCACCCCATTTCACGATACAACTTGGAAAGCGGCAGTCTGTGGATCACTAGATGAGCTATGACTTTTTATATCATAGGCCTGTAATCAAATCAACAGTTCAGTAGAAGATTTATTTGCATCAGACACCACCTCAGATGCCTGGAGTGTATGCGTATCCTGAAGGAATGCCAATTTAAAAAAAATGTGTTACATATATGATAAAAAAACAAATTGATCCATACAATTCATGGGGCCGTGGACCCAATGCAAAAGGGCTCTTACTATATGCACAAGCTCAGTACAGAATCAAATTGTGTATATACCATCTTTCAATTTTTTGTAGGTGCACTTAATCTTTCATGTATTTTTGTGGTTAAGATTAATGATGGTCTGGTTATATCAGTCAACCAGATTGGGAATTATAAATAAAAAAATGATAAATACAAAATATTAATAAAACCAAAAGATACCAGGCTCCTTCCAGCGTTGCCCCACATCTCTGGATCTCCTCGCCAGAGGAATAATCTTTCAAATCCTACTCATCTTGCTTTTGATCAAATACATGCAGTGACTCCACCTTGGTGACTTTCTATGAATGATTTCTTTAGATTCTTTGTACCTAATACAAAAGGTCTATAGAAGGCTCAGACTATCAGGATGAGTGTACAGTCTTAACATCAGTACCTTTCTCATAGCAAAGCTGTTCCAGATATAATCGTTAGCAGCACATTTACAATCGTATCAGTATCGACAGTTGATTTATTTTGCATGATTGTGGCTGCATGTGCATCAAGAATCGTCTGTCTGTGTATGTGTTGCTGGCTGATGGTAAAACTACCTGTGTTCTATCTATGCTCTTAATCCGGTAAGTAAAAAAAAAAAAATAGGCTGCCATTTATTTGTAATTAAAGAATGACTAGGGTTGAGAGGGGAAGGGGTTAAATATTTCATACCATGCAAATGACATGTAGGTGTATATGTATGGATACTTTTAGTCAGTAGTTTAAACATTCCACAGTATTTGTTTTTCTTGATTGTTTTTTTTCTCAAGTAATTTTTGTTCCGCTAAAAAGGTGTTTTTGTTTACAGTCTTGTTAAAGTTTTCATTGACTTGTATGACTTGTATGACTTGTATTTCCTGAAAGGGCTGCCAAACGCTTTGCCATGTTAGTTCAGCTTAAAGGGACAGTGTTGTCAAGATCAGAGCAGACTTTCAATATGGCATGGAATCAGTGTCCTAGTTTAAGATGAACACTGACAGAAAATTACTGGCTCATTTATGCAGCAGCAACAGTAATATGACCTCATCATGGTGGGAATTTGTTTCAGTAAATTAGTTAATCTAAAACTAGCACTCTGGTTTCATGCCCGTTGATCGTGACAATGTTGGTCCTTTAATACCAACATTAGTTTTACACCAGGTGAATTTCACATTATAAGTCAACAATGTTGTTAGTTTTTAAATAACTAATTACTTATCTTACCTTTACCTCTATTATCTTTATTATGTTGCTCTAGTTACTATAATACAATTCAGACATGTTGAATAGTAGGGACCATTTTTTCCTTTTACCAACGATATTTACTTAAAAGAGGAGCTTTGTTAGACCTCCTTGTACGCTGTTAATCATTTCCAGAGTTAAAGTTTTTGAGCTTACATTTATTCTAGTTGCTTGGGTTGTTAGTTCTACACATTGGGTGACTTAGGTCCATCTCCAGTAAGAGCTCATCAATCGTGATAGCTTTTGTCAACAGCCCTGATAGTGTGTTGACTTTTAAAGATGCATTACGCATGTTTCACCATTTGACCATTTCTCTGGGTTTTTTTTTCTCTGGTTCAGTTAAATTTTCCTTGTGAAAGGTTTTTTTCATCAAATAATTGATTGAAGTATTGTGATACAACCAATTTGTGTCATTGTCGTCATTCAGGAAGACATGTCTTTCTAAGGATAATGCGTTAATACAAATATCACTCAAAGCCTCGTTTTCAGTCAGTTTATTACATAAATGAATAAATATTCAGAAATACATGTAAGGCATGCCAAAAGACCACATTACACTTTATTTATGATAAAACTATTATTAGACTGGGAGTCAAGATTGTAGTCGAATCGTAGTACTCTTAAACACTCTACGACCCTTCAATGACTATGAAATTACTTGCATATATGCGCATTTTACTGTGCTTTGCTATTTACAGAGGTCATTCAAATTGTTTCTGTGCTGACTCCAGATACTCTGTTTTTTTTACCTAAACATTTAATTGAAGACCTGATGATGCATTGCCATGATGAATTATAAAACCACGCCTTCATTACAGATAAAAACACTTGTTTGAAACAAGTTATACAACAGCAGCAACAACAACACTAAAAAATTCATGATATTCATGCTCCAAGGTGACGAAGAGTAAAAAAAAAACACACATTGGAAATTCAGACTTAAGGACAAATAATAGAAAGTACAAATGATCGATCAGCTGATTTGATATACAGAGGTATAGCTTAACAGCTTGTCTTTTGAATATGAATCACTGGGGGCAAATACAACAGAGCTTGCAGTTATCATTTATTTGTTTTATACATTAGATGGTTTTCACTTGACGTCATCACACCATGACAAATTGCATATCTTTACGGCCAATGACCACCTATTTTTGAATGCATACCCGCTTCAGGGGTGTGTGATTAGTCCGGATTTTTGGATTTTTACAAATTACAATGTTGTGATTTTAAATATTTAAGCAATAAAGGAAAGCAAAGCAAACACTCAGAACTATAGCACTGTTCACAACAGCGGCCCTGATACCCACATCAAAATTTACATGGATTTTTCAAAACTGCCCAATCACACCCCCTCGATTGTTACGCGTAAACACTGCATGTGGCATGCAGGAATTTCTACATATTCTGTGCACCATTGGTTGGTGAAACACATTAAGGCATAGTAAAATTAGAACGCTAGACATTAGCTCAAAGCCAAGTCCAAGTTACTTGTAAAGATTGTTTCAATCGGAAACCATCTCTAGATGAATGTATTGACATATAGCTGTTTATTAATAAACATGGATGATCAGAATGTGTATTATACACATTTCATCTAAGACCACCTGCCAGTAATCCTAGACAAGTAATTAAAGTGTTTAAGCATGTCCATCAGTCACTTGGGGCCTATGTTTGTTGACACGGAATTCGCATCAAGCGCACAGAATTAGTTAATATTTTCATGATGCACCAGACAAGTACACCTGTAAAAAGTTGTCCACAAAATCTAAGGCAATATGTGTTCTCATTTAAAATGTGCATTACATCAATATGCCCCCAGTGTTGTGTGTGTACAAGTTGTCTTACGGGCATGGCTAAGACGTCGATAGGTCAGTAACCGTTGACTTACACTCCACATTAAGTGTTGCTGTATTTCATCTGTAAGAAAACACTTGACCCTTAAGTGTGTACATTATGTGCACATCCTGTTATTCCATATGTACTCTGTTGATAGTAATGCCAATGCGCTGCCCAAAAGTGTCCATATTATGTCAATATCAAGCATCACTAGAATCTGAATATGCTACGTGTCTATACTTATTCCTAAATGGTTTGGACTGATCTTCAAAACCTGGGGACATGATTGATTAAGGCTAGCTCTGCTTCAGATTGAAGATGCAAGAAAGAAAAAAAAGGCAATTTTAATTAACAAGACGCACTGCATTTCACCAAGTGATCGATGTGTACTTCATGACAGATTTGACTGTCATACAGATGTCTTGTGTGGCTATTTGTACGCAGCCCAAAGGGAAATTCCTAAATTAGATTTTCTCTCTCGCATCAGCCTAGTGTATAGGTTTTTCCTTACCATTCTGCGAAAGGTAATATTGGCAAAACTATTTGTATGAGTTACTCTCTTTGAACAAAAAATACATTAGTTGTCGTCGTGTCATTTACAAGAAAATAGTGAAAATCATTCTTCCTTTTAATTTTTTTTGGGTGTAATTAAGGAAAGAGTGCAATTTAAACTGGCAAAATGTTCACTTTCTTATGTACGGTACATGACAGCACCTCTCACAAAATCCTTTCTAGAGGGAGATTGATAGCATCATTAGCTTACATCAAGCACTTTTTATGATCATTTTGGTATTTATAAATTGCCAATCCTATTCCTTAACTTTAAAACATTGTGTGTTTTAAAAATGATGAAATGCCCGTTTCAAGAATATCTGATTTTGTCAAACTACAATTAATCATGCCTATACCTTGATCATTGACATCAGTTTATTAGGTGTAAGAATATATCAAGTATGGTTATAAGTTATTTATTTTTATTTATTATTCCAATTATTTTCCCACCCAGACATTTTTAGAGAATCTAAACTTAATTTATGATTGCACTCCTTTTCTGGTTTTCCCCTTCATTGATGTAAAAAGAAACACAAAATAAGTGTCAAATTGAGAATCACACATTACATGTGTCTTTATGTCATATAAAATTTATAAGTTAAAATCTGCTACTCTAATTAAGTCCATTTTGCTATCGGGTTGATAGATCCACCAATACCCTTCATTTGTCAGGGTTATTTTAAGATGGAGTGTAGAACATATTGCCATGTACAAGTGTAGATACATTCCAACATGAAACCACTATACTTTTTATCTTTCAAAACCTTTTGAGCAATTAAAACAATGCAAGGATTTTAAGCATAATACTACATCTGTAAAAGTATCAGATAATGTGCTTACAAACTGTCTTCAACCCCCCCCCCCCCTTTTCCTGCACAACCACCCTACAACTACCCTTGGGAATGTCACAAAAGATAATTGTTTAAACCACCACATTTGATAAGGCATTCAAAAAGTGGTAACAGTTTTAAAAGGTTTGTCAAAATGTAACACTAATAAAATCCCAGTGTTTAGGGTAAAACATTTGTTAAAATACCCAGGTCAGATCTGGAGGGATGTATTGTAGGACTACAACAACTGATAAATACAAGTCAATGAAAAGTTTAAATGTTAAAAATCAGTTTAGATTAAGAGTTAAGGATAGGTTATTATTTTAACATTCCTTTGTGATTCTCTGTTGAGTGCTTTTATTTCGGATGAGAGATTTACATACATTCTAACATTTTAATTGAATCGTACAAGAAATCAGAAGATTTCACGTAATGGAATAAACAGTGAAAAGGTTAATTTCTAAGGTATATGTAAATGTGTACCTATATTCAGTATAAATCATGTACTCTCTTAATGTAAAAGAGTGAAAACCACTCTTTTAAAGAGCTATCTGGCGGACAAGTCTTTTTGGAGTGAAACCCACTCTGATTCAATTTGAAAAATACAGTAAAAGGCTACCAATTCACCTCTTTATCCACTCCAAAAAGACTTGTCCGCCATATAGCTCTTTGAAAGAGTGGTTTTCACTCTTTTATATTAAGAGAGTAGGCACCACTGATACCATCAGAACTAAGCATATTCCATAGTATAGATACCAGTGATTCCAGACTTTAGGTAGGCCTACATACACAAAATATTCTCAACCTCTGGTTGGCAATAATGCATTTAAGATACGTAACTTTGATAATGTAGATGCACTTTGTTTTAAGTTTTGTGTAGGCTTACATGTGGACTACTAAAGATATATCACATGTTTTTTGCAAACTGGAAATTTTCAACAATATTTATGCACAAGAACATGTTTTGTTTTACTATGTCACTTTAAAAATGACACATTTCTAAAATTAACATGAGAAGCATGGTTTTGCATTAATTATATCCCAAAACGATGATGGGTCTCTTCATAAATACATTTGGTCACTTTTTGTTCCTGTTTAAACAATCTTCTGACAATTATTTTGTTATTTTCAAAAGTATTTGTTTTCTTTTGTAAAGGAAAAATTCAATGTATCGAATAAAATGATCAGAAATTGCTAGTAAAATAATGAAAACATGTGCAATTCATCTTGAAAGCAGTAGCCATTATGATTTCTTGCTTGCATGACAATGTGATACATGTTTTGACAGTGATTCAGTGAAAGAAATGAAAACAAATAACTTGGTTTTAAATTTAACAGTGGTCCGTTTTTGGTGTAGTGGGAATTTGACAGGTTCGGCTGGTGGACCAGATTTCCTGCATGTCCGTCACCTAAAGTAGATTCCATAGCTGTAAAATATTTCAGATTTTGATGAAAATGAAAACTTGTCTTCATGACTGTGTGAACCAACTTTAATAGCTGTATTCACTGTATTACCTTTCAATGTTTGTTACAATACATGTAGATTTTATAATGCAAACTTGATAATATTCTCCAAAGAATTTGATGATATTTTTAACTTGTTCTTGATAGGATGAAAGTGAAGACTCGGGAAGGAAAACAATGCGTAGAAACTCTGGACCCAAGGTTGTTATAATGGACCCAGAAGGGGAACCCCTAAGCAAAACTCAAGATGCCAATCGTAAGGTCCACTTTGGCGACACAACAACATTAGCCAAATCCAAAGATTCCCCATGTTCATCTACAACAGCATCAGGAGCGGCATATCATGTTCTGTCACCGATTGAAGAGGTCTTGTCCTCCCCTGAGTTAGCTGCTGATGCTAACGGCAACAAACGGGATTCAAGAAGTGGGTGTTCACTGAAGGACAGAGGTAGTATTGACAGAATTACTTTAGACGAGGATGACAAAAGATCCCGAGCAGATTCCTCCAGTACAATATCCCCTCATGACTGGGATTCAGGGATCCACATGTCGCTGTGTCTTTCTCAGGATGGGGGCTGGGAAGTTTCACAAAGCACCTCTTTAGGTACAGACTCGGTTGAGGCAGCTAAGCCAAATGAGATACTACAAAACCTGAACTCTGATTCTGTAGATAGCTTCACCAGCATGGGCCTTCCTAGCCTGGATATCAATGACACAATAGATAGCTTGGAAACCAACTGTAATTCAATCCACAGCGAGATGAACACTTCAGAGATAAATGGTGAGTTTGTGTCCAGCAATAGCATGCTTAATGAAAGCAGACACAAGAATGATGATAATGATGAGGGTATGATTGGGATTGAGATAGAGCAATTGACGTTATCCCGTAGCTCTAGTGAGGAGACCCTTAAGACTGATGATGACGACGATATTGATGGTAAAGTAGGAAATTTGACAATGGAGGAATTTCTACATCAGCTCACTAGCCTCTCTTTGTCAGCAACTAGTGATGGTGCCGATGATTTTATTAAAGATGTAAGGAATGAGGCAGATACCAGCCCCCCACTGACTGAGGAAACAATCTTAACATCCTCAAGTGAGGATATTAAACGAGATGAGATTGAGCATCTTAACCACAGGATGGAGATACGTGAAGAAAGCCAGCCATTACTTGCTGATGTAGAGGAAGAGCTAGAGCTGCCACAAAGTGACTCAGTCATCAGTCCAACGAAACAACAGCAATCAGAAAAGTCTTCGAAGTCTGAAAACTTACAAAAAGAGGATGGTAATAATTGGACGAAAACTGAAGTAAAGCATTCCAAGTGTACAAAAAGCCATCATCACCATTCTGGAAGATCACATGAGCAATCTGCTAGAAGCAAAAGCCCGTATAGGAGATCCAAATCTAATGATGACTTTGCCTTGTCAGTGAGATCTGGAGATCCCAGGAGTAAGTCCAATGGAAGTAAGAGCCATCGCAGAGATGGGGAGCCTACCTCCAAATGTACAAAAGAGTCACATCACCATGGAAAGCATCATGAACGGTCACCATCAAATCGCTTCATTCGATATGACTCCCTCCCTCTGGTTGTGGAAGTCATTGAAGCAGAAGGTAACTACCATTCACACTACCACAACCACCGAGACTTTAGGCAGTTTTCCCGTGAGTCGGACAGCAATGACAGTGAACCGTCCAACTGGGTAGCAGGAAAGACAAGCAGGTCAGGTGCCAAGCTGGTCCGGGCACCCCATTTATCACCTAAATCATCCTATGAGGAGGACCCTAGTCAGTCCAGACAGCTGTCAATGGAGTCTAATACAACAGAAGACACAATGCCAAAGAGTACATCACAGTCATCGGGTCCTACTACACCAGAGTCAAGAAGAGACAGCCAGCAAATGGCTGGAATGTCCTCAGAAAATGAGTCCCTCCTGGATAGTAGCCGGGAAGATCAAAGGTCACCTGACAAGCCACTCCACCAATCGCCTACGGAGCAAAACGACAACAGAATATGCCATGGTTGTTCCAAATTAAGCCCATCTGGCATGGACTATCCAACTAAAGATAACAGCATTCAAGAATTCATAGAGTCACTACAAAATGTTGACCAAGAAGAATACTCACATAGCAAAAGCACAGGAGAACGCTCTAGGAAAAATAGACATTCTGACTCTGTGAATAATCATTCAGCTATGAGCCAAATGGAAGACGATACATTCACTGAGAATAGTTACTTACGAGAAAGCATCTCTCATGAGGTTGAGTCTCAACATCACATGCCGAAACCACTCAACTCACCAAGGCGACCTTCGCCCCAGACATCACTAACCAAGCCTTTCCCTAGCAACTCCACTTCACATCTCCCTCACAAAGGGTCTTCACCCCAGCTCTCTCCCTCCACTCCGCCAAAACAAACCACACCTGGAGCTTCCCCAAAGACTACTCCTAAGAGGCTGGCATCATTACGGAAGGATATCCAAGAACTTGCCAACCTCAGCAAAAAGGTATCCATTACTCAAGAAGAAATGCTTCAATCTGCTGAGGAGGTTCTAACCTCAGCTCATAAGGTCAGTGGAGAATGTTACATGTACATGTGTATTAATAATAATAATAATGGACACTTATATTGCACCGGTATCTGCCAACTTTGACGCTCATGGCGCATGAACATTATTATCCCTGTCATCGGGCCAGTTATATAATTCCTTTGAACCATCTTAACTCCCTGGGGAGTATGCAGCCCATGCTGCCAAATGTGTAGCGCAACAATTAGCTTAATCAAACACAATTACCATCTCATGCCCTCAAAGGTCCCCATTTATACTCATGGGTGAAGAGAAGCAATTATAGTTAAGTGTCTTGCTCAGGGACACAAGCACCTCGGTCGCGGTCAGGATTCGAACCCACATTCTGATGACTCGGCCATCAGAACACAAGTCCGATGCACTAAACTGCTCGGCCATTGCACTCAACAGATACACTCAAGATTGTGATAAACATAAAACTCATGTCACCAAAATGAATATTTATAAATTTAAGTTTGGTCAAGTTTGGTTTGGAAGCTATCTAGGCCCAATTTCATGGCGTTGCTGAATTTTTAGTACGAATTATGAGCATACAAACACCACATTTTGTTTACAGGGTAAAGGGCCATATTCTGTTCAGCTGCATAAGTAGCTTATCATTAGTAACACAAAGTACACATGCGCACAAGCAGATGTTATCATTGCTAACCAATGAAATACACTACTTACATATTAGCTTGCGATTTTCTGATATAGTAAGATATTTCTTATTTATGATAAGCAGAGCGATGTCATCGGGCCCTTATTGGTTCAGTTTCCCAAATACAGTTTATTTTTATTCCAGCAAATTAACTCATCATGATAGTGTCGTGGCCGAGTGGTCTAGCTTACCGGACTCAAGTTCTGGTGTTAGCAGCAGAATGTGGGTTCGAATCCCGGCCGTGACACTTGTGTCCTTGAGCAAGACACTTAACCATAATTGCTTCTCTCCACCCAGGGGTTAAATGGGTACCTGTGAGGGCAGAGTTGGTTGATTAGCCCTATATGCGCTGTAATGGCAGCAATTGAGCTGTATACTCCCCAGGGAGCTGAGATGGTTTCAGGAATGATTTATGAGCCTTATGAGCCTTATGAGCAGAGGTAATGATATAATGCGCATTGAGCACCACTCAGTTGGTGGATACATGCACTATATAAGTCCACACATTATTATTATTATTATCATTTCATTTGGTAATTGAAGTAACTGATCGTTCAACAATGTAGCTTAATGCCATATACCTTTGTCTATGAGTCTTTATGTCAGTGTAATATTGCCAAGATACTTCAGCTTGGCAGTCCAAAGGTGAACCCTTACAGAGATGACTGTCATGGTCCTTGCACTAATTGGGCAAAAGACAAATTAAGATAAGAAATAACCAGTGATAGATGTAAATTGTGAACTGGTTTTACTTATTCAATATTAATAAATGACCAAGACTATTATTAGATAATCTGACTGGACCAAAAGTGATCACATGGGGATGCATTAACAGGACAATGCAAAGACCAGCCATCAAGTATGTGTGACAAATGCCAGCGGTTATTAGGCGCATGATGTGATATTGAACCAATCAGAGTGAAGAAGTTTGTATTTGTGTCATGCTAACTCACAGGTTCAATTGCAATTTCATCATTCATGTTTCAAATGTGGATTCGTCAGTTTCTCTATGGTTCTTTTCATCAGAACAAATGACTCATATTGAACTTTTGAAATCAAAATCGACATGGGCATTTATTAATGGGAATACAATTTGACGCTTGGTCTTTATCGCAGGATAATGACCTCAGGGTCGTAGCCACGGGCAGGCGATAAAGGACATCGCATTTGGCTCATTCGGCATTGTCTGTGGCCACGACCCTGAGGTCTTTATCCTGCGATAAAGACTGTGTGACAAACTCAGGCTTGCTTAATATGCAT
Source organism: Zoroaster sp. YZ-2022 (assembly GCA_029582265.1). Classification (NCBI taxonomy): domain Eukaryota; kingdom Metazoa; phylum Echinodermata; class Asteroidea; order Forcipulatida; family Zoroasteridae; genus Zoroaster; species Zoroaster sp. YZ-2022. The sequence continues at coordinate 15,140,803 of CM055828.1, read as the reverse complement.
TACCATTTATACATATATACTTATTGGTTTTTTCAGTAAAACAACTCCCAAATATTTAGAATTATTGTGTCCTTCTCAGATGTCTTGTATTCAGGACCAAGTGGAAGAGTTAGAAGAAGTATTGGACTCACTTGAAAGGACAGTTATTGGAGACTCGTCATCTCTGTATGGAAGCAGTAGTGAGAATGAGGATTCAATTGTAGGTCCTAAGGTACGTACATACCTTTTTCTTTCATTCTTTATAGATGCATCCCATGGGCTTTTTACTATTTTACCGGCGATTCCCAGCAATTTTTGTGTTTAATCTGAACAAATAGAGATTTATCTGTTGCAAACTGCTTATCAACTTAAAGGACCTGTAGTATAAATGCAAAATAGTGGTTATTGGCCTTATGTTTCAAACCTAACAGGTTCTTTCTCAAAGAGAGAACCTGCAAGATTTGAAACTTAATGCGGCGTTCACACAGTGCCGATTATGGCTCCCGTTTGAGATCAGACAGCGCTACGACACGAAAAGTGAAAAAGTCGGATTACTATCCTCAATGATCTGGAATGTCCTATCATTGTCTGAACGCAGTCGTATACGTTCGTAACAGAGTCCTACGGATCGGGAAAGGTCCAGAGAGGTCGGCCAAGCACTCCCGACAGTAGGTGTGTCCCGTAACATTCGGGAAACTCAGCCGATTTTGTCTAGTTGGATTACAATCGTGACTATGTCGTGACAGATTCTGCTGTATCGGATCAAAATCGTAACAATGTCCTATGTTGTCTGGACGGTGTCTGGGCGGTGTCCTGTGGATCGGGACGCTGTCGTGATGAACGGGCATGATTTGGAGAAATTTTTCATTGCCGTTACTTGCCGATTGAGTCCAGATTGCGTCCAGATCTTGCCGAACGTCTTCCGTCAGCGTCGGTTCACTGTCCGGTCACTGTCTGATCTCTGTCGGATCGCATTCGGGAGAATCGGGACGCTGTCGACAGATTCGGTCGTTTTTACCATGCGGAAGATACAAATCGGATCAGATTCGGATTGAGAACGGAGAATCGGGACGAATTCGGCTGGAAACGGCTGAATCGGACGCTCTGAACAATATCTGATTGTTGTCGTGATTAAATAAATGTTTTTACAAATTTGTGAATTTCCCGCCACGAATCACAGGATCTTGATCAGACTTTTGACAAATTTTAATCGGGAATGGTCCTATCAAGGACGGCAGTAAAAATCCTGAATGTGTGACTGAGGCTTAAGGCCAGTAACTACTATTTTGCATTTATAATGAACATTTATTTTTTCTTAAAAGAAAAAGGAAAACAAATAGTGTAAAATTAAATATTAAATTTTTTTTTTTTCAAATAGCCTGGTTTAACTCTTATTAAGTACCTTAGTTGAATCAATGACGGGCCCGTCATAAAATTAATTTCAGAATTTAATGACTGTCAAACATGCCGCTGAGCTATTTAATTTTTCTAAAAATTGTCATTTCAATTGAATCAAGATATATATTTAACAATCAATCTGTGAAAGTTTTGGCTCTTTACGTATAGTGTCATTATTGAGACAATGGTAAAAATGCATTCAGATTGCTTCACATTTATAAACCATTCAACTATTCTATCTTTGTTTTCAGGAACAAGTGGTAGAAGATATGCAAATATTGGAACATCAGCTTGCCTATTCACACACAGAGGACACACCCTCAGAGGTACAGGCAAATTACTTTTATAGAGATCATTGGTGGATGTTGGGGGGGGAGGGGGAATGTGTCCCCCATTTCAATCATGTGCATGTAAATTTATGATGCGGTTTTTTTTGCGTGCCCTCATTTTTTTGCAGTGTTCACTTTTTTTTAGACCCTGGATCCGCCCCTGTGGGGGATGTCAGTGGAACTCTAACTGCTTATTGCCATTCTTACAGAATGGATGATGATGATGATGATGATGATGATGATGATGATGATGATGATGATGATGATGATGATGATGATGATGATGATGATGATGATGATGATGATGATGATGATGATGATGATGATGATGGTGATGGTGATGGTGATGGTGATGGTGATGGTGATGGTGATGGTGATGGTGATGGTGATGGTGATGGTGATGGTGATGGTGATGGTGATGGTGATGGTGATGGTGATGGTGATGGTGATGGTGATGGTGATGGTGATGGTGATGGTGATGGTGATGGTGATGGTGATGGTGATGGTGATGGTGATGGTGATGGTGATGGTGATGGTGATGGTGATGGTGATGGTGATGGTGATGGTGATGGTGATGGTGATGGTGATGGTGATGGTGGTTAAGTGTCTTGCTCAAGGACACAAGTGTCACGGCCGGGTTTCGAACCCACATTCTGCTGCTAACACCAGAACTTATGCATATTTGAAATTTTTTTAAAAGTGACAGCACCTCAGACAAAATTATTTCTAGGGAAGATTGATACCATCATCAGCTTTACACTGGGTAATTTTTACATTATAGTTTGATTTTGTTTTTGAATTAACATTCCTATACTATGATTGATATATTCAAACCTGCTGAAAAAAGGTGGATTTATCTTTACAACAAATTAAAAAAATTGGGGGGGAAATAGGCTTTGCAATATAATGGTTAATCACTAAATGAACTAAGTAAGCTAGCTTGGTCATAAGATGGAAAATAATTGTTAAGCTACAATTATTTTTCTTTGCCATGCTATGTCAGAAAATATGTGACCCCGCACGGCGAAACTGGCAAAAAGTCGCTGAACCCCAATCCAAGATACAGCCAATTTTCGACCAATGGGGTGTTATACGGCCTTTTGGTTTTTTTTACTGATTATAGTTCCCGGATGTTTATTTCACAATTTCCTGCAAACAAAATTACTGAAATCGATTTGTAAGTGTGTGAAAAAGCAAAATTCCGAGCACCATTTTGCGGTTGTTAGTGCGTTTTTTTTTCAAAACATCCTGTATTTCTCGAAATCGTAATTTCATTGTTTTTCGACTTTCCAAGTCCATAACTTTCCAATAGAATGCATGATGGATATAATTTTTTCACCATTGAAAAGCTAAAGAGTTGCCCTTTCATATGATACCAATAACTCATTTTTTATTTCTGGGACGTTTTTGTGGGTTTTGTCATGCTGGGTCACATATAAGATAATTAGTTTTTTTGATATCTTTGTCAGAGCAATTCAGCATCAGTTGTGCGTATGATTACCACAACTGCCCTAAAACTCCTGAGTACAACAGAGAATGCAATGGAATCCCACGCTGCCTCCCTAGCATATCCTACAGCTCATTACCATAGTGACTCACAGGTCAACGCCACAGATAATGATGAATCCGGATCAGGAAAAAATAGAGGGAAAACCGATATGCCTGTAAATGATTTGCGGGACACCCAGGGTTTTAGTAGGAGAAGCTCTGAGGAGGAAGAAGAGATGTGTGCATGTTCCTCCAATGATGGTAGCCGTCCAAACTCACTCACTCTTGACGATGCGCTGACGAGGAATGGAAAACACGAAACAGGATATACACAGTCAGAATCCAGCAATTCCACTCGGGAACTGGATAGGTGTTCTAAGTCCAAATCTCAATCTCATCAGTCTGAGAAGTCAGGTAACCAGACGCTCCATGGGGTGTCATTCTTGCATTTGCACCCTAGCAACGGTCAGGATTCGCCTCCCATAGCAACACTTATGTGTGAAATGGACGAGGATGTTCGTAACGGAAATGGTTTCAATGTTGCAGTAAGCTCCTACCAAAATGGGGACAGGGTATTGCTTGATGACATCAGTCACGATATGATGTCACCTACAGGTCAAAGGTTGATGGACAGTGTTGATCTGACCTATGACCTCAACAAAGCGGTAAACATGGATGGGCTTCCAAAGGATAAAGCAGCAGAAAGAAGAAGAAGAAAGGAGAGAAAATTGAGGAAATTGAGTGGGTACAATGCGCCGCCTTCGAGACAGCAAGAAGTTGATTTGTTGTTGTATAATGAGATGGCTGAGCTAGAAGAAAAGGTAACAGAAAAGTTTCACATTTTCAAAACACTTTAATGTTTTGTTTTTAATGTGATATGTACATTTTACTTTAAAGTTGTATTTGTGATATTGAGAAAGAAGTCAATTTAATGTTGTTAGATACATGTATTTTCTTTATTTGCATGTTAATGTCATGAATGTATTTTTAATTTTGCTCATAGCCATTATTCACTATTCTATTGGTAATGTTGGCAGACATTATTAACTTTCTATGAATCAAGATATACATTAAACAACCAACCTATGACAGTATTATCTTATTCAGGGTTCGAATTAGCCAGTGGCCAGCTGGCCAAATGCCAGTTAAAACAGCAGTGGACTAGTCAAAACCCCTCTCCTAGTAGTCCAATGGGCTAGTCAAAATTACAAATATTGTACTGAATCTTTTTAGTTTATGTTTACACATTTTATTCCACTGAGCCATAATTTCATCATTTTCAAATATGCTCGAATCCAGTGGCGTAACTAGGGTACAATTTTCAGGGGGCACTAGGGGGTGCACCACTTTTTCTAGGGGGTGTGTCAATACTTGAATCCTGCAGTCTCAAATAGGGACCTATTTTTTCAAAATTCTGAATGGGGGGCACCCGGGGGGGCACAGACCTCGGCTGGGGGGGGCACATGCCCCCCCCATAGTTATGCCACTGCTAGCATCGTGAAATTCAAAGAGATATTCTCTCATAAACTAGGAATTGTTGACATGAAAAGTCTCTGACTCTCTTTGTCTTACCTCGAAAATACTGACAATTGTGAACCATCTTGCAGAACCTTATTAAAAGTACAGTGTACTTAAAAACATGTGGATCAGTGGAAATGCATGCGGAATAGCTAAAAGTGAAATTTACTTGTCCGGCCGGCTAGTGAAAAAAAAGTTAAGGGCAACCCCTGTTATTACTTTGTGTCATCGAGAAAATAATGGGAAATTGTTACTAAAATGATATCACCTCAGAAAGATTTCCAGGGATGTCTGATACCATCATCAACTTGACACAAAGTAAGTTTTTTGTAAAAATGTAGTCATTTATGTTTTTTTTAATATACCAATAGTGTACAGTGGATTTACTCTCCTGATATAATACTCTGCATACTGAGTACAGGAAGTGAGAAAGAATGTATCTTAACCTTTATAAATGATTTGTTACAGGGCTTTTTATGTCGCTATCCCTAAATTGTGTTTTTTGTTTATCACCCACAAATCCACAAAAAGGTTAATCATCATTATTGTTATTATTTATTCGACCTCAACAAAACAAATACAACCAAAAATACAGAACAAAGATAATGGTCCAGTATTTTAAAGTATACTACTCAAAACAATTTAGGGAACAAAACAATTTAGGGAACAAAACAATTTAGGGAACACGGGAATAATCTCATGATAAAGGATGCATGTAGTGATTACACATTTCATGACATGACTACTGAAAGAGAGAGGGGGTTGCAAATGAAAATCCCGGTTCATGGAACATTCCAATAACGGGTGTGACCACCTCTTGCAGTAAATCCGGTGTTCCCTAAATTGTTTTGTTCCCTAAATTGTTTTGAGTAGTGTAGTTTTGTTGCAAAAACACCTCAGAAAATCCATTTGTTCGTTGCATGATTGTTAGAAGTTTTATTGTAAATGTACAGACAGAATTAAAGAAATAAAACAATGCATGATTCTTATTTGTTGTTTCAGTGTGTGCATGTTTTGTTGTGCATTATTTATTCTGACTGAACTGTTCTTCATGCTTTCATGTATAATACATTACCGACAAGTAACAATACTACATTGATTGAAATGCACGAAACAGCTTCAGTGATGTGAAAGCGGATTACTTATTTTTACAACTCTATAATCCTTCAATTACTGGTTAGACACCCTGCTCAATGCAACAACATCCATCACTTGTTAAATTGTGAAACCTGCTGAGTGCATTAGATCCGTCAGCAAGAACAATATATATTTTGTTTGATTCAACAAGATCCAACATTTATTGCATTCTGTTGTGTTCAGCTAAGGTTATTGGAATACTTTTGAATAAGTCGGTTTAAAAAGCTGATTTGTCAATTAAACTTATAATTAAATTCCTGAATCATAATTGGTTGAATACTATTCACCTGACCGAAATGGCCTTTGCTGATTGGTGTAATCCATCTGAACCCCCACCTGGACAGGTTTACCTGTCTGCTGGTAAGGTCTTCACATTGGAGGATCGTTTGAAGCAGCTTCAGGATCGTGTCAACCAAGTAGACAGAACGTCACCAGAGGAGAACATTATCGATCTAGAAGATAAGATAGCATTGACCATGGCTCAAGTAGCTCAGAGTGAAAGTCAGGTAACTCATCTGTGCTTTGTGAATTGAAAGGAAACTCCAAAAGCCAGTGAAACAAATTTGATGGATTTCTTGCATTGGAATATTGAGCATTCGATTTTGATTTTTGTTTGTAACTAAACTTTGTTTGAGTGAAGAAGCAGCCAAGTGATAACAAAAATCAAGACAGAAATAGTTTTGTCAGAATAGTGCTTATTCCAAAGGGCTTAATTGGTCTTACTAAAAAAAGATTGTCATGGCAACACATATGTACATATAAGTTCCATACAAAAATTAACAATTTGAGCTATACGTATTTGAATATTCAGATATATTTATAAAATATTTTGTTGACCCCACTTTTTTCAAATATTAATTAACGAGGGTTATTAAAAATTTTGTAGATAATGTTTTGGACCATCACTCAATTAAATGTAAATCTTATGGCAAATGTTGTGTTTTATTATACCTGCTTAATTCGGTTAAAATGCTTAAATGCTTGAAAGCAAAAAGGACTTAGAAGCCCTAAGTTTCAAATAATTTAAATAAATTTAAACAAAATTAAAATAACAAAATTTATGCAATAACACTTATTTTTTACTTAAAATGTATAAATTGCTCATAAGTTATTCTTGCTCTGATCCTACAGTATGTTTGTACTTATATGTGATGAGCACAGCATTAAATCCTTATGAATAAACGCATGTGTCAATTAGGGATATATTGGATCCCTTGATGAGTGATAGAGATATACAGGTATCCCAGATGTTCCAAAAAGTTATAATTATGATGAGAGAGTGAATGAAACAAAAGAAGATAGGAGAAAGAGAATGTGTGTCATGAGAGGAGGTATTGTCACATCCAGGGAGGGGGGTATGGACTCCGCCCACTAATAGATACAAGTATAATGCACACAGGAATCCACACAATATTAATCCACATGGAGTAGGTGCAAACTAATGTTTGTTTACCTTCTCTATACAGGTTGCTGCAGTGGAAGCCCAGATAGAAGCCTTGCAGCGCTCCAGAGAACAAATGCAATTAGCAACTGACATAGTTGGCTACCAGGCTGATGGCAACTTTGGTACAGTGTCTGTAGCAATGTGTGATCTTGCGAGCCCAGGTATAACTTTATCAGTTTTGGATATTAACTTTGCGGTATATTCATAACAGGATTCAATTTTATAAAATGTTTCTTTTCGTCACAAATGAATAAAGGTAGAGATGAGAGTTGTTACATTTCTATAAATGTATCTAGGCAGGTGCATCAGTGTACACTAATATAATTTGAAATTCCAGTTTGACACCATAGGATCATAAAGGTATGATTTGCACATTTTGGAAACTTTCGATGGCAAGTTGTAATCTATGCCAACCATTCCATTTTGAGCATTTATGCTGTAGCCATGAACATTTGTGGAAATGTTGGTAAAAACAGCCTGTTGGAAGTTTAGAGTTGTACGTGTTACCTGCATGGCAGCGGCCAGCTATGAGCAAATATGTGTGTAGAAATTGTAGCATGTCATGTGGAAGTACAGGCTTAGTTGGCCATCGTCTCTTAACAGCTTTCATTTTGCTGTTTGCAACATAAATAACTTGAAAAAAAAAAGTTTTTGCAACAAAATCTGGAGGATTTTAATAAATGGAAATGAAAGTTTGATGTTATCTGTTTTGGAATTCCTTTATGGAATATTTATCAGTGTTTAGTGAATTAATGCACAACTGTCTTCTTACTTGTATATTTGTTTCTATCCATGCTTTACTGGCTTACAGTTATTGTACTTGCGGTGTTGTTTCTTCTTCATCATTTTTTTTCCATCTTAGATAGATGGCTCAATCTTTCAAAATGCTTAAAACATTAATGCTTTAGACATTAACAAGCACTCTTTCTTTTCTTTTAGTAATAACAGCAGATTTGATGTGGCATGCCCTAATTTTTTGTTTTTGAACAGAGAACTACAGCCCATTTACCTATGGGCCTGCAATACAGATTCAGATTCCTCGAGAACGTGTTGATTCCCAAGTAGACTTTGTCATGGGTGTAACAGTTCCTGAGCTAAGTAATGAGCGCAATAACAACAAGAGTGGGAATGAGGTTGTTGAGGAGGAGGTTGAACTCGAGATGGGCATAAGCAAAGTAGAGGGAGAGGTTAACAGCAGGCAGAGGGAGCCCTTTGCTATTGCTAGATGTGAGGTCTCCATGGCATTACGTCCAGTCAATGCAGTCATCATACGATATCTGCAGGAAGGGGACGACGAGACACTGGCCAGATTTCCGATTCAACCGTAAAAAAAAATTCAAAAAGCATGACGGGCTAGGTGACTTGTGGGATCTTTTTCTTAAAGATTGCACGATTCTCACTCATAGCATTGGCACACCATGTCGTCATAATTGTTCATTCATAATGTATTATTTCTATACATGATGTTATTAACAATCATTTGTCTCGAAGAATAAAGGCTTCATTATACTTTGTCTTCAAAGAAAAAGTGATAACAAAAATAATAATTTGCAGCATTATACAGAAGTAAAGTATATAGTTGATGCATAGAGCAAGGACCATATGTTGTCAGTTTGTCTGAGAAGCGACTAGATTTTCTGCCAAAGCTGACATTGTACACATGTAGGCCTATTTATTGAGTTGGGTGCTTGCCCTGTTTCGTATTGACTCCATTGTAGTATATACCAGAAACATAATGGGTTTTTGCTGCAAGGAGACTATACAGCTAATGATGGAACCAGATTTATTTATCACAAACAATCAACAAATAAAAATAGAGGAGGGCTGTTCATGACTAGAAGAACTTTATGCACTGAACCATTTTTGGATATGTTTTTAATGTTTAACTGCCCATCTAAACCTCAAAAAGATGTTTGCAAATCACTGTGTTTTGCATCTTATAAAACATTTTGTGTTGCAACCATGTTTTGCATGATTTCAACTATGAAAATGTGAATATTTTTGTGACAATCATTTTCCAGGATGATTGGTACCTTAACAAACTTCACTCACATCAAATTAAGCTTTCAAATAATAATTGGGAAATGTTATCATCAGGTAATTACCAGTGTTGTACCTTCTTGTTTTATTTTATGTCAAAATCAATCAACTCTGTTAACTTTAAAAAATTTCCTGACATATTATCAAAGAAATCGGGGGTTGGATAGAGAGTGGATAAAGAGTTTCAGAAGGGTGGAGGGTCATGTAATTGTCACAGTTCTTTATTGTGCTTGTGAGCAAAACTTTTGAATGCTCTCCTCTCTCACCCCCAACTTTGTATTGCGTGCATTTTTTGGTAATTTGCCAATAGAAAGGATAATTTCCTTTCCCCCGCAAAGAATAATCACACAAGAGTTGAAAAAGAAAATTACCATAAGATGTTGTTTAGTTGATATTTAAAAAGTCAATGGAGATATTTTCTTAGAAAATCAACCACAAAAAACAGTTATTCAAATACCATCTCAAACATGTTTTAAGATTGAGACAAAAAAAGAGTAGGATCAGACGTGTTTGTCTTATTTTCATCACGTACGGCTTGACAGAGTGTTTGCATTCGTGAGAATCAAAATGCCAATTGGATATCATGTGTCCCCTGCATAGTCACTGATTGCCGGACCAAATCTTCAACACGTTGGTTGTGTTACAAAGCTAACCTAATTAGTTGGTTTGCTCCTCGGGATGCATCAGTGCTATTATCAATGGTTGAAGGCATCATTTTGCACTGCGAGTCAACAAATTATGGGTATGGTTACATGATTCATTGCACCAGCGATCACTTGTGATAACTACTAGCATCTAACATCATTCACCAAATCACTAGTACCTTCACTTCATATAGGTTAAAAACAAAATTGTTGGGGGTGATATTGGGCACTTAAGGATAAGGTGTACACAATGGAATATGTTAATGGGGTGGAAAGATCTTTTTAAATTGGCAGAAGACCCACACAATTTGAAATGTTTTGCCTGTTATTGCTGAGAGAACAATGGAACACCTTCCTTTTTTCAAAGTTTGGACCTGACCTGCTCATCAGAAAAGTCATGTCTTGGTGTTCATGATAAAAGTACTTAAGATGGAATAACTTCTCAGGATGATTGATACCTATAATAACTTTACACCAAGTAAGCTTTGAGATATTATATGGTAGATTTGACAATCTGGTAATTACCAAAAATATATCTTCCCTTTTTAATAAGAGACCTTAAATTTCCAGCATTTGAATATTTTGTCCTGTGAAATGACTGGTGCCCATTACACTATGAATTAACTATGAATAACCCTGAAAATCTGTTTTGCCGTGAAATAACAGTTCACCGTACTTTCATGGCAACTTCATGGTGGCTCTTCCTCTCAGATATTGGCAATAATGTTTACAGTGATTTCAGGGCAAATTCACGGCGCTCTCGAGAATTAATGAGCTGCCCCAAAACTGCCACAAGGAGTTCATGCTGGTGTTTTCATGGCGAAGGAATCCCAAGAGTATTTCATGGCGTTTTCACGGTGTTGTGTCATGAAATTGCTGTGAACTATTTATTTCACGGTAAAACAGATTTTCAGGGCATTTTCAGGGTAAAGTTATTCATAGTGTTATAACCCAATTGGGCCCAGTAAAGGTGTTGCGTGTAGTATGTGTACCAATGACCTAGTAATGTCAGTGTGTGCATGCATTCTGAATGAGAATGAAACATATGTTTAACTGGCCAATGAAAATGTCAGCTCAATTGTCGTTTTTCAAAAAATTCATTCACTCCCAAGATATATAGACACAATTTAGGTATCTAAAACTACACCATTTCTCCAAATCAAAGTAGCTTAGACAGAATGAATTCAATTTGATTTTTGTTGTTGCCACATACTACTTTTTCTTCTGCTCATATTTTGTTTTCACCAATATTCTGAGAAATTATAAAATTACCACAAAGCATTATTGAATTATACCACATTGTGTTTACATTGGTGCTCCTCTTTCAACTTTCGTATCATATTTTAAATCCAATTCTTTAAGATATGTATTGTATTTCCAAGCTGATTACTTTACCTTGACAGAGATGCCATATAATTTATCTCACAATGCAAGTGACACATGCATTTTCATGCCTTGAGCCCCAATTCTAAAGCAAAAATCTCATGCATTGAACTTGAAAAAAATGTGATGTCTACAAACAGTACCTCCTCACCCCTCAGCCATTAGAATCATCTGGCAAAAGTTTACATTTTCTACAACCTAATTGCAATGGGTTGTGATTTTCCATCTTACAAACTTCATTCACTAGAAAAATTCCACTAAGATTCTTCTTGAAAGATATATCTTGAATACATGTACTAATCTCATTTTTCATTGTGATTGTAGGTGATATAGTTCACTATTTATAAAATTATTCATTTGCACTTCTCTCAATTAATGTGTCATCTACACCTAGATATTAAATATAATTAATGACATGAGCCTCATTCTGTGTGTCATATAGTTTGCAGATTGTACAGGCTGCTGCATTCTTCAGGCAAACTTAAATGTGATACAAATTAACTCATAGATACCACCACCCGCTGGACATAGCCAACATGGGCATATTATTATAATTACAAAATACACATACTCAAAGAGATGTTAGATTTAGCGTGCATAGTTTTCACATGGTATATGTGCAGCAGCTCAACATATCTGATTTGTAATAGAAAAATGATTTATTGACACCTGTTGTCATCAAATGCTGAGATTCAGGAGAATGATTCAAAATTCCAATCTGCAGAAAATTTGTAGCAAATGCTTGAAGATTAACTTTGCTTGGAGTATGAAACAACACTACCTGGTCTGTGACAGAATACATTATGACTGCAGAGATTTAGTCGAACATTTCTATCATATTTTACAAAGTGTTGGTTTATTTCATTATCTGCTTTTGTCAGATTGTCATCTGTAAATGTTCTAAGTAGCCTTAAGATGTGCCAAATCATTGCTTTGTAGCAATTATTGAGGATGCAATACCCACAGTTCTGATACAGACATTGAAATAATTTTTGTTTTAATAGTTGGTTGATTGCATTCCATGATGATCGGACAATTGTATGAATCAGGCGATTAAAAGCTGTTAATGGTTTTTACCTACTTTTTTTCTGTGCAGAAAAGAGACTGAAGCTTACCACAGATACTGCTGATGATAACCATGGCAACGATTCAAATTCAGAGGTAGGTTGATGTGATGCAAAACATTTGGAGTCATTTGAATTAGAAAAAAAAACTTTTTAAGGAATAAGGTAGCAGAATGTCAGCCAAATATTTCAGACTTACTACTTTAATATTTGAGTATGTTTCTGTCATATTGATGTCCAATGGCAACATTGTGGAGTGTCGTGGCCGAGCGGTCTAGCTTACCGGACTCAAGTTCTGGTGTTAGCAGCAGAATGTGGGTTCGAATCCCGGCCGTGACACTTGTGTCCTTGAACAAGACACTTAACCATAATTGCTTCTCTCCACCCAGGGGTTAAATGGGTACCTGTGAGGGCAGAGTTGGTTGATTAGCCCTATATGCGCTGTAATGGCAGCAATTGAGCTGTATACTCCCCAGGGAGCTGAGATGGTTTCAGGAATGATTTATGAGCCTTATGAGCAGGGGTAATGATATAATGCACCTTGAGCACCACTTAGTTGGTGGATACGTGCGCTATATAAGTCCACACATTATTATTATTATTATTATGCAGCTAGCATAATTTGGTTTATATGTGCAAAATGAAAGAAATTCACAAACAAATATGTATTGATCTACCGAACGGTGGCAGAACGTTTTAACATGGGTGATGAAACAAAGTCTGAGCCCAATATGCAAATAACATATTTATTCGCTGTCTTGGGGATGTGTAATGTTGATAATTGTATCAAACATCCCTTTACACACTAAGGTGCTTTAAAATTATTTCCCAAATGAATTTTTTCACTCAAAATTCCATGTTAAATAAATAAGACAAACCTGAATGCATTTTCACTGTTTTCTCATTATCACAAAAATGAAACTTTCACATGTTGGTTTCTGTACATATTTCTTGATTTTTTTTTTCAAAGTATGGATGCATTTGTAGAAATGTATACTGGCATTAGAAAGCCTTTTATTTCAAGGATTGCTTGCTTGACTTGGTTTCCACAGGGGACTGAACGACACATATCAACACTTCACGTGTCTGTTGGGTCTTTTGATGAACTTCCAATTACTATTCCAGGTAGTGTCTTTAAAACTATTCATTATTGACTGTGATAATACGGCAATGAATTTCTGGTTCCAGAAACTGCATACAATATTTTAAAATATCAGCTGTGTTTCTTCTGCAATGTTATCAGTAAAATAAATTCCATTTTGATATGCAAATTTCTGTTTATTTTTGAAGAAAGGAAAACAGTTAACAAACTGATTTATGAATGTTTCTCAGTAAGGACTTGAACTGATTGAGTCCTTATGTCCAAGTGTTTCATATTCAATCCATTAGACCTTATGTATAAGATTTTAAAAGGTCACTCATTGGTTCATGTATTCACACTGCACATGCATGTGACACACCTTTGAGTGTGTGAACATGTACCAATGAAGGACTTATATTTTTGCCTTTGATTGAGGGCGCCATTCAGTTTGTCACTTGAATGCACGAGGTCTATTTCCAGTGGACTGATGAAGTCAGGACTTTACCATGCCATGCCAATGCCAGTATTTCCAGCCTCCTTGTGTTAAAGTTTTGAAAGTATTTCAATATATTTCTTTACATATAAAGAAAAAAGAAAAGGATTGTAATGTGATCTCCAGAGTTGTAATCAGTATCCCAGGTTAAGCCAGATGGCTTGTAACTAATTACAAATCATTAGTCTAGTTCAGCCTCAAATAATTTTGTGTACAAGTTAAGTCAAAAGTAATTTTGTTCCAAGATCTTACTGCTTTAATGTTTCCCATTATTCACAATCCCATTCCCTCATTGTAATCATGGTCATAACCCATAACCAGAGTTGACTGTTGATTTTTTTCACAGACACTCAGACAGTATACAATGCTTCATACATTACATCAGTTGAGGGCAAAATCAAATCAATTGTTTATCACCCGGCGCAAGAATTTCAGGTTGCAAGTAAAAATAAATTTGATTGGAATCAGATTCAAGTCTCAATAACTTATGCTATGCACCACGTATACAGCAACACCCCCTGCTCTTCTCTCAAACACAAGGAGTACCTAGTGAAAATGTTCATTTTCTTGTTTTTGTTGTTTCTCAGATGGACAGTAAACAGTGGAAGAATCTCTGCTGAATAATGAGACTGTGAATGGAGGTCTTGAAGGCCTCGTGTAATTACCGGTATATCAACCATCTGTGCACTACTGGCTGATGGCAATAATGTCAAACATACGATGTTCCATGTTTATATTGATTGGAAATCATTCACGGAATTTACAATGCATTTATTTCGATCTATATAGACCTGTTAATACCTTATGCCAAAAAAAATAAAAAATAAACAAAATATAAAAAAATAAAAAAATAAAGGAAAAAGGAAAAAAGGTAAATTCAATGGAGGGATGTATACAAAGCTTATATTGAAAAGACCAGTAGCTCATACTGCTATTAAGATTTTGGTGTGAAGTTAATAGAGTGCAACTTCCCTGACTTATTTGCTGATTCTGCACTTGTGTTAGGTTCACTTGAATATGCATGCTACTTTGGTACAGTCAACTAGAACTGTATGCCTAGGCAGTGTTTGCATGGGTACTTGTTCTTCACAAACACTGGTGATGGATATGTTGCTGTATATTCAGACTCCTGATACCCAAATATCCCTGCAGTGGATTTCACAGTGCATGAGTGAATCCAAAAAGTGTGGAGAGGACTTTGAAATGAACTAATGAGAATTCACCAGACATCTTCTGGCCACTGATTTGGAATTGTCAGTGTCAATCCCATGACTTTCTTAAGCAAACAACGTTTGGAGATAGCTGGAATGCATGCAGTCACATTAACCGAGGAGCCAAACTTAAGTCATGCGACTGAATATATACTAGCAGTATACGTACATGTATGTAGCTGCATGGTCATGCATAATGTCAAGTTGTATACACAGTTGATAAGAGAACTTCCATGAACTTAATTCCACAAAAGAAGGTTGGTGTCGCCTGAGATATGGAAATATAGCGCCTTGTGACTGTCTCCATGCCGTGTAAATATACAGTGATGTTATCAATAAGTGAGCTCATGTTTCTATGACATTGTTAATTTATGTCACCATGGAATGTTATATGGGATAATTTTTGTCATCAGATTTGTCCATAGCTTGTTAATGGTATCTTATAATTGGTGTTGTTGTGTAGTAACATCCTTAATAAACACTAACAGGGTCCATGTCAATTAATATACTATCCTGATTGGAACCATGGGCGGATCCAGAACATTTTTTAAGGGGGGGCTGAGAATCAAAAACAATTATTTTTCAGTACTACAAAAATTACAATGAAATAATCAAAGGGACAGAAAAACAAAGCACAGTGAGGGAATGGGAGTGCGTTCTCCCCTCCCCCTCTCTCTTTTTCTCTCTTTTTTTAAATATTTTTTTAAACGATTTTAGGGGGGGGGGGCTACAGCCCCCTTAGCCCCCCCTGGATCCGCCAATGGGAACCCTAAACCCCAATCAGGGAAACATGTTGTTGACAAAGACACCTTCTGCCTTAATAACCAGAACTATGTATCCATTGTCAGCAAAAGTAATACTGTATTAATTAATACCCAATGACCATTATCAATTAAATACATTCCAGCAATGCAATATATGCATCCATGTATAATTGTACATTGTGTACATCCAAATAAATACAGTCTATATTTGAATTTTTCAAATTGCAACAAAAATCCTATTAATAATGTCTTTCATGCATGCTTTGGAATAATCACCATATACTTCTACATGCCTGTAATACATGTATATACATCTAGTTAATATTGGTGTATGGCAAGAATGCAATACCTAAGGATAAAACGTACATGTCTGTGACATAGTAAGCAAAGACAACAACTAATAATGGAAAATATCTTGGTATTTCATATATTTATATTTTGCAGTCTCTCTAACGATAGCCACTGACAGGTTATTATATATACATAACTGCAGGCCTATTTTCTTTCACCAAAGATTTTTCTTGTGGAGTGCCATGGTCGAGCGGTTTAGTGCATCGGATTTGTGTTCTGATGGCTGAGTCGTCAGAATGTGGGTTCGAATCCCAACCGCGACCATGGTGCTTGTGTCCTTGAGAAAGACACTTTACCATAATTGCTTCTCTCCACCCAGGGGTAAATGGGTACCTGTGAGGGCAGAGTTGGTTGTTGTGTTTGATTAGCCCTATATGCGCTGTAATGGCAGCAATTGAGCTGTATACTCCCCAGGGAGCTGAGATGGTTTCAGGAATGATTTATGAGCCTGATGAGCAGGGGTAATAATATAATGCGCCTTGAGCACCAGTTTGGTGGATACGTGCGCTATATAAGTCCATATTATTATTATTATTATTATTCTCTATCTGTTAGGTGTAAGTTTAGTCTACATAAGACTGTCATGCTCACAGCATTTATCTATACCATGTCAGTTACATGAACTGAAGGCTTGAGCCAGGGTAGCTGACGGGGAGGGAGGGGGAGTAGGGGGATCACTGATAAAAATGGGCTGGGTAATTAATTACTCCATTTTATCCCCCTGGATTCACCAATGCATGAAATAGTTCCAGCACAAGTGCAACCAATCTTCCCCAATGTAATTGCCAAAAACCAATAACTGATTGTCTTAAACCCCTCTCAATTATTACATATAACTTATACAATACTGTACATGTATGTGCTATATAAAGCAATTGAGTAGTAGCTGTGTTAATGATAACATTTAGTGTATGATTAAGCAAGTATTTTAGATAATTATACATCTCAAATATATACAATGTAAAAAGTAAATAAAATGATTATGACGTTTAATCTATGTATTCCTTGATTCAAACAAATGGGCTTTCACTTTGAGGTATTGAGTCTAAATGGAAAAGCAAATGAAACAATTAAGACAAGCATTTGTAAGTTGTAAAATGGGTGATTATTTTCTTTAAGTAGAATGTTTTGTTATTTGTCAGCTTGAGTCCTTGCTTATCTGTTTGGAATAATAGTTTGGGTTAATTTGAGTTTTCCCCCTAGAGATGCAATGATACTGACCTTGTGTTTAGTGATGTGGATAATAAGGAAGCTTAGGTACTCTAGTAACTGAGCTCTATCCAGCCCTATGGTTGTTGTTTGTCAAAATTGTCAATTCCTTGTTTTGGGATTATCAGTAGACACAACTTTCATTGCTGTAGAGACAGTGATCATACATGGCACAAATTAAGGGCAGATCCAGGAATTGTGGAAGGTGCAGCAAAACCTTCCATGCTCAGTGCCCAGAGGGAAGTGGGAAGCCTGGTGGAGGGTCCAGCAAGCAAAGCTCATGGAAGCTTTGCATTTCTAGGCATTTTGGTTATAACAAAAACTTCTAGCAAATATAAATGTCCTTAATTACATTTTTCTTCCTAAAATCAAGGGGGAGGGAGTCCAGACCCCACCCCCTTTGTGGATTGGCCCTTGAAAATTATGATGCTTAGAACACCAGTTCTCTTTGTATGACACCATTAAGAGAGAACTAGCCTTGTGTGGGATGACCCAATGCTTGTGGGTTATGTCTTCTGACTAGAATCACTTGAACAAAGGTGTTGACAATTTGGATGAACAGTTGAGTAGGTAAGGCATTTTAATAGATATCTGGAGGTTAAAGGTTAAAATCCCCCATGCAGTCAATTTGTATTGGTGGTTCTGTGTATTATTTAGTGATTTAATCCAAAATATTTCTTATAATTTATAATTGTAACTTCTGAAATAAATTCTATAATTTTTATCGGTGCAAATTCTAAGAAATGTAATATTTATATGCAAGATATAATGGTGAAACTGTGATTCTCAAATGGTATGCCCCCAGTGAAAATAACCAAATGGTTCGATAATCTTGAAATTCTATAATTATATTTAATGATGTAATCATTATCATTTGTCCTGTTGAAAATGTCACATTGAAAGTGTCATGTAATTTTTTAACATGAAATTTAATTTATAAGTAGGTTACTGTAGTGAAATGATTTGCCATTAAAGTGTTCTTGTGTTTGAACATGTTGGATGTTTTTATGACAATTCTGGATTTCATAAGTTTGTATGTCCAAAGCCATCAATTAATTGTTTGCCAGTTATATATAAAGGCTAACACAAATCAGTCTCATGGGTGTATTTTCACTATGGACAATTTCCGTGGATTAATGCTAAAATTTGTAGCCGCACAGCTTGTTAATTTAAAAAAAATCTTTTTGCCAAAAGCCAATTAATGTAGTTTTAATTAAGTAAGACTAATTGCGGTGACACCATGTGGAATCTCAATTGAGTAGTAATTAGTTCTAAAAAGAACTGGAGGTACAACCCGACATTTCAATCAGTATGCTCTGATCGTCCTCAGGAGAATAGACGATCAGAGCATACTGATCGAAACGTCGAGTTGTACCTCCAGTTCTTTTCAGAACTAATTACTACTCAATTGAGATTCCACATGGTGTCACCGCAATTAGTCTTACTTATCATCCTCACCATGCAAAGCTACAAGTTTTACGTAGTTTTAATTCTTAGATCTTAGTCATTTTACACATTTGGTAAAATGTCTGTAACTCCATCCATATTTTATAAGAATCAAGATATATGTTCAAAAGCTAACTTGAAAAAGTTTCAGTTTATTTCATTGTGCTGTTAACAAGACAATTGTGACGATTCATTCAAGTTGTTTATATTCATTCTATTGTGGCATTTTCATCTTTGCAAGACAGAAATTCGTAAGTTAAGTAAGGTTCATGTTAAATTGTGGTCATTTGTTATTGGAGATTACCAATAATGTAATGTGGCTATGAGCATTATTGTACATTATGTATAATTCTACATTTCTAGTTCAGCAACCCTTGCCATTTCACAAGATGTACCTGGTATACAACTTAGTGTTTTAATAGCCCAGGTGCATGACAACAACTGAGAACTTATTAAGCAATAAGATTTTAGTGTATAAACAGAAGTCAAGATAATTTTAAATACATGTATGTTCATTCACATATTTAGTAATGTTACCTAATCATTTACAAAATCAGGCTTTAATAACAACTTATTTACCAATTTGGAAAATAAAGTTCTTTTGAATCCCTAAAGCTCATTATTACATGACCTATTGTGGTTGAGCATAAGGACTCTGTACCTTTTAGACAATGTTGCATGTGTAGGATGTCCTAAGTTATTCCCCTTGTACACGTGATACTATGTATAATTTTCACACAAATTGTAAAGTGTTGTGAAATTACTAATTTCTGGAAGTAACATTTCATTCATTATGCCAAAGTGTAAAAGTGTACATTGTTTGAATGACTTAATATAATGCAAACTTGAAATATGTCCAAGCATTGAATACATCACATGCATGATGAAAAGTTACATGCATTGTCAAGACAATATGTAAAATCCAATTGTCCTGTATGTTCATCTCTATCCAGCGCTTTTATATTTGTATCTAGAGGTATATGTATTTCATTCATTAACCTTGTTCATAGAGATATAGTCACTATGATCTAACAGTATTTCCACCCACCATAATAACAGCTTGTAAATGTAAGCAATTTATAAAATAACAAATAGATTTGAGAATGTTTAAAGCTCTTTAACCTTGAAGGATATGTTAAGTGATTAACTCGCATTATTTTAAATAGGTTTAAAATTGATTTTGATGCACACAAACATTGTGTTTTAAGACATTGTCCTAGTAGATTTTCTCTATTTTTGTTTATTTTAAAATTACAGAATCATTCCACCTGTTTAATGTAACTTTGCTGGAATAGAAATAATTCACTTCAATAAATACCATGGAATAAATCCATTGCTCAAGGCTTTTAAGCCACATGTAAATATTGTCTTTATAATTTGTTGCCAGTGATTGTGTACATTAAAGGGAAGGTAAAATATTGGTAACTAGAAAAGTACTCTCTTAGAGTGCATACCTCCGCCAAGTACAGCTGGGGAGCTTTTTTTCTCTGAAAATCTGTAGAAACTTGTGTTGTGTTGTGGTTGACATAAGATGACTAGCATGCTTTGCGATGTTGACTAGTTTCGGCAGCTGGGAAGGTGATCTGCAAAATCATTACTTAATTTAGGTTTGTGACAGACTCCATTTCCAATCCTATAGTTTTCAAGAAATATCATAAAACTGTTGATCACGTTTATGAGAAGTATGGGGGTTATGGTTTTATTAAAAACTTGTCTTGCAGGTGTATATGGGCATCCCTTTTTAATTCTGTGTCGTATATTTTTCACATTTGAAGTAGGATCGGTCACTTGAAAATGTTTTCAATTAACCTATTTCATTTCGCTGTTTAATTACCAAGGATTCAAACTGCAGTCTCGGGAATGGCAGTCATATTTGTAATGCACTAAGACAACCGACGAGTCTCATGAAAATATTAGCTTCTTGAGTGAGAATAGTGAGAGTGCAGAGCTCCTCCAAGCAGAATTTCAGGAAAAAAAATTCCTAGAAGTCGTAAATGACCTTATTTGATTATACTGTACCCGTATAAATTTTATAAAAAAATAAATAAATAAAAACAAAAACAAATTCCCCAGGCTTCGAACCGGGGTATCGGAAGTGACAGCCATACATCTTCTGAGCCACCAATGATTCTTGAAACTTGACGGAAACATTAGGTTATAAATAAATAGGTCACTAGTGCGCCCCCATCGTTTCTACTTATTAACTCACTGATCCGCGATAGATATGGTCCTAAACATTTGCTTTCCTGATATTGGATCTTCATCAAAATCTAACTGATTGGTCCGTGTAGCAAACTCAACATATTCAGCAAATTTCATCCAAATCCATTGAGAACTTTTTGAGATATCTTGTACAGAAGTACACGCACACACGGGGGGTGATTACATTAACTTCTGCCAGGTGGTTACTAGATTATCAAATCAACAAATTAATATAGATCTAAAAACTTAATCGGTTTGTACAATCATACTGAGAAAATGGAAATTGTTATTTTTACAACTGTGCATAAAACAGTTTCAAAAACCAGTTGCTTGTGATTATCTTCATAAAGTAAGCACGTATTGTAATAAAACTTTCACAGGTTTAGTTTTTATGATATATTTCTTAAAAACTAGATAGTTGAAATGAGTCTAAATAATCCTACTAAATACAAATGTTTGACCTTCCCTTAATAATAAAAACTTGTGACTGGGGAGCTAATGCAGAAATGCTCAGGACGTCCTTCTTAGCATTATGCTACTCCGTGGCAGAATATTGCGCCCTGTGTGGGAAAACTCTGCACACTGCAGATTGGTGGATGTTCAACTCAACACCACAACGAGAACCATCTCTGGGGTCATTCGATGTATCAACACTGAATGGTTGCCGGATTTGTGTAACATCGCACACCCCCCCCCCCCCCCTCCTTTACATCCGCCGCAGGACAGCAACCGGCAAACTCCTGTCTAAGATCGCGACAAAGACACTCCCCATCTCTCAAGACATCAACCATTCCCCAGACAACAGCTACCATCTCGGAAACCTATCTGGGCTACATGTACTTCAGGAACAACATTTGACACCAACCGACTGTGGCAGGAGGAATGGGCCCGAAGCAGCCCCAAGAACAAGGAGCTGATCGACGACCCCACTCTCCGAGTCCCTGGCATGGACCTCCCCCACAAAATCTGGACCAAGTTGAATCGGTTCTGCACTGGAGCTAGACCCTGCAAAGCCACCCTCCATAGGTGGAAACGCAGTGTGTCCCCTCTCTGTGCCTGCGGAGCCGAGGAGACGATGGAACATGTCGTGGAAGAGTGCCCTCTGCAACAGTTCCAAGGCGGTCACCCAGCACTTCATATCGCAGACAACCGGGCAGTGACTTGGCTTCACATGACCACCATTGGCGAATGATTCGGGTGATAGCATTCAAGAAGAAGAAGCTTGCAGCCTATGCACATAATTCGTTACCATCGCAGTATTTACAAGAATATGATGGTTGGCAGATTATTCTAAAAAAGTTACTTTACCAAGTCAAAATCAGTATTAAATAAGTCAGGTGACAGTGTTCTTTTAATAGAAATGTAAACAATAATCATTTCAAAACAATTCATTAATTTATTAACCAAATGACTAGAAAATAATGGAGTTGGCAAATAAGGACGGAGCTAAGTGGTCATATTCCACAGATTCCCAACAAAATAATTAGTGCTATTTCACAAAGGGGCCAGTCTTTTTCCTGCCAGCCATAGCATAGTCAAGTGGACTTGTTAGGAAGACCATACTGCTTTAGGAATATCATAAAGCCCATATGCACTCATTACATTGCTTCTTTGGACTTGGACTTGTATCTTAACTCTAGCCCACTTTTAATGGACTTGGACTTGAATGTGAAAGACTTAGACTAAGACTAATTTTGGACTCGATCAGGCTGAGCCCATGTTGAATCCAGCCGAGATCATTCAAACAATTTTAGATCAGTAAAAAAAATTAATATGAGATCAAGTGCTAAGAACCCAGAGAATACTGAGCAAGTGATGTATCCAAGGAATTTTGTTGGTATTATGTCGCACTATATCCAACAATCTGCATTGCATCTTATTTGGTTGTAGACATTTTGAAATGGCCATCAGTAGCCATTCATTAAAATATTAAAGAGATCTATAGTTTGGGATACCATAATCTAAGTTTTCTTTAGTATGAACTATTAAGAGGGACCTCAACTATATCAATATACAGTGTGTCTCAAAAAAAATGCAAACAAAATTTAACGGAATGCCAGACGTAGAATGAGTAACCAGCATAGATAATATAGGTATGGTTTGAAAGATACACCTTTCCACTTTATAATGAGACACCAAACGTCCAAATCTGATAATTTTTGACAGAGTTATGAGTACTTTTCCAAGAGAGGTCAAATTGACGATGGGACCAAGTTTTCAATTTTAGGCATTGGGACAAAGGTCTGTGTGGATAATTGCCTGGCCTACAAAAATGTGTTTAGCGAGTAAACACAATTCTAAACATGTTTGTAAACATGTTTACATGCTAAACATTTTTAGCATGAGGACGGATAGTGTTTAGCCAATGAAAATCGATGTTTAGGAATTGGACATGTGCGTTCGGCTAGTAAACATGTTTACAAACTGATACCAAGAAAAGTGTTTACTTGCTAAACTTTTTTTTTTTTAAGAGTATTATGCAATGTGCTTAATTAACTTGTGCAACTGTGTACTGTCAATTCATTTTTCGTCAAACATTGATCATGTTTGGTGTTCAGCTAACTAACGAGCAGAGAGTTTTTTGTGTCACGGAGTACATCCGTACTGGAAGAGTAAATGGTGTTATCGATGCATTTATGCAGCGATTCCCAGATCGAGATCCACCTGCAGCCAGCACTATCTGGAGAAACCTGCGAAAGTACCGGAGGGAGGGTACCAGCCTCAATCTCAATCGAGGGCGTTCCGGGCGACATCGGACTGGGAGGTCGGAGGAACATTTCGAGGTTCAGGAGCGAGGTGTGTTTAGGCACCTGTGATGGGCTCAAGACGGCACTCCGGCTCACACTGGCTCTACTGGCTGTCCGAGACCGCCTTCATGAAGCGTTCGGAGACCGTGTCATAGCATTGAATCATGTGCATGAATGGCCACCGAGATCTCCAGACCCTCACCCCGTGTGATTTCTACCTCTGGGGATACTTGAAATCCAAGGTGTACACGACTCCCCCTCTGGACCTGCAGACTCTCCGTGACAGAATAACAGACTCCAGATTTGTTAGGAGAGCGATGGGAGACACGGAGAAACGATTTTGCCTGTGTATCGAGCGAGAGGGAGGGCATGTTGAGGGGGAAGGGATGTAATCATCAACAGTTCATCCACATTGCAACACTTGCACATCTAAACAAAATCGATTATCACTGCATTTAAAAACGTGGTCCCATCGTCAATTTGACCTCTCTTGGAAAAGTACTCATAACTCTGTCAAAAATTATCAGATTTGGACGTTGGATGTCTCATTTTAAAGTGGAAAGGTGTGTCTTTCAAACCATACCTATATTATCTATGCTGGTTACTCATTCTACGTCTGGCATTCCGTTAAATTTTGTTTGCATTTTTTTTAGACACACTGTATATGCGATACCAGATCCTACAAAATAAGTCTGAAGAAAAGCTTATTAAAACAAACACATTTTGGACAAAGTCCTATATGAAATAGTCTATAGCTACAGCCACTTAAGATATGTCCAATTACAAACTGATCATCACTGTGTGCTTTCGCATCATGACAGACTTCAATTAACTCAGCGAATAACATAACCTGATATTTTCCTTACACAAAATACATACAAAAATATATGTGCTGTATATTCAACACATATGCCTCTTTGATTTCACACAAAACATACTATAATTTATTTTCTGATCTTAAAAATAACTGATAAAACAGTAGTTGTGTTGTATATCCAGCATAATTAGACTGAGTATTCATACCATTATTCTGTATATATACACACACACAAATGCCAAACTTAAATACTTCAAAACAGGACGGAGTTTGTAATATAAAATCTCTCTTTAAACAAAGTAATACAAGTTTGATGAGCTACATGTACATGACTTGAGATGAGACTCGTCTTTAATAACGTGTTGAATATTTACTCATCACACTTTTACTCCAATTTATAAATACAATCTTAAAGGAAAAATACAACGTTGGTAATTTATAGTTTGATGAAATTCTTGCATCAGGTGATAAACAATTGATTTAATTTTGCCCTACACCGACGTGTGTATAGCACTGTATACTCGGTGCTTTCCGAGTGTTTATGGAAAAACTTCACAGGCGACTCAGGTGGGATTCAAACCCACAACCTCCTGCTTACTAGTGCAGACGTCTTAACCTCTTGACCACCGAGCTTGCCCGATGACGATTGGCCGGCTAGAATCCTATATAGCAGTGGGTGCCGCGATATTTATCATTTGATGAAATTCTTGCGTCGGACGATAAACAATTGATTTAATTTGGCCTACGCAAGAATTTCACCAACCTGTACATTTGAATATGTGAGCAGATCTCAACCAATTAGAATGGTTGAACGGTCAAAGATACATACATTTTAAATTTAACATTATTTAGTTGATTGAATCATTCAGGTAGAAATAGAGTATTTGTACCTTCATGATTTAAACATACACATCCCGATTCTACATTATGATGCATGCATAGTAGAGTTGTAGTACTCTAATTCAAGTACATTTGTGTACTTGTACTTGTGACAAAGACAAAGGGTCTTAATGTAAGACCAATAACTAATTCTTACAAACAATATGTTATCTGTTCTGTTTGTTGTAACACCATGTGAGTTATCACAACTATCACAAAGTGAGATTGTGGTTATTCTCTACATTTCAACTAGCATGTTCTAGTCATCATCAAGAGACTGAAGAGAGTCCCCTGATGATGACTATAGAGCATGTTAGTCGAAACGTAGAGAATACCTATATGGGTCTTATCAGAACCACAATCTGACATAGTTGAGATACAACTACATGGTGTTACCGCAAACTGAAACCAATACTCCATGCAAAGCCTAAAACGTTAATGAAATTGGTTCCGTTAAGAAACATGTTACCATTCAGACATTCTAGTGCTGAAGTAACACTAGGTCCAACATTGGTTATCTGAGGCAGAACCGAAGCAGAACCACAAGGCATTCTTTCTGCTGAGTTTAGGGAACAGTGATCAAGAAACAATACACGTGCTAGCTCTGGCTCCTTTGTTACTACGCTTTGTTTCTATATTGTTCTCCTGAAGTTCCTGTAAAACAAAAATCAAGATTGAGGTCAAATACACTTACAGATGCAGAACAAAATTGGGAATTCTTTCGATGTAATAATTGATGTTTTGCCCTACTACAAAATGCATATAGGATTCTAGCTGGCCTATTGCCATCGAGTAAGCTCATTGGTCGAGACCTCATTGGTTAAGACCTGTTGATTTGATTTTTGCCCTTACACCGACGTATGTATGAAGCACTGCAGGCTCAGTGTTTTCTGAGTGTCTGTGAAAAAACTTGGGCAAGATTCAAACCCACGACTTGCTTACTAGTGCAGATATCTTAACATCTCGACCACCGAGCTTGCCTGATGACGATTGGCCAGCTAGAATCCTATATAGAAACAGGTTCAGCGATATTTCAAGGAACAATTTCGTTGCAAATAATTTTTTTGTATAGCAATCTGTGAATTTTGTATAGCAAATTTAAAATAGTATGTAGTGTGCATAGGTATAATATGAATAATTTAAACCAGAAATTTAACCAGAGTTAATCATCTTTAGTGTCCGGAAATTCTTTCTTTCTTCCTGTTTCTTCTAGGCTGATTTCTTCATTATTTTCGAGAAAATTGCAGTCATTAATGAAAGTTAGTCCTCCGTCCATTTTCTTTTTTTACGTTGTTATATCAATCGCTAAAACAGAGGCAATATCACGAAAACAAATTACCGACTGTGACATGTTCGGGTGCTTTTCAAAGTGAATTTCGCCAAGTGTAACGCGCTACTTTGTGGTATGATCAAGCTTGATTTTGATTATTAAAAATTCGTCAGGATAATGAGTGGCTCACCGTGGTTAAAAGTGCAATCATTTTGTGTGCCGAAATGATTCTAAATCTCACCACTACATATATAAATGAATGCTCATTTTGCTAATTTTCAAAAACTTTTATTATAAAACGAAGTTAGTAACGTTTCTAGAGTTCCTTTGAATACGGCCGCAGTGATCATATGAAAGCGCGCGTGTGAACTGAATACGGTACTATTGTGTCTAGGGGTGGCTCAATTGCTCAATGTTCCAACCCCCAAACTCAGGAGAAGAAAAAATAAACACGTGCGAAGCAAAAAAAATCTAGGGGTACTGTTGTGTTTTCCATTTCGGGAATTTCGCCCGTAGTTAATTCATCAGCAGAAAAATATTGCATGCACATAGAATTTTAAGCATTGTGGATAAAATCCTTACGGATTGACGGGAAATAAAGTTGGATGTACGGTTGCATAGGTAAAACCAGTGCACCTGTTCACTGTTGCATCAACACCGTCACGTCATAATGTCATCGATGACCACGTACGTCGCACTTTCGTATGGACGCGTGGTCTGGACACACGGAAACAAACCCAGTCGGGATGGATCCCTTGATATTTTTTGGTCGGAAATATACATGTAAACGTTATTTCGGGAAAGGTTTGCGAATATGATTTCAAAAATGTTTATTATTCAACCACAATAGTGAAAAAATCTGTCGCAATTTGTATCGCAAAATCTGCGATGTATTGTTTGAAATTCCATCACAGATTGTCCAAATTACGTCGCATTTTGCAATGCGATACAGGGGAAATCGTTCACTGTATTTAAAGATTGATACAATTCTTGCATCAGGTGATAAACAATTGATTTGATCTTACACCGACTTATGTATGAAGACCTCTGCATCAGTAAGCAGGAAGTCATGGGTTTGAGTCTCCTGTGGAATATACAATGTTTCATACATACGTCTGTGTAGAGCAAAAACATACATCAAATCAGTATGTTTATATTGGATTCTATGGGCATTAGTCCTCTATCCTAATGGAAGAATCTCAGTTTAATATTGAAGGTAGCCACAGAAACCAGTGTTTCTGGAAGATTATTCCAAGGTAATTTAACTATTCTATTGAAATAAAATTGATATGCTAACTATTTAAAAAAAAATTATCTACTATGGCCAAGTCTCGGATTCTCAAGGGCAGTCTTGGTTTCAGATCATTGTCTTCAAACATTTCCAAAAGTAACTAAAATACCCTAAATTTATCCAATTGTCTTGGCTTAGTCTCATGAAATGAATCAGTTCAGATGTTACCTCGTGATATATTCTTCCCCATTTCAATTCTGATTTTAGTAGCTGCATACCATTTTCTTTTGTGACAAGTGGTAAAAATACTTTCTTCCAAGTTTCTTCCATTCTTCTAGAAGAAACCTGAATCCTGCATCGTAGCCCTCTAGGGGTACTGCACAGTCAAGTTGTTTGTTTCATTGAGCTAATCATCAAATTGTGCATATTATTTTGTGTGTGTCTGACAGGCAATCTTTGGAGATATTGCATAGCTATACATTGCCCTAGCCGCTCTGTGCACATTGTAGCCCTCTAGTGGTGCACCCATTGTGTTGATGATAGCCACTTTGGTGTTGTGAGCATTGTGCGTACACTTTATGTGTGTATGTTATGAACTAAGTGTGTGTACTTCTGCCAGCCAATCGCTGGAGATTTTCTGCCCTGTCACCCCACAGTGATTTAATAACACTGTACCCTCAACAGCTCATGCACAGTGCAAATAATCAGAAAAACAGTGCTGTGCATTGAGCAGCTCTACGGTGTGTCCCGGTTAATCATCAAGAATCTGACAATGTTAAGCATAGTGTTAAGCATAGTTTGGATTACTAACTTGCTCATCTTCATTCTCATCTTCTATATCTTCAATCTCTCCTGTTGACTTGGCTGCAGGATCCTGTGTGATTTCAATTATAAAGAAAGAGATGCAACGAGTCGGGTGACAATATTGGGATATCACTGCTGCTCACTGGTCATCCAAAATTTTCAACTTTTTCACATACAAACCATGAACACATCAACCATGAACACAATTTTCCTAGTCCATGGTAAATTAAGATTGAACTTTGAGCTTTAATAATTGAAATCCATCCAATCTAATTACCAACCTTGGCAGGCTTGTGTTGAATATGTGAGTTTTCAGCTGGTGTGTTTTCAACCTGTAAAAGAGAAAAATGGACATGTGTACTTTGTTTCATGATTACAAGCTTCTTTCAAATTCAAAGTCATTTATTTCAATGTTGACAAAAGAATACATTACTGCATATATGACATAAAACACAATAAAACCGACCAAAAAGTGTTTCAACATGTGAATGGACATGCAGGCTTATACTAGAACTAATTTGAGTTGATTTATTTTATTTTTAAATTTTTTTATTATTTTTTTTTACCCTCAAATTTCCATAAAAATTGGACGGAAAAAGTTACCTCACTTTTCCATCCATTTGTTGATGGAAATTTTAGGCTAATTAAAAAAATAATAGTAATAATCAACTCAAATTATCTTTAGGATAAGCATGCATGTCTATTCAACTGTTGAAATTCTTTTTGAGTGGTTTCAGATAGTAAAAAAAATTACAACCATAAGAAAAACTGCTAACGTGACGGTAGGAAAGTGGCCCCCTTTATTGTGTTTTATGTCATATACAATGAATAAAATATAACAAAGCGCTAACAATGGATTTAGTTAAAGCCAAAGGTTTTGATACCCTCACCCTATCCCCTGACAAACAAACAGCATGCACTTCACTGGTAATTACCCAAAATGAAACTGAGAGAATTATTATCTTCAAGCGTAATTGGCTTTGAGATGGTAATGGTACCAAATATTCTGAGAAGTTATTCCATTTGGAAAATGAGTAAATAGAAATTCAAATCTGAAAAGATCACCAACCAATGATACATTTCCACATTAGAATGAATACAAAATCTGAAGACATTTTCACTATTTTCTTGCTAATGATACAACAAAATGAGTTAAAACTTTCACAGCTTGGTTTCAATACATATCACTTGATTATAAAAGTATGGACAGACACTTTAGTAAAAGTTTAAACTGGCTTTAAGGATGAAAGCACAGTGATACTTGACCAGGATAAGAAAAACCATATCTGAAGACTGAGCCTTAAAAGTTCTTAATTATTCATTGCAACCCATAGACTAGATCCAAGTAGTCATTCGTACTCATTTCTACCCTGCCACAGTGCAGCTGATAATCATCACATAGGCGGATCCAGAATATTTTTAGGGGGAGGGGGGGCTGAGAATCAAGAACGATTTTCAGTACTACAAAAATTACAATGAAATAATCAAAGGGAGAGAAAAACAAAGCACAGTGAGGGGAAGCATGAGGGGAAACATGAGGGGGAATACCTTACCATTTGTATCAGATTCTGTTTTATTTTTTATTTATTTTTTTAAATAATTTTTTTTAAATGATTTTAGGGGGGGCTACAGCCCCCTTAGCCCCCGCCCCCTTAGCCCCTTATCCGCCAATGCATCACGTGCAACTGAAGCCATCCACGCAAAATCTGAACATGCACAAAACGTGATGATCACCAACTGCACATCATAACATTATAACATCATGACATAAATAACTAGTAAATGGTTACCATGTATGAAACGAGCGCATCAGAAAGTCAATGTGGCATTATGGCGAGACAATATCTTCAATGGGTAAATAATTTATTTCTTTGGTTCAGGTACGTTTTTTCTTAATGACTTACTTGTAATCAGGTTCAACTATACAGAAATATGTACAAGGTATTAAAAGATTGAATTTGATTGCACTTTTGATTGTAGGACCAAAGTGAATGCAAGGAGTTGTAGTGGTGTACAGAGCGGCACAGACGACATATTTGAACTACCCATAGACAATCATCATGTACTTACTCGTGTTGTGTCATTTCTTTCCATCTCTTTGTCTATAAGATTGACTACATATTCTTGGTTCATTCGTTGCGCAAAGCTCCGTGCTGTATCTGCCTCAGTCTGATTGGGAAACTAGACATACACAAAACAGTTCAATAAATCATAAAACTACGTAAAACGTTGTTTGACATCAAAGAAGTGGTAACTCATTACAAATATTCTGTCCTATTAGTGAATTAGCTGAGGATGCAATAATGATAAACATTGCACGGTATCATGTTTATACATATGGATAGTATTGAAAACGTAAACATGTCCAATGTATAGTCCAGTGTACAGTGTATTCGAGTATAAGCGATGGCTGAAATGAACAATGTTTAACACGCTGCATTCACGTAATTCTACAGCAATAGGTCAATTTACTACAACCTCACAATGTTTTAATAATAGGATTGATTCAAACTTACAGACACAGTGTAATGTAGATCTGTCCCTCTCTCAATAAGTGTCCTTGCTACATCTATGTGTCCCTGACTCAGGGCAAGAAATAGAAGGTTCATCTGTGGGGAATCCTCATCCTAAAGATAAAAAGGAAACAGACACCATGAATGGTATATCATAACAAATAATCACTATGGTTGACCATGTAACACTCTCATATGAAATAAAACAGCATCATCTTTCTGTAAAAAAATAACATGGAATGCTTCAAATTGCAATATTTAATAAAATAGTCTCTTTATTGGAAAATCAAAACATTTTACATCTTCCAATTGGACAGTTTCATGGGTATACGGAGTGCCATGGTCGAGCGGTTTAGTGCATCGGATTTGTGTTCTGATGGCTGAGTGGTCAGAATGTGGGTCGTCGTCGTCGTCGTCGTCGTCGTCGTCGTCGTCGTCGTCATCATCATCATTATCATTATCATTATCATCATCATCATCATTATTATCATTATCATTATCATTATCATTATCATTATTATTATTATTATTATTATTATTATTATTATTATTATTATTAATCTCAAAATGACTTAAAGGGACAATACTGTCACGATCAGAGTAGACTTTCGACAGGGCATGGAATTGGTGACCTAGTTTGAGATGAATTCAGTGACTGAAAATAATACCCCATGAGTGCACGCTGGCCTAGAAAACATGGCACGATAAGATCATATCACCATGGCAGCTGCATAATTAATGAGCCTGTATCTGCATAATAATGATATATATATGCATCAGCCAGTCTTATCGTGCCCTGTTATCTCGGCCAGTATGCGCTACTGGGGTATTATTTTCAATCTTAGACACTGATTCTACTATGCCCTATTGAAAGTCTGCTCTGATCATGACGATATTGTACCTTTAAATCCAACATATGAATAATTCATGTAATTTGCATAATAAGGCCAGGGTCAGTAACCTAATGATATAAGTGGAAATGCATTGCAGAAAGTGAGTTGTAATTCTATTTACCTTGTGTAGCATGTTAATATTGGCCCCATTATTTATTGCTAATTGGACCTTGTCTGAGTTGCCCTCCTGAACAGCTGAAATTAACCTCTACAACAAACGACAGACAAAACATAATTTACTTCATGAATTAAACATTACGTAAAGCAATTTCTTTCCATTCCCAGATATTTCATAAAAAGTCTCAATAAAAGACAGAAAAGAAATTCAATGAATACATTTTTCACTACTTTATCATTAACAAAACAATAAAATTTGCTGAAACTTTCACAGATTGCTTTTATACTAATATCTTGATTCTTATAAAGTACGTACGGATGTATTTACAGACAGTTTACCAAAAAGTACATACTGTCTTTAAGCCCTAGACAGTGTTTGATTTCATACTATCATTGACATGCTGTATCTGAAAAACCATGCGTACTACACATGTAAGCACAAATGCAACATGTCATATTTCATTCTTTATTTGACTCTACAATATGCAGTGCAACACCAAACCGTCAAGGTTTGTCTTGTTTAGAAATGAAATACATAAGCAAATAATACTTTTGAGAGACAACAGTACCCAATGGTAGATATTGCAGGTTTTGTATAAATTCTGTTTTCCTTTTTTTAAATCTTGCACAGGTAAATTTTCTCGTTTCAAAAATCTTAAAAGGTTCAACCTTTTTCAAGGGTTAACATAAACAAAACATGGAAAACATTTATGACTGAATATAAATTGAAGGCCATGCAGAAAAACAAGATTCAATCCTGCCATATCATTGTATTGTAGTATTGATGTCCCCTAAATGCGCACAAACATAATAGCCTTATAAATTGTTTCAATAAGTAGTCCTGCACTTTTGTTTAATTTGAAACCTGAGCTAACTTAATGCTGATTGATAAATTCAACTTACCTTATTTGCTTCCATCTTCTTTTCAATAACCTTGACTAAAGAGTTTAGTTCCTTCTCTTTAGCAATGTCGAGGGCTGTCATCTCTCTCTTATTCACCTGTACAAATATATGATATTACAAAGCTAAATCATTGTATACAAGCCAAGCTTGTAGACTATAAGTGAAAGATAACAGCAACCAATGTGTAATTTGGATGGGATCATCTTCTTCAATGCTATATATGTAGCAAAATCATTGTTTGAACACAATTGGCCAACAGACAGCTGTCAGTCAAAATCATTCATGTACCAATCAGATCATGCACACTCAGATCAGGCCCACAGGTAATGTACATATAGTTCATTCATTCATTCATTCATTTATTAACACATATTCCAATGTTGACAACAATAGTATATGTACATGTACATGCATAATACTTTTCAATTATCTCCAATATTTCTATGGAAAAATTAAGCAAGCTTTTGGCTTTCAGTGATAGTTTGGCAGTAAATGATAATTCCTTTTGAACATTTTATTATAAACTGAAAGGTTTGCGGTGACACCATGTGATGAGTGAATCTCTTTTTTGAGTATGTGTGGTTCCAAGTTCAAGTAAACTTTATTAAGCACCATAACTCGGCAATTTCAGCTCGCCATAAAAAAATATATATATATATATGTAAGAAAACACAAAAATGAAATGGAATAAGAGTGATAAAACTACAAAAATACAATGAGAAAACCATAAAATAGCCTACACATATTGCACATGAAAATTACGCCTAAAATAAACCCCCGCTAACCGAAGGATCCGGTTGACTCAACGTTTCGGAGGAGGGGGGGCAAATGCCCCCCCGGTTACTTTCTTTCCCCCCAATTTGCACCCCCCACCCCCCCAAATTCTTCCCCGATGGTAAGTCAGTGCTTTTTCAGCAGTACAAAATTACATTAAAGATTAATGTTTGCCCCACCTTAAATTTAAGTTTGCCCCCCCCTCTTGCCCCCCAGTTTAACAGGTCTGGTGCTGCCGCTGTTGAGCAGGTTTGGACGCCAGATGTCACTGATGAACAAGCCAATGTCTTGTGGTACTGTATTATGTCGCAGGATCTATATGGCTTCTCTTACGCGCCGGGGGTGCCAGTGTTCGATGCTAGTGATCAGTGACGCTTCTTCCCATTGGATGATGTGGTCTGTAGAGTGTGAATGTTTGATGATGGAAGATTTGTCGAGTTCTCCTCTCCTGCTATGGGCTCTGTGTTCTTTGAGTCTGGTAGTGTAGTCTCTGCCAGTCTCCCCGATATACACCTTGCCGCATTGACAGGGGATCTTGTAGACGCCTGGTCTTGAGCTGGTGTCTTGCTTGTCCTTGTGTGAGGTGAGTATGTTCTGGATCTTGTTAGGTGCCGAGTGGTAGACTTTGATGTCGTATGAAGAAAGGATACGCTGGATGAGATGGGAGGTTTTGCCTATGTAGGGGAGGGTGATGGAACTAATGGCCTTATTAGATTGACTTTGGGTATAGGAGACCCTTCGGTCAGGGGGGGATCTTGGGTCTTGTGTCTTGACTTGGCTACGCTTGTATCCATTACGCTGGAGTGCAGAGGTGATGTGATGAAGTTCTCTGGTGAGATGTTCCTCGTCGCAGATGTTGTAAGCCCGGCGTACAAGTGTTTTGTTGACTGAGCTCTTGATCTGCGGGTGGTGGAACGAACGGTTGTGAAGGTAGCGGTCTGTGTGTGTAGGCTTCCTGAAGACTGCAGGAGAGTGAGCCATCGTGTTTCCGGCGAACCTCAACATCCAAGAAAGAGATGTGGCCATCCCTTTCTTGAACCATGGTGAACTGGATGCTACTGTGGAGTGCGTTGAGGTGTTGCAGGAACAGTTCAAGCTTTTCTTTCCCATGCTGCCAGATGATGAAGGTGTCATCGACATACCGTAGCCAAACTCGGGGTTTGTGGTCGGCTGTGTTGATGGCTGTCTGTTCAAATTCTTCCATGAAGATGTCAGTAAGGACTGGGGATATAGGTGATCCCATGGAGGTTCCCGCTGACTGCTCGAAGAATTTGTCACGCCATTGGAATCCGGATGACGTCACACATGTTTGGAGCAGGTCGTAGATCTGGTCGGGGTTGAGATCTGTGTCTTCACCAAGTGAGGGGTCGTTCCGGAGACGTTCTCTGATGATGTTGCATGCGTCAGATGTGGGGACGTTGGTGAAAAATGAGACCACATTGAAACTGACCATGATGTTGTCTGGTTGCGGAGAGTGAGGTCTTGTAAGAACTTGGCGAAGTGGGCAGAGTTCTTGACGTGGTGGATCGTGTTGCCAACCAGGGGGTGGATGATCTTGGGGTGGATGATCTTGGGGTGGATGATCTTGGCGAGGAGCTTGGCTGTGTTGTAAGTGGGACCACCTTGTGATGCCACTATTGGGCGTAGGGGGATTCCCAGCTTGTAGATCTTGGGCTGTCTGAAGAACTCTTGGGCATCTTGAGCTCGATGGGCAGAGTTGTCTGTAGAGGGCCACATCTCTTTCTTGGATGTTGAGGTTCACCAGGAAACACGATGGCTCACTCTCCTGCACAGTCTTCAGGAAACCTACACACACAGACCGCTACCTTCACAACCGTTCGTTCCACCACCCGCAGATCAAGAGCTCAGTCAACAAAACACTTGTATGCCGGGCTTACAACATCTGCGACGAGGAACATCTCACCAGAGAACTTCATCACATCACCTCTATTAGTGCCATCACCCTCCCCTACATAGGCAAAACCTCCCATCTCTTCCAGTGTATCCTTTCTTCACACGACATCAAAGTCTACCACTCGGCACCTAACAAGATCCAGAACATACTCACCTCACACAAGGACATGCAAGACACCAGCTCAAGACCAGGCGTCTACAAGATCCCCTGTCAATGCGGCAAGGTGTATATCGGGGAGACTGGCAGAGACTTCACTACCAGACTCAAAGAACACAGAGCCCATGGCAGGAGAGGAGAACTTGACAAATCTTCCATCATCAAACATTCACACTCTACAGACCACATCATCCAATGGGAAGAAGCATCACTGATCACTAGCATCGAACACTGGCACCCCCGGCGTGTAAGAGAAGCCATAGAGATCCTGCGACATAATACAGTACCACAAGACATCGGCTTGTTCATCAGTGACATCTGGCGTCCAAACCTGCTCAAGACAAACAAGACAAGCCAAGACACAAGTCCCTCCCTGCTCCAGCACCCAAGCCAGTCTGACACACCTGAGTGAGCAGTCACAACTCTCCCCCCACACACAGGATCCACCACTCCACACACGCCCAGTTTCCCGCCTTCACAGACCAACACATCCAACGTATGCAGCATACACAGCTCACTGCACTCTCCTCCTTAAGCACAGGCCCAGTTGGAATCCAGCATTCTCCTGACGACGGACAGAGCATACTGTCCGAAATGTTGAGTCAACCGGTTCCTTCGGAACCACACATACTCAAAAGAGAGATTCACTCATCACATGGTGTCACCGCAAACCTTTCAGTTTATTGTTCTTCCACCATGCAAACCTTCAAGTCTTATTTAGAACATTTTATTACACAGATAATAATAAATTATTTAAGGTTTTCTGTTCACATTTACATTTACTCTCACCATAACTGTAGCAGTAAGATCAGCACCTCTGTCTACTAGAATATTGGCTACTTCCACATGACCCTTCTCCACAGCAATAATAAGCAAAGTTTGCTTGGCCAGATAACCACCGGTACCTTCATTCACATCAGCTCCTTTCGTCAGGAGTGTCTCAACTTGTATCTGGTCTCCCCGGTTTACGGCGTCGATCACCGACTAAAGCAAATTAAGAGTTAAGTGAAATATCTTTAAATGTATAATACATTTATTTGTTATGTGGATCCAAAATAGATGTTTACATAATTCAGAGAAAATTATGACTTGTTTGTCGACTGAAAAAAAGGACCTCCAAATAGAAACAACAACGTTAAAAGTACAAGATGTATCTTTAATAGTTTTATTTAGGAACCTGAGGAATTCCCTTTATGTTTTATCAGAAGTCTATTACCAACATCAAGTGTGCAAGACTGCTACAGTCTAGGCTTGTGTGACTTTTCAGTATAACTGAGTAGTCACTCTATTTGTTTATAACAATATCGATACCTGTTTATTCTCCTGCAATTGTCATAGAACACCTGCAAATGGCCTATTCAGTGCTTCTGCAATGCTTCTTGTGCATGACACCTTGCAATTCAATCCATGGAATTCAATGACATGAATGGTCTACATTCATTATTGGAGTACAATGTCATGAACTAGGATATTTATCCATGAATGGTACACTTTGTGTTGATAATGGAGTTTTGGAGTTCTGCTTTTACATTACCTCCCGGAGTTTTTGTCGTAAGCTCCAGTTGCTCATGATTTGAATACCACCTTCAAGTTGTTCCTATAGGTAAACATGTGCTGTAAAAAACAAACAAAATAAAACAAACATGAATAACTGATGTAAAATCACTACAAAGATGCTGACATTTTATGTTCAAATAGGTCACCTACAATAATATTGTATGTGTACATGTTGGCATTACAGTTGTGCTCACCAATGAATACCAGTCTGTTATTAAGACAATTAACATAACATTGGTTGCCCACAAAAGATTGAGCCAAATGTTTTATTCTGAAACAGCAAACTTCTCTTCCTCAAACTGGCTGCATCCATGTAAGATATGGCCTATCTTAATTAAAATTGTCTAATTTGTTAAATCTTCAGAATCAACTCAGAACCCACTAGAGAAATATGAAGTAAGGATATAAAACTGGTATTTAAAAACAAATATTTGATTTGACTTGACAAAAGATTTATGTTGCCCGATGGAATTAAAACCCTCCTATTCTCAAAACCATTCGTTTTTCATAGGGTTTTGAGGGATCGAACTATAACTTTAAAAATATTAAAATATTTACTTTTAGCATGGAGGCAATACTAATTTGCCTGAAGAATAATACTGGTTTGTTGAAAATATACAATGCAACCTTCTGTATGTTGGTTAATGGTTGCATTGTAACTTCTATTTATTCAAAATGTAGAGTTCAAGTTGAATCTATGAAATTGGTTGTAAGTCAGTAAAGACTGTTTTTGGTGACACCATGTGAACATTTCTCTTTTGAGTAGTGATTAGAACTGGTGGTTACAACTCGTTTCAATCAGTATGCTCTGATCGTCTTGGTTTTACATGTAATGAAAAGTATAGAAAAAAATGTTATGAAAAAAATTATCTTTGTACTTATCCAATAATTAAACAGGATAATGTACACTACCATTTCCCCCAATGGAGATTTCATTTCATATTTACAGGTAGGAACGGAATAGTTTTTAATGTGTTGTCGTGCAAACTCGGCACCAAATGTAGCCCATGGCAGATCCAGAATTTCAGAAGGGGGCCCTATACCTCCCAAAATCTAAAATCTCCCTTTGCCCATTGTTGTTCACCCGTGAATGATAATTTGTGTGCCAAACCTGCACCATTACAGAGTTATAGAATGATAGGTCCTGGAAGCAGATCCAGAAATGAAATGGGAGGGAATTTCATGAAACATTCTAATTTATCCTCAGTCCATGAAATCAGAAGTTTGGTGCTCAAGTTTTTTAAAGTAAAAATTATGTTCAATCTCAAAAAGTGATCATATGTGTGGATGTCTAGAGAGACGATGTTTGAGACACATAGAATTGTGGTCATCAAAAAGTGTATGTTGTTATGACTTACATCCAAACTGTAAACGTTTATGTGAGCTCAGAAAATATACCCAGTTGAATCATGCATCATCTTATTCCAGATGGTTTTCAAATAAAAGTGAATCGTTTGTAGAAGCTCTAACACAACTTTTAAATAATATTCTTGAAAAACCAATAAAATGATTATAACTTTTGCAAATTGGACATATCAAATAATAGATTTATTTTTTATATAAACCAAGATATTTATGTTTTACATTCTCAGTAGTTTTCAACAACTGACCACAACACCATATAATTAAGACGTCTTTGTTTGCTTCTTCTATAAGGAACATGTTCATTTTGAGGATCGTAGCTCTTAGAATCGATGCAAATGCAAAACATTCATGTGTTTTTGTTTCTACAGACAGCAGCTGGTACACAGCATATAGAACAATAAAATCACAGATGTATGTATGTATGTTTGTACATGTATGTATCTCAACTGTCAATAAAGTGAGATTATGGTTCAGGGAGAACCAATATCGGCCAACTCGTTTCTCAACTATCGCTAAGTAAGAATGTGGTTCATAGAAAACAAGTTGCCCGATATTAGTGGTTGCTATGGCCAAGTATTGTCTTTTAAGTTATATTTTGTTTATTAAAGTTTATACATGTACATTGTATTTATTCTTGTAATGTTTTTTGATTAACTTAAAATGGAAAGAATGACATATCCGACCACCATTTTTAAAGGGTTTTTTTGAATTTTTTTGCAACCACTAACCAGTTAAAACATAATTCTATCGATTTTTGGGGGTACAAAATGCAAAAACTATCTTTAAAATCCACTTTTATGATGGTTTTCAGACTTTATTTCCCTTCTAAAAAAATCCTCCCCTTCAGAAAATAAAAGGATCCTATTATAGTTGCCACTGCGCATGTACAATGATTGTGTTGGTCACTAACAGGGGAGTTGACAAGATCAGACTGACATGACTGAGGAAGTCATCGTATAAAAAAAAAATGCCTGATTTTTCATGAAATAAATATCATGGAATAATTTGAAGTATATGTCCATCATCATCCATATGTTCTCCACCTTACTAGGTAGGTAAGATTACATTATTGGTTATATTGAATGAGAAAAATTGGCGGTCGGATACGACATTCTACCCTATGTCCATCATCATCCATATGTTCTCTACCTTACTGGGTAGGTAAGATTACATTATTATATTGAATGAGAAAAATTGTACTAACAAGGGTTGACTTGTCCATGTTAGCAGCGAGTTTGTTAAGGAGCAACATTTTAAGAGCGGCTTTGTTAGGCCAATTTGGGGTGGGGGGCGCAATTTGACTGCATGGTTTCTATTAGTCCGAATACCTCTTCCATTCACAGTCTCCTATTTTTAGAATAATTACGTAATTGTTGCTGTCACAGCAACAATTACGTAAAAATTGAACAGAAGAGGCATTCGGACTAGGTTTCTATTTGCTTTCATTTTCATTTTTTATTTATTCACACATATTCCAATGTTGACAACAAGAATGTTGTTACAAATAATTACACAATATGAAGAGGTCGTACAAAATGAAAAGACAAAATTAGTAACATGAAAAGACTATATATAAAAGAAAAGCTTGTCAACATTGAGGAAAAGAAGTAGCCGGGGCTTTTATTGCTTGTATTCCTTTCCCTACCCCCACCCCCTAATTACAAAATGACAAAGTTTCTGGACAGCGGCGTAGCCAGGACTTTTTCAGTGGGGGGGCACAGGGGGGGCAATTGCTTTTCAGTGGGGGTCCCAGGGGGTATGGGTTTTTCCCTTTCCTTTTTCTTTTCTGTTTTTTGGGGCACTATGAGGATTTTTCATGGGGGGCACCTGGGGGGGGGGGGGGCCCTGGAAATTTGTGGGGGGGGCACGTGCCCCCCCCCAGGCCCCCTGTGGCTACGCTGCTGTTTCTGGACAAATACAATGGACTACATTCAACAATAACATTGGCAGGAGATCAGACCAAATAATAAATAAGTCAATTAAATAACCTCATTGAGCAAATTAAATTTAAGCTTTTTTTGTAAACGTTTTAAGAAGAGAGACTGCTTGACATCAGCCAGACTGTTCCAGAATTTGATTCCACGTTGTTGAGGACTATTTTTAAATAAAGAGGTACGATTGAAATATTGATACAAATGTTTCCTGGATGAGCTTCTGGTTACGTGACAATGAACATCTGAAGTTAAAATAAAAATGTTTGAAAGCAAGGGGGTAATAAATTATTAATTTGTTTGAACATAAATTTGTCAAGAGTAAGGTAATAAATATTTGTTAATTTTAGCACATTTAAATTAGTAAATAAAGGAGTTGTAGGAAAGAATGTCGTATTCGACCACCACTTTTTAAGGGGATTTTTGGAATTATTTTGGAATCGATTTTTGAGGTTACAGAAAGCGAAAACTATCTTTAAAATCCACTTTTATGATGGTTTTCGGACTTTATTTCCCTTCTAAAAAATCCTCCCCTTCAGAAAATAGAAGGATCCTATTGATAGTTGCCTTGAGCACCCAGCAGGGTGGATATGTGCGCACTACAAATCTTTATTATTATTATTATTATTATTATTATTATTATTATTATTATTATTATTATTATTATTATTATTATTATTATTATTATTATTATTATTATTATTATTATTATTATTATTATTATTATTATTATTATTATTATTATTATTATTATTATTATTATTATTATTATTATTATTATTATTATTATTATTATTATTATTATTATTATTATTATTATTATTATTATTATTATTATTATTATTATTATTATTATTATTATTATTATTATTATTATTATTATTATTATTATTATTATTATTATTATTATTATTATTATTATTATTATTATTATTATTATTATTATTATTATTATTATTATTATTATTATTATGACAGGATCGTACCAAAAATTTCTGATTTTTCATGAAATAAATATCCTGGAATAATTTGAAGTACATGTATATGTCCATCATCATCCATATGTTCTCCACCTTACTGGGTAGGTAATATTACATTATTGGTTATAATGAATGAGAAAATGTGGCGGTCGGATACGACATTCTACCCGTAGAGCTAAACGCAATGCACTATTGCCGGTCCTACTAATTGCCGACATCTACCGACAACTCTTATGCGCTCGCTCGAGATACGACATGGACTGTACCATTATACACGAGGGTGATGGTAACCAAGGAGAACAATAAGTCGGCAGGGTCGGCAATTAGTAGGACCCAATGAGATGTCGGTAGGTTTTTAAGAGTTGTCGGTAGATGTCGGCAGGGGTCGGCAATTAGTAGGACCCCACTATTGCTGCCCTTTCGATCAACAAGTGCCCTCAACACTACAGCTCATGCACGGTGTGAATAGGCAGTTACCACGCTGGTTCAGGTTGTGTAACGCGCACTAGTGAAACCCTGTGTACACACAAGTGTCGGCATGCAGTATTATAAACTGCATCATGCACTCTCAACATAACGTTTGTGTTCTTCAAAAAGTATTTTATTTTAAGCATGCAGTTTGGAGGAAAGGCTTACCTTAATTCCTTATCAGGCAACTTGCTAGTAAACTGAGCATGATCAATGTTTTACCGCTATCGGTGCCGGCGCCCAGAACCTAACGTTAGACGACGTCTCTCTCTCATCAGATCTGCCGGCCAACCAAGCCAGCTGACTGATTTGCTTAATTGATCATCACGCGGAAAGCAAGCACTGATTTAGGTAGACTCGCTCAAGTTGCTTGTTTGTACAAGCCAAACCTTATGGCCTGCAATGTATCAATGGGAGACCACTTTACCCTGCAATCTCAGTGGTGTGACAGTGCACAGAATGGTAACCAT
The DNA here is from genome assembly GCA_029582265.1 of Zoroaster sp. YZ-2022. Taxonomy (NCBI): domain Eukaryota; kingdom Metazoa; phylum Echinodermata; class Asteroidea; order Forcipulatida; family Zoroasteridae; genus Zoroaster; species Zoroaster sp. YZ-2022. Next base: position 15,097,832 of record CM055828.1, on the reverse strand, counting down.
AGGAGGCCACTGGCAACAGCTAATGGCTTGGAGTGGCCTGAATGGGTCGTTTCAAAAATTGCACTGATTGTAGCAGGGTTATTGTCAAACCCCTGGCAATGTCCGTGAAGCACGGCGATGAACATGGTTGATTCCTGCGCCAAAATCTATAGTTACGATATTTTACCTATTAATACTGCAGTTGCATAATGATGAAGGCGCGCTAGAGAACTATGCTGTTTTTGTTTTTGTTTTTAATGTAACGACTGCCAAATCATTCAGATGGCTCATCAGTTTGTCTTGTCGATATATTTACGACTGAACGTGACCACCTCGATATTCCGACAACCAACTGGTCTGAAAATGTGCGGCCCATGTCTGACAACCTATTACTTCAACGAATGGCAAAATGTCACTGTGACCATGGAGGAGTTCTTCCTCCATGCTGTGACATGCAGAGTTAGGCATAGGCTAGTCCGACTGCCGTAATTGACGTAATTCATAGGAGACTGTGAAGGGAAGATGTAGTCAGACTAGGCTTAGGTGTGTGTAAACACTGAGCCCTGAACAAGGTGTGGGATAAATAGACTGTCGGAACAAGGAGTTTCGGCATAATTAGGCCTATGTTGACTAACGCCGGCCCTCCGAATTTCCGACAAACTTTCTTGAAATGAGCTGTCAACAGGGCTGTTGGAATATCGATGTTGCCCGTATTGAGTATGCCTGATTCTTTTGTGTGATGTGGACATGGGCCTGGCCGGCAAGTTCAGATTATGCATAAACAAAATCATGAATTTAACACTTTGGACCGACACTGGTTATGTGCTCCCCGCGAAAGTGAGGTTATATCATGAGTCTGTCATCATGGCATGAAGAACGTTTGCCGTCGTTGCGACCTGAATTTATTCTCAAAACATAATATCCTTTGCATGGGCGTTAATCGCTACTAATTAGTAGGCAGGCAGGCAGGTGTCGGATCAAGGATTTGGCCAATAAAGGGGGCGCAACCTGGGTCGTACAGTTGCTTTTAGACGTCACATATTTGGGGCAAAACAATTGCGAGTTGGTAATTTTTTTCTTGCGGTAAAAAAACAAAACAATTAAAAGAAAACAAATATCAAGCCCAATGGGCATGCACGCGCCTTTGATCCTCGTCCACCCATCCGTGCACCAAGGGTGCGGATAGAACTCACTGTGACTGATGGGGCTATTCCAGTGGCGTAGCCACGGGAGGGGGGGGGGGGCTGGGGGCCCCACAAATTTCCAGTCCCCCCAGGTGCCCCCCACGAAAAATCCCGACAGTGCCCCAAAAACAGAAAAGAAAAAGAAAAGGAAAAAATCCCATACCCCCAATATTATAGATTCGCCTCCGTCTGTGCGAGCGCCTTGGTGCGACGTTTTGGGGCCTGCCTCCAGCACTAATTCAGAGTCACGAAAATTGTTCGACTCTGGACGTTCTGTGGTGCGTTCTGAGCACTCTAAGAAAAACGGTAGCCTACTCCTTCTGTAGTAGTCAGAATAGGTTAACATAATATTTAGGTATTTTTATTTAGCTATGGGCCATCAAAAAGTGGGGAACATTTTGATATATCGTTCCCCACTATAAATTGTGGAGGGGACATGCCCCCCGTCCCACACTGATCAACGCCCATGATAGTCCAGCTGCCAAGAACCATATGGGGGACAAATTGTGCACTTTGTGGTAAAAGCATGAAACTTCTCACAGTGATTAAACTAAACTCAAATATCAATTTGGGATGTGGACGCATCTCGGATCTTGCCCATTTTGGGGCGGGGCCATGTTTTCGAAAAGGGATATTCTGACCCATGTAAGTATGACTTTGCACATTTATTGAGTGAATAACAAAGTGAAAGTAGATAGCCCCTTTTATGGGTGTGGTTACATTTTTGAAAAGTGGGGGTTAAAATATAATCTGCCACTTTAGCAACCTGATTTTGTGTATTTTTTTTTAAACTGAACTTAGCAAATGGAGACATAGGGTGATATCCAGATTTATACCCAAGTTAATTTTCACCTACTTTAGGGGACGAATCATGTTTGTAAGAAGGTTGGGGATTTCCATACACGATTGAGTAGCTAGGCCTATTATTACCGTTCGATTGCAACGACAACCACCCCTCGATTGCCGTAACACAACTAATTTACTTGCAGTTGAAATATTAACTTTGTCCTTTTGTAACTGAATGAATCTTATTTAAATTATAAACATTGGCGTTTTTTATATAAACACATTATAATAAACATTACCGTTTAGATTTTAAACACCTTATAATCACCAGTGTTTAATTTATAAACACATGTGTTTAAGTTATAAACGCGTCAAGTGTTCCCCGGTTTTACAGTGTGTTAAACGTGTTAGAGTGTTTATAAACTGTTGCAAAAAAGTGTTTATAACTTAAACACCTGGTTTTACAGTGTATGCTGCTGCTACTTTTCTTACACACATCAGTTCTCATTCCTGGCAGTCTCCTGAGCAAGCACACAGCACAGTACATGTCAGTCCAGCTTTTCCACACTTGCAGCGCCCACTACATGACTTCTTACAGTTGCAGTGTATTAACTCATAACAGATCTTGGCTGCCTCTGGTAGAGTTGTCCATAATGGGTGCCACAATCCAGACACTTTCGTCCATCTCCAATCAGATGGGCTTGGCAGGATGCAGACTTAGGTTCCAAAATGGTGCAATCCCATTCCGTGACACTTCATCTTTGTTGACTTGTTCAAAATGTACTTTACGTACAAAATGATGTGGGTCTGTATCTGACTATTTCTGTTGTTTGTCAGTTTGTGACATTAAAGTTTGTGGAGATAGTAGACCTTTTGTTTAATGGTACCAAAAACGACCGATTGGTAAAAATGGGGATATGTGTTGAAGAGACAGGATGTTTTTTCAGATCCTTGGGTAGCAATTGCTATTGCTTTCATGCCGCAATTGCAGGCAATCATCAGTTGCAAATATTGGTTCAATAGAACTGGATTGTCTCCTGTCTTATTTTGGGATAGGACCTAAGACATAATTGATGTTTCTTTCAAACGGTTGTAATGTGTCCGTTTTGTACTGAGTGAGTTCGTTCGTTGTGTTTGTGATATTTGTTCCTCTAATAAAGAGAGCAGAACATTAAGTGTTTCATCTGGTTCTTCAAAAAACCTGAATCATATGGGGTGGGAGAGTGAGTTTCTCAGTTGATCCTTTTGGATCTGTATTTGTGAGATTTGCTCGGATTAATTTCTCCCGAATGTTTTGAGCTTTTGTGAATGCAACAAAGGGTTATTTTAGAAATATTTCTGAGAGTTGTATCCGAGGCCAATGCTTGTTTACTGCTTGCTTCACATCTTTGTGGCCAACGAATGGATTGTACGTCGTTGAGAAGACAAGCGGTGCTTCCTTATTTTGTTTACCTTTTGGTAATTTGTGAATCAGTTTGGCTCGGAAGATGGCCAGTGACACTTTGCGTTGTTTATCTCAGTTTGAATATAGCCTCTGGCTGAAAATGTTTGTGTTTTTAGCATATCGGAGAATTTCTCCATAGATGCTTTGAAAACATGGGGTGAGTGTGATAAGGTTTTGTGCAGAAATTAAACTGGTATGTTTCTGTAAGGTTTCGTGTACACTTTTGTGTCTAGTATGCCAGTTTAACGGAAGCGTTTTCCTTTGAAAATGGTTAAGTCATTGAGGTTTTTGAGGCCTCGTATGTGAATTTGAGAGTTGGGTGCATTTGATTCATAGTGTTTATGAGATTCTTGAAATCTTCAAGTTCGCCACTATAGATGACTAATACGTCATCTCTATAGCGTCACCATGTTACGATATGATCAGCCTGTTGTAGGATTTTATTTTCGAGATCATGTAAATGATATGTCACAAATTTCCTGCCATATTGGTGTTCTAGAATTCTATAATTAATTATTGTATTAGAAAAAAAAATTCATTTATGTTGAATATCTTTCAATGAAAATATAGTGTACTTATATGTACATGTAGGCCAAAAATGTCACTATAACACAAACTATATAAACCCTCTTTTGAAATCCAGTTTGCTTACATTGGCATTCCACCCTCACACACCCTTTCAACAATATGCTTAGTCTCTTTAATAGAAAATTAGATAACCTGTTAAAATTCATTTGAAATACTGCTGGCATTTGAACAGATTTTAGTACATGTACCATAACAGTTATGGTGTTTTAATTTTAAGAAAGACATGACCAAAAATTGTTGAATGTTATGCCTATATTTATACGTGTAGCTACCCTCTAGTGTTTGATAACCTAGCTCCACCCATAAAAGAGGGGAAAGTCAAGAAGGGTTTGTATTTGAAAACGATTAACCTTCATCATATTTCCATTTGAATGACATTTTCAAACAACTTCCAATACTTTCGTCTATATGTAATATTCGGTAATACGAGCCGCCCAAAAAATGGCAAAATTTAACATCCACTTTCATCTCAAATTATAAAAACAATGTTCATGATTGCATTTTATGGCAAAAAAGATACAATCTTTCAATGTTAACATCATTTTTCTCTTTTTTTGGTTCTCATAACCCCCCATTTTATGCAAATGAAACTCCGCCCCAAAATAGGTGAGACCCAAGATGGGACCAACTCTAAAAATGCTATTTAGTCCATTCTAAACCTCCATGGCAAATTTCATGCTTTTACCACAAAGTGCACAATTTTTTGCTTAGCAGCTGGACTATGATCCTTCATGGAATGCTCGCTCAACCACATGTCTATGGTCTGGATGACCAGTAAGTTTATCCTTGCTCTATATGATTAGATGTCTTGTTTATTACCTAAAATGCAAAACATGCGCGTACTAGCATGCATACATTAATTAGATTTAAATTCAGTCGAATCGATTGAAACTAGTTAACAGATCTTTTGCAGTTTGTCCCTAGTTTAACTCGTTCAGAGTGATTGTCAATCTATAACACTTTCAGAGAATCAGTGTCTAGTTTTATTTTGTAAACTTATTTACTTTGCGGCTTGGGCCTCATTGTTTTAACATTAAGCCATACCTTCCAAGTTCAGTGAAGTTTACGAGCAATCCAACGTTGGTCTTGTCTGCTTCTTTAGACAATTCCTTGCATAAATTCACATAGATACAGGTAATTTCAGTATAATTATCCTCTTATTGCATCTGGAACACTGCTTGCTTACACTGTCTGACAAACACGCTATTCGCTTCACGTAAAGGTACTGGTTCATGCACCCTATTGTTAATCTCTCGTGACGTCAAGCAGCAGTAACAAACTAAAGCAAACATTCCCCAGTTCTATGCTTGCCATTTTATTAATCTGTAGTGACTTGTTGCTATAACATCAATATCGTTTCCCATACGAAGTATAGTACTCAGTGGTGCACTGGGCCAACTCTATTGAACCAGAGCTGTCAATCTGAACCAAGCGTTAATAGGGACAATATGATCACGATCAACAGAGCATGGAATCCAAGCGCTACTTTTAGATTAACTAAGTGACTGAAAATAATACCCCACATGATAAGGTCATATTACCGTTGATGCTGCACAAATGAGCCAGTAATTTTCAGTCACTGTGTCCATCTTAATCTAAGCCACCGATTCCATGCCCTGCTGAAACTCTCAATCTGACAATATTGTCCCTTTAAAGATCAACCTTGTTTATCCAGCAATTTCCACCAATTTTGTTTTCATTTGAACATCGATAATTTCATTTTTAAAAGGAAAAAAATACTTTGAAATGAGATATTTCACAAAATAGTTGTCAGAAGCATGGTTTACCTGTAAAAAGTGAAGACATTTATTTATGACGGGATCCACCATAAATTAATTTCAGTACATTTGTACAGTTCAACAGTTAAAATTAGAGAAATGTCAAGTTAAAGCATTTGTTTTCCCATAAACAGCAATGTTCCCGCATAAAGTTCCATGGGGGGGGGGGGGGGGTTGCCCTGACCAACCCCTATGACACTTCTCAGAATTTTCATAAGGACATAAATTCATTTTGTTTCACCCATTGGAAAATATGCTATGCCATTTGGGTATAATCTGCACTAGTAGAATTGCTAATTAATAGTTACTCCGCTCTGAGAATAGACAAAGGATGTTCATTTCTCTGTGCTCTGAGTAACTCCCTTTTAGGGGAACGATGTTTTGTGGGGAAAGGGCAATGTCATGAGTCCCAAATTGGGACAGCTAATCATGCAATTGTCTTTTGGGCGCCTTAAAGGTACAATATTGTAACAACGGGGCATGGAATCGGAGTGCTATAGTTTTAGGTCATATTACTGTTGCTGCTGCATAAATAAACAGTCATTTTTGAATACTACTATATAATATACACATCTTTCTCGAACATCACACACAAGTAACACAAAATAAGGGAATTATTATCCAAAAGCTCACTGCATGTGAAGTTGGTGAAGGTACTAAATAACTCTGAACAAAAATTATGACTGAAGTGTTCTCATTTCAGAGATAACATTAACAAAAAGTTGTTTTTTCCTGAAACAATATTGTGAATACTTTGTCCTGATGTCTCAGTCTGCATTGGACTTTTCACAGGTTGGTTGTTTAATGATCATCTTGAATTAAAGACAGCAAGCATACTTGTAAATGCAGTTTGTCAACATAACCAAAGTTATACCTTCTCTTTTATTATACTTGTCACAAAATAATTTTGAGAGAGCATGGGCTTTCACTTCAAAATTAATGTATACTCTACAATCATGTGCACTGAAAAATATGTGAAAACATTTCTGCCGAATAATAAGTTATAGGCACAACACAGCAAATTTGCATATGAGGGCTGATTTATTTGATTTATATACTATCGATCATGTTGCATGTCATTACTTCAATTCTCAAACTAAATATCCATATTTTTTAAATATTAGTTAGGCATAAGGCCAATAGTAAAACATTAAGATTATCAGTGAATTAGGTTAAATATTGGGTAAAACAATTATAAGAGAGTTGTTTAGGTCTATTTCTTATAAGTTATTGCAAGTTAATTATAAAAATAGTTTATCTGCAAACCCTGTGTTTCTCTAAAAATATAACACCCATAAAAAATTTCACATGAAATCAATTCAACACCACACTATAATTTGCCACACTATAATATTTCGATCATAATTAATTTTCCTGAAATTCTACAAAGTGTATGACTTTCAACACACAGTGTGTTTTCAGTGTACAATATACATTTTGTCTGTTATATTTACGAGTTAACACCTTCAAACCATGCCATTATACATACGATTAAATAAGATTTTCTTTTGTATAGGCCTATCATTATTTAGAACTCACAGAAGTAACATAAATGTTTTATTTATGTTTGTTTTGAAAAATTTAATTTATAAAAATCTCTAAAATACAGGTTCTACACACCAAAATTAATGTATGCTTCCTAATTAGAATATATGTTTACCCTTAATATATAGCCTATATAAAGTAATTTTATTTTTTGAAAATAACCTGCCAGTCTACCTCGATAATTATACATTTAATTAAAATGTGTCAAACATGTATTTTTATTATTTCTTATAACATAGTTGTAAACAAATTTCTATGCATCTAAAATGGACTGTCTATTATTACTTCAGGAATACAAAATTGCCATTTATGTAAATTACAATTTTTGGGGGCACTACCTGGGCAGGATAATATGCTCATAATAGATGAAACAATAGATTATTCAGTTATTTTCACTTTTCATTCTTATGTTCAGGGCTATTTATTTTATGAAAGACTTATTGTTTTGGGGAATTTGGAAACCAACCCGTTAGGCTACTTTTGGAGAGTACTGTCCATTGTGACATAAATTGTAATTATTTGCATTTTTGTTCATCTATCTTTATTATCTATTCATGGGCTCAAATCTTGGGTGGGGGGGGGGGGGAGATTGATCTATTCAGTTGAAACTTTCAAATACTGATTTCCAAATCCTATCTAAAGTCCACACATGCATTGTACTGAACAAAAGTAAACCAATGATACATATTGGGACACAGAGAGGTAGAGTGACAAAGATTATTAGAATGTTAAAGATGATGTCACTATAGGTTGAACATACCAAACCCATGGTATAGTACCTTAATCTCCAGAGCGCTGATCAGATGGTTAATACATGTCGATTTTTCAGGTTATTCCTAGATTTCAGATTATTCACTCTCAAACATAATTTAGGAATTCTTTTGTGGGATTTTCACTATCACCTAGAAATGGATCGGGAAAAAAAATAATTGTAAGGTTTACAATCAAGGCATGCAGTGCAAAGGAGAATTCCTGGTAGGCGTGGTCCAAATATGGGCTCCAAATATGATGTCCAAAAGGACTGTAAGGCTTGTGCTCAGGATCAGGATGGTACACTCCCCTCTTTGAAAAAGATTTTAGCACCCCAAAAGAACTTTAGAGCCTAATATACAATAAATATATATATATATAAACGGTTCGCGAGCAAAGAAAAATTGGCTGATGCGGGAAGTATATATATATATATATATATACAATATATATATATAAATTAAATCTGGAGGGTAGCCTTAGCTTTCGATCCAAACCGGACCTTCATCAGAGGCGTAGACAAGATACAAACATAAAAAACACATCCATTTATAGGGAAAAGGAAAAGCAAAGGATCATGGGGAGGGATCCAAAAAAAGCAGGAAAATAGTAGCCAATTAAAAATAGGCATCAATCTGGCAAAGCCAATAGGACTGTGGGAAGTAAACACACATATATATATATATATATATATATATATATATATATATATATATATATATATATATATATATATATATATATATATATATATGTAATATGTATATATATATATGTATATATATGTATATGTATATGTATATATATATATATATATATATATATATATATATATATATATATATATATATATATATATATATACACAGGGCGACTAAAAAAAAAGGTAATCCACAAATAATGGGTTAATATGACCAGGTTATGAGGTTTATGATTATAAACATGATTGCATCATGAGGTAGGGGCTATTAGCTTTCCATTGATACCATTCATGCGATCACACATCACTGAGCACCATTGTCTTGAAAATGGAACATCAAATTCCAAAATGTGCAGGTTGGTGAATAATGGGCCCAATGGGCAAACATCCAGAGGAATTGGGCTCATATCCAAACAGAGACAAGATACGTAGGTTACAGGACACACATTTAAATGATTGAAAGAAAACATCTTATTCATGATAATGATTTTATTTGATAAGATCATTAACCCTTTAGGCACCAACACCTTCCACATCCTTTCTCCACACAAAGTCCACAGCGACGATGCATGCATATCGCCCTGCACCATGCCGTGGAATGGCCACCTAGGTCACCAGATTTGACCCCGTGCGATTTCTTTCTTTGGGGATATTTGAAAAACAGAGTTTATTCCACTCCTCAAGATATTGGTGAGTTACAGGATCGTATCACCCACGAAGTCAACATTCTGCGCAATGACCCAGCTTATGGTGAGAAGAGATGTGCAAGACAGGAGGTGGTGGACATGTGGAAGAGAGGAGGTGGACATGTGGAAGGTGTTGGTGCCTAAAGGGTTAATGATCTTATCAAATAAAATCATTATCATGAATAAGATGTTTTCTTTCAATCATTTAAATGTGTGTCCTGTAACCTACGTATCTTGTCTCTGTTTGGATATGAGCCCAATTCCTCTGGATGTTTGCCCATTGGGCCCATTATTCACCAACCTGCACATTTTGGAATTTGATGGTCCATTTTCAAGACAATGGTGCTCAGTGATGTGATCGCATGAATGCAAGGATGGTATCAATGGAAAGCTAATAGCCCCTACCTCATGATGCAATCATGTTTATAATCATAAACCTCATAACCTGGTCATATTAACCCATTATTTGTGGATTACCTTTTTTTTGAGTCGCCCTGTATATATATATATACATATATATATACATATATATATACATATATATATATATGTATATATATATATATATGTATATATATACAGGGTGTCCCCATAATAAGTATACCGAGATCAAAATTACTGTAATGGCAAAACTACTTTATATATGGGAAAGAGAAATATATCTCTAGAAAGGGTAGAATGTCCTCTTTGCAATGGTATACAGCTTGTGATGTTATTGACACAGGTGAGTGAACAAATTAGACAGATGTTAAGGGTACTGAAAGCAGGACTGTGACAAGTTTGCATATTTGAACAACAAATCTCAACCATGCAAGTGTGCAGAATACCAAATGCCTTTGTTTTTTCAACACATTCTTCAAAACAAGGAATGTACCTAAAACAATGTAATCTGCTTTGTTTTCGCTACTTACCTCAAAAGTTTAATGTGCAGGTTTTTTAAAATGCTTTTTGGACCTTTGTTATTCAAATGTGCAAACTTGTCACAGTCCTGCTTTCAGTACCCTTAACATCTGTCTAATTTGTTCACTCATCTGTGTCAATAACATCACAAGCTGTATACCATTGCAAAGAGGACATTCTGCCCTTTCTACAGATATATTTCTCTTTCCCATATATAAAGTAGTTTTGCCATTACAGTAATTTTTATCTCGGTATACTTTTTATGGGGACACCCTGTATATATATACTTGTAGTAAAACTAGTGGAACGCTGGTAGTTGTAACTCCGAGTTTCACGCGTTTCCGAGTTTCACGCGTTATGCGATCATATGTATATATATGTATATATATATATAAAATCAGGAGGGTGGCCTTAGCTTTCGATCCAAACCGGACCTTCATATTGGCATCAGCCAATTTTTCTTTGCTCGCTACCCATTTATATAATATTCGGGTCAGTTTCTCCCTATAAATCTACTTTGTGTACAACCACGTAAAAGGCTTGTGTCCCAAGTTGTGTGATCCCCGCCACTGCCGTTACCCAGGTTGTTTGCATCTGACCAGGGCTTGATCCCTGGGGGTCAGGTCAGAGGCCAAACCATATCTGCTGATATATATATATATATATATATACATATATATATATATATACACTGTAAACATAAGTTAGTCACTGGGGCTCTTTAATTAGTCAAAATGACTAATTTAGATTAGGCGACGTTCTATGACTAATTAAATCAGTAATATGAGGTCGACAATGACCAATTTATTCTAGTCCATGTTGATGCTGGTGACTAATTGAAATAAGTCTTGTTTCATTAACAAAACATCTTGTTTCATTATAAATGTTACATTTAAATGGGTTTTTTTGCATGTTACTTTGATCAAATTAATATTTATAACAATGCTACATCACAAAAATAAAAATGCACAGATTTTTAATGCAATTTATTACATGCAGATGTGGTGAAAATATAATTCATCATTTTCTTTGTGTTGTGCATGAGATAGTATTACCATAGAGAAAGGTCCTTTCTCTATGGTATTACATAATAAAAATACATTTAACTGTTCCAACTAGCAAAAAAAAAAAAAAAAATCGATTTATCACGGCTTTAGGGGCCATTCAAAATTTTCGATGTTTTTAAATTTCGAATTTTTTTTTCGAAATAGTGGGTGGGTGGGTCAAGGTAAATAATTGAAAATCGAAATTCACTTTTCATTATAAAAAAAAAAACGAAAAAAAACCCTAGATCTTTTGACTTGCCTACGTGCCAGCGTTCCTATGCGCGTTGTTTTCTAACTTCGTCCCCAATACAGACTATAACAATATGACCTGCAGAAGTACAATGTGTTTTTCTCAGATAGCTCATTTAACAGGCACAACCTCATATGTAACATGTCCTCCTCATCGCGAAAACGACAAAACCATATTCATCTTTGTGGCGTCGAGGACTGCAACTTGTCTTTCCCAACTGCATATCAGCTGATGAAGCACAAGAAATCCGCAGGGCACCAAAGCAAAAGGGGGCGACCAACAACATCACGCCGTCATTGAACTGGACACACATGTGCATAAACATTTATGCACACATGTAAAAGTACATGTACAAGTATATGCAAGTACATGTACAATGCAAATAACATGTAGTTTGATTTTTAATGCTGCATAACAAATTAATTTTTTATAATCGAAATTAGGGGTGGGTGGGTGGGTCAAAAAACTTTGGAAAAAAAAATCGAAATTTTAAAACATTGAAAATTTTGAATGGCCCCTTACCACCTTTTTGTGTTATCCGTAATTACTTTGCTGTTAGTCCACTGACTCAGTGGCTATAGTCGAGTCAAAACCGCGATGCCGCGCTTCCTTTCTATTGGTTAAAAACTACTGCGGTACTCGGCACTGCGCTATTCGAATATGAGGAGCTGGGAACCATCGAAAAATGCAACGTGTTAGACTCGCTGCACTGACCCCGCTGAACCGTGTGGCAGCCATTGTTCTTTGCACACACATCGGGTACCGTATGCTGCACACATTAGCTGAAATGTCTTCTAAAGCGAGGTAAGCAATTGTACTCCTGATAAGAGAATAATGGATATAAAAGCCCGTAAAAACAGCAATCGAATTCATGATCTGGAACCGCATTGTGTGGATTAATTCTGGGCACACATTCTGCATGAACATAACGTTATACTATAACTTAGCATTTACCTGCGAACAAGTTG